>OAMR01000440.1:652009-692500 GCA_900205405.1 Echinochloa crus-galli
TCTATGTAGAGTAGTTTCCATTGGAGGGCATCTTTAGATGCACCCAATGGGGGTAGCCCCCGAGCCTCTGAGTACTCATTAAGCAGTCGAAGGTTCAAGAAACTAATCTTGAATTTCACCTGAGTAGTCTAATGGTGCGCACCGAGTAGATGCAACCATTAAGTGAAACCATCGAGCTTCGAGTAGTTTTGTTAAAACTAGTCAAAGGTCTTGAATAAAGCATAATAGGCTTAAAAGAAATTGTATTCTTCAAATGCAGCCCCCGAGTCTACGAGTACTTTTAAGTAGTCACTAGGTCGAGCACTGCTTCATTTATTTATTATGAGCAATGAATGCTAATATGTACTCAATGATTGTTTCCTCCAGAATGTGTACTTTTTTGAGCAACCGCATAGCATAACAACCTTCGAGTTGTTTCCAAAAGTATGAATTAATCAACTATAGATTGGTATCTATGAGTGGTTTTTTTAAAACCAGTTGAAGATCTTTTTCCACGGCTTGCCTCCTTAAATCTCGGAGGGAATCAAATCCTGGATTATCCGCTAATAGCCCCCGATCTTTAAATCAAAAAATATCTTTGATTTGAAGATCCTAAACAATCACCAGGAATTTGTTGTCATTGAATCCGATATTTTCGCAGGAAAAAACTAGCTTAGGAATGCCAAATCATTCCCTGGAACGGAATGCGATACGCCGGAGATACTGTTCCAAACAGTAACCCTAACCGAAGGTTATAAATCTGAAGTGAGACCTTAATTTGTTTCGTAACTTCAAGCGTAGCACCGTTGCTTTTCTTCTTTTCATCGTAGCTTCCTGGGCATTTAGAACTTTATCTATTCCCATCTCTTGTGAATGCAAGAAAAAAGCAAAGTCTTAACTCGATCTGCAACCATGGGCCAAAAGAAAGCCTCCTCTGCTAAGCCTGCAGAGAAGAAAACACCGAGGAAAAGGGTTTCCTTGGTAGATCCAAACACGAAGCCAAATTGCAAGACCCATCCGTATCCCGCCGATGCTTGGAAATATTGTACCACGAAGGAAGGAGATCTCCATGACTTGGTGGTGCAAGGTTTGCTTTTGTCCCAGGAAACTCTTGAGTGGAGAGCTTGCTTCGATTTGCAATTTCCTACTGAAAACACAAATGAAATTCCTTTATTCGTATCTTTCTGTGAACGTGGAGTTGGCCTTCCAATCTCTTCCTTCTTCCGCGAGCTCCTTGATTTTTTCAAGCTCCAACTCCATCTGAATCCTAATGGGATTCTGAACATTGATGTTTTTGTTCATGCTTGTGAAACATTTCTTGGCATCAATCCCAATCTTGCTCTATTCCGCACTCTTTACCATATAAATCCGCACCCAAATTTCCAAAGGATGGAAGTGGTTGGAGGAGCGGGGATTCAATTCCGCCAGAGGATGAAAGAGCAGTGGTTTTCCATGCCACTTAAGGAGTCATGTGGAGATTGGAAGTCCGAGTGGTTCATAATCATGAGTAGTAAAAACCGAGTACTTCTTCTTTAGTATTTATAATCAATGTACTTTGTTATACACTAATCATATTCCTGTGTAATTGTAATAAAGTAGAGAATCATGGAAAAAGCTGTTTGTCAAGGATGGATGGTATCCAAGGGATCTATCAAATTGGAATATGAAGCCAACTGCTGAAGAAGCCAAGGATGTGCCCGCTTTGTTAAAGCGAGTACAGTCCTTGAAGAGTAAAGGCTTGACTGGAGTAGGGATAGCATTCGGCTTCCTCAAGCAAAGAATCCAACCACTCCAGGAGCGCATCAATCTTGGGTACAAGTACGAGGGGAATGCAGATCCTTCTCGGATGGTGCCGGAAGAACTGTCAGATGAGACAGTGCTGATGCGCCTGTCATGCATGTTTGCTAGTGTGAACAACAAGAAACCATTCATCACCAAGGAGTTCTGTAAAGGTCAATCTCCTAGTTCTGTAAGTACTCGCAGCCTTTACGGTTTTAAATTTGAGTTGTTATAAACATGTATCTTCATGTTGATTCTTCTGGTATAGTCGGCCACTGGTTCTGATGGACCAGTTGGTGGCCTTTCTCCACAAGATTGGGAGAAGTTCGGAAAGAGTTCTTCAGACAAGTCAGAGCCATCCAATGAAGAAGTTGAAGCAATTGCTGATAGTATAGAAGAACTCAAAGCAATATCTGAAGAAAATACAGCTGCCCCAGATGACAACCAAGTTAATCTTCAAGGTAAGAGAATTCCTCATAATAGAATCAGAGTACTTTATCCCTTCCGCCATTTGATTTTCTTGCACTATTTCTGAAAAATATAGGATACGGAAATAGTACCAACTGTTCCTGCGGGGGTAAAACAGAAGAGAACTACTTGATCTTGATCAGGAACCCCATCAGGAGCGTACGTTCCTGGAGCAGAAGAAGGTCAACGAATCAAGCTCTCCAAATTTATCACGGCCGTTCAAAGCTCATCAACCACAAGTGCAATGGTGAGTGGTACCACAGGGAGCACAACCAGCTCCAAGGTTGGTGTTCTGAAGTTGAAGAAGTTCAACTTTAAGACAAAAACCACCACGCTTATAAAGTAAGTATATTAAATCGAATATCATTCCAATTGTGTTGTCATTCCATTTTTTAAATTGCTTCATTTGTGAAGAGCACCATCTACCGCACTTGTGGGCGCACTGCAAGCGCATCAGGAGCAACAATTGAAGAAAGCGGAAGAAGCAGAGCATGTTGAAGAAGATGTCATCCCTATTGCTGCTGATGAAAGTGGCAGTGTTTCAAAGTTGAGCCAATCGCTAAAAAAGAACTCACCTGATACCAATCTGGCTCCAGAAGCAAGCCCAGCGGAAACCATAAACCAGGGAGGCATTGATAGGCCGCCATCAATTGTGGACGTAAATTATATCACACTTGCTTTGAATTTATCCTTGAATTCTATATGAATGATACTTGTGAAAATCATGAAGGTTGATATGGAGACTGAAGAAGTCGCCAATGTTGTTATTGAAGAAAGTACTCCACCACAGGGAGAGACTTCCACACTAGTAAGTGATACTTGGAAAGGACTTCTCTTTCTTGAATAGTATCTATGCCATATGAATCTGTTAATGATTATAATGTTGAATGTAGGGTCAACTATCAGCAGAAGAACCTAATAATGAAGCAATGAAGCTGAAACAACACTTGGAAGCCGCTATGGTAAGAGAAAAGCTTAGTAGAGAGTAGTTAATAGAGGAATCATTAACTAAAGTCAAATGCAGGCATTGGTAGATAAGTTGGAGAAAAACAGAGACGCAAGCCTAGAGTCCCGGATAAAACAGAGACGCAAGCCTAGAGTCCCGAATAAGATCTTGCGCCTGCCTATGAGGCACGGAAAAAAGCCCGAGTTGATAGTCAAGACCTGATTTCTCGCTTACATAAACAACTCAAAGGAATGGGAGATGAGAAATCTCGATTAGACACTCGTAACAGAGCGTTAATTCGAGATAATAATAGTAAGTGAAGCCATTGTTGGATACTTAACCATTAATTTAGTGATATGACGTGTAATCATAGACTTGTCTTGTTTCTGTAGGATTGAAGAAAGAATTGGTTGAAGAGCAGAGTAGCAGTACATTATGGTACAACCTAGCGCAATCAAAGACAGAAGATTATGCCCGCTTGGAGAAAGAACTCAAAGATCTTAGCGAGAAATTCGCCAAGGAGCATCAGATCCGCGTCGACATGGAATAGTCTTGCACCAGGGCCTTGGATGGCCAACAAGCTAAACAGTAAGAAGTGGAGGATCTCCAGGTCGAGAAAAAGGCCATAGAGGAAGCAGTTCTTCCCATCATTGGGATGGTAATGCCTGAAGGTGTTGCTGCTGCGAACCAATCTATCCTGGAGCGGATCAGCGCGGTACCTAGGTAGATTACCGACTTTTGCAAGAGTACCATGAAGGAGTGTATCAATCAGCTGCTGGCAATGGTGAAAGTGCATAATCCAAACGCCAAGCTCGAAGTCGTTGAGCTACCAGAAGGAGTAGACATCGAGGGATTCGAAGCTCTGGTGAAGGAAACAGAGCCAGTCGTTGAAACTTTTATTGATTCATTAGAGTAGTTCTGAGTTGTAATTTGAAGTACTCATTTTGAACACTCTGCTTTGGAATCAATATTAAAAGCTTGTCTGGTATATAACCTTTGCTACTTGTGTAAAGTAGTCGTTATGAAATACTACTAGTTAAGTAGTATCTTTCGAGTTGTTTATGCAAACGCAAAGTACTACGAGTAGTAGTGTACTTGACAAATTGCTACTGTTTAAGTAGTCCAGTGGTCGTGTGAGGTTCACAACTAGGCTATGTAGAATAGAAATAGTTGTATCAAGCCTTGTTAAGGCCTAGCAAGTTTGCTAATGCAAGGAGAAAGGTTATGCATATACGCATGTATATTCTGTACTTGTTAGTACTTTGAGCACCTTTAGGTGACGTTTTTAGGAAAATGAGTGCAGTTGGTACTAATTCCCGAAGCTTTCATTGAGAAAGCTAAACAATCAAAAGAAATGAGATTATCGCCTTCGACCATGTATAGGTGAGGGTAACTCATCCAAGATTTTTAGGTTTTTTATACCTCCTTTTAAAAGGGAATCTTGGTTTCTTTTGAGCGAGGGTAGAAGACTACCCGAGTACCATGCTATGACTAGTGTCGATATGCGTACGGTGGAGTTTTCTCTAATGAGATAAAAGATGCCATAACTTGTAGATGGCAGAAAAAGATAACTTTATTGATTTGTAATCAAAGGTTGTTTACAATGACTCATATACAATCTCCCGTGTTACGGGTAAAATTTGCAGAGATGCTCTATGTTCCATACATTTGGCAATTCCTCTCCTTCTGGGTTTGCAATTGATATGTACCTGGTCCAATGACTTGTTTTACAAGAAAGAGACCTTCCCATCGAGACATAAGCTTGTGCAACCCGTCAGGCTTTTGGATTCGGCGTAGTACCAAGTCTCCTATAGTAAAGGATCAAGGTTGGACAGAGCGTTGATGAAAGCGACGCAATCCTTGGAGATAACGCATGTTCTGGATAAGAGCTGCTACTCGAGCTTCCTCGACGCCATCAACATCCTGGGACCCTTCTTGATGAGTGAGTTGTTCATCATAGTTCTCTAGACGCGGAGCTTCCCATAGGAGATCAGTAGGCAAAACTGCTTCGGAGCCGTACACCAAGAAATATGGTGATTGTCCGGTAGCCCTGCTGGGTTGAGTGCGTAGCCCCCAAAGAACTGCGGGCAATTCCTTTGCCCATTTACCACCGCATTTCTCAAAAGGCTCGTACAATCTGGGTTTTAACCCTTGCAGTAACAAGCCATTCGCTTTTTCAACCTGTCCATTGGCACGAGGGTGAGCAAATGAAGCATAATATATCTCAATCGAGTACCTGTCGTAGTAGTCTTGGAATTCTGCACTGGTGAATACAGAGCCTAGGTCTGTGATGATGTTGCGAGGACTCCAAATCTCTGGACGATACCATCAAAAAATTTGATCAAATTACCGGCTTTAGCATTTACTAAGGGTATTGCTTCGATCCACTTAGTGAATTTATCGATGGCTACAACAAGCCACTCGAATCCACCTGGAGCTTTGGTGAGCAGACCGACAAGGTCAAGACCCCAACAGGCGAAAGGCCATGACATTGGGATAGTGTTGAGGTCGTGTGCTGGGACATGAGCTTGTTGTGCGAAGAACTGACAGCCTTGACATTTTTTGACAATGTCCTTTGCATTATTTTTGGCTGTTGGCCAGAAGAAACCCGCTCTATAAGATTTACCGGAAAGGAGAGAAAGGTCGCTGTAAGGGCTTGATAAAAAGACGGGCGGCGGCTCTACCTGGACCCCTTCACTAATGGGTCTGCTCATCGAGCTTTCATCCTAATCCTAAAAAAGGAACCGGTTAAGTAGCAACCTTGGGAACTGGAGATCGAGAGAAAGGGTTGCTACAAGCTCCCTGTCCCACGCATCTAACCAACGCTCGTGCCAGTTCTAAGTTGAACAGGGGGTGAAAACGGAGTTTAGACGTTTTTAGAGTAGTAGGCCTCGTTGTAGAGTTACATACGTATGGTCTTCACTAAAGGATTGAGCCCTGCTAGAATAGAATTCTAATAAAGAATACCCGGCAAAGTCATTCAATCTCCAATTCTTCCTCACGTCTCGTCTGTTGGCGGAACGCACGGTCCAAGAGAAACTTATCTTAGCAACCTGCTCTGAACCATCATAGGTTGTTGACTACATAGATGGAGGATTGCACCTAGATGCCCGACTTCGTATCCCACCCTCTCCTGCTGATCCCTTTATGCGTACCTGAAGCCAGATCGTTTTTCTCGTAGACCGCTCCTGATGTGACCCGTTAGCCCATATCTAATACTTAGTAAAGCCCTTCCCCAGTCTTGCATGTAAAAGGGCCTGTGGTATGTCTGCTATTGTTCGAGTAGAGCTTTCCGCGTCTGATAAATAAAAATCATAGGTCTCCGCCATTCATGAAGCGGCATGATTACCACATACACCGCTGTGAATTTCTTATAGTAGGGCTTTTCCTTGATCAATTGTGATGCACTTCATCAAGACGTTGGCCGAAGCCCCATGCCTATAGAGTACATTGTCCACTACCACGTAGTTAGCAGCTCGTCGTTGAATACGTATTTGCTCTACTCGATGAAAGGAGTCATCCAGTCAGTGTCGATTACCATGATTTGTGTTTCCGGTTGAGACTGGAGTTGGGTGGTTTCATCTCGTGCCGGCTCCTTAATGGATGGCTGGAGTAGTTCTTGGACAAATATTTCTGCTGGGACTTTGGCTCGACGTGACCCTACTTTTGACAGAGCATCTGCTGCGATGTTGTAATCACGAACGACGTGGTGAAACTCCAGGCCAAGAAAGTTTCGTTCCAATTTACGAACCTCTTTGACATAGGCATCCATTATGGTGAAAGCGCACAATCCAAACGCCGAACCTCTTTGACATAGGCATCCATTGTCTCTTTAGAAGCATCACAGTCTTTGTTAACTTGGTTAATGGCGACAGCTGTTGGCACTTCTTACGATCCAATATTAGGATTGGGAATCCCAGTACTGGGGTAAGGAGTGTTTCAGTGGTTTTCCATATGGCCTAGTAAAATATATAAATATTTTGCAAGCGCACAAAATCACCGCTGTAGCACTTCACCTGGGAGTATCCCGAGGTATCGTAATTTATATTTCCGCAGGGAAGCTTTGGCAAGAGTACTAGTAAACAGGTATTCAAGACTATCAGAGAAAGGTACACAACTAAACAAGACAGGGGATAATGGTATTGGATAGGAGTGGATATATCGTGACACATAGCTCAAGGGAGGCTCAGGTAAAAGAGAGAAGGTATATATAGCTGGGAGGACAACGAGAAGAGATAGAGGATTCCTATGGACTTTATCTGTCCATGTCACTCTGGCTTAGAGATACAGCGGCTAAAGAGCCAGCACTAGAAGGTCTGGGTTAACTCTAATGTCTTAGCATCGGGACAATGGACACCAGTGACACGCAGAATGGGATGAGAAGGGGTGCCACCAGCTCCACACTAGGGGATCCTACAGGCCGAGACTAATGAGGTGGATTACAAAGACCGTATAGGGCTGTCACCACCTAATGGCTACCACACGTTTGTTGAATCGGTGGAAAACCAAGGCCACTGACTAGTCTGGGTACCACACCCACACTAACCAATGACTACTTACTTCACTAGAAAAAGCAAGCAACCCGTCAATACCCCCGGTGATAGTTCACCGGCAAATATTGAGCTAAGTCAAAGAACCAACTAAGACAAAGACTTAAACAAGAACTAGAAGCACTAGAACTAGAATCGACTATAGTCTAAACACGATATAGATGCAAATAGAATAAAGTACAAGCAAGCTATAAATGACAAAGGCAAGATGATAAAGATAATTATATTGATAACTCAAGTCTTACAAAAGGAAAAGGAAAAGATACAAGAGCTTATACCAGAGCTTCTGAAGACACCTCCGGAACCTCCGAGGCAAAGCTCGACTCGACTCTAACTCCCAACTAAACTATCCTAACTCTACTAGAGAGAAGTGGAAATGAGAGCTCCTTGGCTTGGTGTGTCTTGAAACAGGTCAAATGCCACTTCATTTATAGGTGTCCAAGGCGATGGAGAGGAGTAGAGGCCAAGGGAGCCAGGGGGGTACCCCCTGGTGATTCGGGCGAATTGCCCGGGTTCGGCCGGACAGGTCGGTTCAGCCGAACCCTGGGATCCACCGCCTCAGCTCCTGGATGCCTCAAATTTGCTCCTAGGGTCGGTTTGGCAGCTGGGGGTGGTTCGGCCGAACCCCCCGGTTTGGCCGAATTGGGCTGGAGGCCCAGGCCTGTCCCCCCTGCACCACCTCAGCTCTGTGGACCTCCTGGGCTGCTTGTTCGTGGTGGTCTTCGTGTTGATTTGGCCCAGAAGTGGCGTGGCAGTTGTCCAAGTGTCATGAACGGTCGTCGCTTGGTCATGAGTGACGTGGACGATCCCCGGTTGTGCTTCGCATCGTGTGCGGCTAAGGGGGGTAACCGGCCGAACGGAGTCGTTCGGCCGAATCGGTCAATTCTGACCCCTATAGCACATATTTCTCGTGTTTGTACCTGCACAAGTGTAACTCACCAAAACTCGTGGAACTCTGTTAGAAATAAACCTAAGTACATGGAATGTCACATATATCATCTTTTATTCCCAAGTATTGGTGGTCGAAAATGTGCCGTAATGACTGCCAACAACAGCCGAATCGCCATAGACGACGAGTCGCTTGATACCGAGTGATGCTGCAGACGGAGCCCGTGCAACATAGCCTCATACTCTGCTTCATTATTGGTGACCTGAAACAAAATTTGTAGAACATACTTGAGTTGATCTCCTTTAGGAGATATGAGAAGTACACCTGCACCTCCTCCTTCAAGTTTAAGTGACCCATCAAAGTACATGATCCAGTGCTCAAGGTGAGTAGTTGTCGTAGAATTTTGAATTTCTGTTCATTCGACTATGAAATCAGCAAGAGCCTGGGACTTGATGGCTATTTTAGATGTAAAGTCAAGGTGGTACACTCCAATTTCGGCCTTCCATTTGTAGATGCGACCTGTTGCATCTAGATTATTGAGGATTTTGCCTAGTGGAAATTTAGTTACGATTGTGATGTGGAAAGCTTGGAAATAATGTCGTAACTTCCGCGATGTGATGAAGATAGCGTAGAGTAATTGTTGGACTTATGGATAACGAATCTTGGATTCAGAGAGTACTTCACTGATGTAGTAAATTGGCCTCTGTACTGGGAATACATGGCCGTCCTCTTGTCTTTCGACTACCATTACAGTACTGACCACATGGGTTGTAGCTGTAATGTGTAAGTAGAGATGATCACCCTTCACAGGTGCTGTAAGTACTGGCGGAGTAGATAAGTATGTTTTGAGTTCTTCGAATGTCATGTGTGCTTCTTTCGTCCACGATAACTTATCCTACTTTTTAAGCAGTTTGAAGAAAGGGAGACCCTTTTCCCCAAGTCTTGAGATGAACCTGTTTAAGGCCGCGATGCATCCTGTCAGCTTCTGGACATCTTTTATATTATTTGGTGCTTCCATTGTAAGGATTGCCGAGATCTTTGCCGGATTGGCTTCGATGCCCCTGTTGCTGACCATGAACCCCAAAAGTTTTCTTGACGGAACACCGAAGACACATTTGCTTGGGTTAAGTTTCCAACGGGATGTTCTAAGGTTGTCGAAGGTCTCCTGTAGATCATTGATGTGATGTTTTGTCTGCCTTGTTTTGACGACCACATCATCAACATATGCCTCTACATTGCGCCTGATTTGTTTGGATAGACACGTTTGTATGGCTCGTTGATATGTGGCACCTGCGTTCTTCAGTCCAAAAAACATAGTTGTATAGCAATAAGCACCGAAATGGGTGATGAAAGATGTCTTGATCTGATCTTCTTTCTTTAGCGCTATCTGATGGTATCCTGAGTAGCAGTCCAGAAAACAGAGCAGTGCACATCCCACGGTGGAGTCCACGACTTGGTCAATACGTGGGAGTCCCATGGGGTCTTTTGGACAGTGCTTGTTGAAATCTGTGTAGTCGACACACATCTGCCACTCGTTGTTGTTCTTCTTCCGAACTAACACTGGACTGGCTAACCACTCGACATGGAATACTTCTTTGATGAAGCCTGCGGCGAGTAGTTTGGCGAGTTCGTCTTTGATTGCCTCACATTTGTCTTGTGCGAATCGTCGGAGGCACTATTTTTTGGGTTTTGCGTTCTTGTCAACATATAATATGTGCTCGACAAGTTCCCTAGGAACACCAGGCATATCAGATGGTTTCCAAGCAAATATATCTTTATTATCATGGAGGAACTTGACGAGCGCGTCTTCCTATTTACAGTCTAAATCTGCCCCTATAAGGGAAATTTTGGATGAATCGCCCGTCCCAAGATCTACAGTTTTGAGCTGCACTTCTTCGGAGGGCTTGAAGCTGGTACTTGTCGACTTCTTGCTGGGCACTTCTAAGTCGTCTTCCTTCGACTTCTTGGCCAAGGCGAGTACTTCCAGCATCTGGGTAGGGACTTGTGAGGTGGCGGTGAATTCTACTGCTTCAATATCGCAATCATACGAGATCTTTAAGTCCCCCTTTAGGGAAAGTACTCCTTTAGGAGCAGGCATCTTGAGAACTAGGTATACGTGATGCGGAATCGCCATAAATTTGGTGAGGGCTGGTCGCCCAAGGATCGCGTGATATGAAGTCTCGAAGTCTGCCACCTCAAACTTAATGTATTCGGTCCTGAAGTTTGCTTCCATCCCGAAGGTGACTGGAAGTGTGACTTGGCCTAGAGGGATTGCTGCATTGCTTGGAACAATGCCGTAGAATGGAGAATCTGTAGGCTTGAGGTATTTTGTAATGTCTAGGCCCATCTTCTTGAACGTGTTTGCGAAGACGACGTTGAGCCCGCTGCCACCGTCGATGAGTACTTTGGTTAGTCTGGCTTGCACCACGACTAGATTCAGGACTAGGGGATATCTCTCGGGATTTGCGAAATTGGTCCATTGGTCCGTTCTAGACAACGTGATGGGAACTTCTGACCACTTCAGGTATGTTGGAGTAGCAGGCTCTATTGCCATGATCTCTCACAAGATTAGCTTCTTGGCGTGCTTCGACTAGTTTAGTGTTTCTCCGCTGAATAGCATGGCGACGACGTTCTCGACGTTTGGGAAGTTATTGCCAGCGTCTTTATCATCTTTATCTTCCTTTTTTCTGGTCGATTTTGGGCGCTTCTGGTGTTTGCTTATCAAACTCCTGTTTCAAGTGGAAATATTTTGCCATCGTGTTCTTGCCATTGGGATGATATGGGCAAGTACCGTACATGACATATGCCGCCGAACCAGTCTTGCGACTAGGGCGCTGGACTGTCGTGACTGTGTTGTCTGGCTTGCGCTTCCTATTATCGCGGTTGAAATCCCGGTTGTTTGAGCGATCATTACGTTAGTCACCATTGTCCTTGTTGTGATTGTTGGTGTTATTCTCGCGATGCCTATCAAAGCGTTCCCGCTCGCGGTCATCCTGGTTTGCCCACTCAGCGACAATGCGTCGTAGCTCGCTGATGTTTTCTGGGCGGCATCGACCGAACTCACGGTGTAATTCCCGGGTGTAGAGGCCGTCATGGAAGCAGTCGATTACTTCTCGATCGGAGATATCCACGATTGTAGCTCTTTTATCGAAGAATCTCTTAATGTATATGCGCAGGGTCTCCCCTTTTTCTTGCTACAAGCTGCCAGTTCATAACGACTTCCAGGCCGAGCCCAGGTTCCTTGGAAGTTGGCAGTGAATTTCCTGGTGAGGTCGTCCCAAGAGTCGATGGACCCGGGGCGGAGGCCCTCGAGCCATGTCAGTGGCGTGGTATCTAATATGACGGGAAAGTAACTGACTTCTATGTCATTGGAGCCCCCAGCCATCTGGATGGCGGTAGAGTAGATTCTAAGCCATTGTTCGGGGTCTTGCTTGCCCGTGAACTTTCAATTCTAGTTGGTTTGAACTTGCTTGGCCACTGGATTTCTTTTATGCGCCTGGAAAAAGCTAGAAAGCCGTGGTATTTGTCGCTTGGTGAACGATCACTCCGGTAGCTGGAGGTGCTGTGATCGGAGTAATATTGTCATCCGTGATTGTGATTCTAGCGTGGTCGGTCGTCATGATTTGATGACTCTTGGTAACGATGACGATCGTTGCGGTGCTCTTCATGATGATTGTTGCGGCGCTCTTCATAACGATCGTGATGGCGTTCTTCATCGCGTGGTCAGTTTCTGTAGTTATGATGGGGTGGCGGCCCATAGTTGCGGTCATACTCTGCGCGATGACGGAGTTCAGATTCCACACGAAGCTGTCGGCTCGACTAGATGACAGAGCGAGCGTCGCGGTTGTCATTAATGATGTTGCGAATGTCTTCATCTCGTGGCCTTGCAGCATCTGTGTTGTGACCGCACCCTCTCCCCTGCTGGTGGCCGCGGTCAGCATCTCGATCACGTCTGTGTCCCCCTGTAGTGGTGATTGAGGCTTCATGTGGAGGAGGCCTTCCAGCATCCGAGCGCCTGGTACCCGATGTGTGGTGGCTAGGATTTGCTTGGTTCGTAGCCTTGTGAGTTGTGTCGATGAGCGTGAGTACTTGTCTGACGGCAGGAGTGTCGGGCATGGCCCTGACAAGTTCTGTCGCGACGGAGATGTTCAATGGTGCGTCCCGAGATATGAAGTAGTCCCCGACCATGTCGAAATCCTCTGGAAGGTTTCGCATGGCGTTGGTGCGTATAGCGGCGTTTATGCGCCTCTGCTTACGCTTGGTGTTCGTTGCTTGGTGTGAGGTCTTTTGCTCCTCTGTTTCTCCATCAGCAGTGCGTTCCTCTTCTGATATGTCGGTGATCTTCTCACGATCATATTGGGTGCCTTGGTCCTCATTGCCAGCCATGAACACTTGACGACCTAGGTCTTGTTCGCTGAGGGAGAGGATGATTTGGGTAGATGAGAAGTTGTCGCTTGAGGTTTCAGTTGAAGTGGTGAGTGATGCAGTCTTGCCGTCTTGGAAGGGCAAATCTTCCAGGATGATGGCGGCAAGTCTTGACTCGTTGTCCCAGCAGGTGTCGGTCGGAATCGCTCCAGGCTAGTGAACGGCGAGTCCCTCTGGTGTTCTGGTTACGACTAGTCTGGACGGCAGGCGAACGAGTGGTTCTTCCAGCACGAATTTGGTGTTGAAGTGAGCGTAATGGCATAGGTGCATGACGTTGTCAGGAGCGTCACTTAGCAGGATGGTTAAATCATTGTCGTTGTCCCTCGATGGCGTTGATGCCAGCTCGAGGTCGTCGGGGCGATCTGCCTTCGAGTGAAGCTCTTGGCTCATCCTTCCTTCTGCTTTTGTTGTATGCATCTGTTTATATGGATGCGCCACGTTGGAGAGTTCGAGCGAAAGTCGATCTGAGGGGTTGTCCGATGGCGTGGCCAACTCGGAGTTCCCTGCTTTTTCCATATTTGGAGCCGAGTCGTATCCCGACTCGACTTGGAGAATTCCGGGCGAACTTGGAGTTAGGACCGAACTCGGAGTCGAGATCGAGTCGGGGGTATTCGTCGAGCAGTGGCCGGAGTTGTTCGCAACGTAGCTCGCGAACCTGCCATGGCTTGTGGCGACGAAGGTCCACGCGCCGAAAACGAAGGTGGCTCCCTTCTCGATGTCGGCGATCATGAGGGTGGTTGATCCCATCGTCCCTGATGGTGAGCTTTCGGCGAGAAGCCCCACGGTGGGTGCCAAGTGTCGATGATTTATGTCGAGCACGTCTGCCTGGGGGTACCCCAGAGAGTAGATTTGTGGGTCTCGCCGAGTTCTAGGGACGACAGTACACGAATAACACAAAGATTTAGACAGGTTCGGGCCTCGAGTAGCGTAATACCCTACGTCCTGTGTGGTTGGTTGTATTGCACGTGTGATTGAGTTGTTTTGAGGGGGTCCCTGCTCCTCCTTATATATCCGGGGAGCAGAGTTACAAGTCGATTACACAAACTACTCGTATTTGGCAAGGATGGTTACAATAAGGTAAGAGTAGTTTCACTAATTGACTACATCGTCCTTTACCCTATCTGGATAGTCCAAAGCAGCCGGATCACAACTCTCCATATCGAGTAGTTTAATTACTAGGGATCCTGGCCCCACAGTGACCCTCGCCGCCGCGCATCAAGCGACTGAGCCGCCATTGTTGGCAAAACCGGCGCTCTACGCACGATATAGCTCAATGGGTCAGATTAAGGTGTTCTGGGAAGTAAGAAGCTCTTGGGCTAGAGCCAAGGCAAGAAGAAGGGCCGGTGCGGCCAATAATGGCCCTCGACACCATGAACGCTGGCCAAAACCGCCATGCATGGGGGAAGAGTGAGGAGAGGGGTAGAGGTGGAAGAAAATCTGGCCAACCTTGTGTTCCGGCACGAGGCAAAGTCGTTGGGTTAGAGGCAAGTTGAAGGGGAAGGAGGAAATGGCCGGCGTAGCCGCGCAATGGCGTGAATGCCACCGTGCCCGCGCGCGCGCTCCGGTGCAAGGAAGAAGGAAGGGAAACGAGCCGAGCGATAAGTTGGAGGAGGAAAGGTGGATTGAGCTGGCCAAGTTTTGGCCAGGAGAGTGTTGGGCTGTTGTGTGAAGGAGAAAAGTTTTCTAGGGGGCTACTTTGCAATTATCTATAGACTACAGGGGCTAGTTTTCTTTGTTGTTTTTGAGCTGAAACTTTGAATATTCGCCAATCTTCGTAGACAAATCCAAAAATGAAAAATCTAGCTATTTTGAACTCCTTATGAAAAACTTTCCAATGAGATAGCATACATGCATGGAAAAGTTTATTTGTTTTTGCATGAGTACCATTTGTCATGTTTATTGCATTATAAATTGCAGAAAAATGCTAAAATAGTAAATCTTGTTGTATTGCATTCCTGGTAATTAGATCTAATCAGTGGAGTAACATTCATAGGCATAAAAATACACTTTTCTATCAGATGTGATTTTATTCATATTTTCATGTTTAAGAGCTTGATATATCTACATTTAATTTTTTGTTTATGATAAATTCGTGAAATAAATTTTGCCATGTCATATGCAAGCAGTAGCACTGAGTTATGCATTTGCAAGTGTTGTTCTTATATTATCTATCATTTATGCCTTGTTTAAGCAATGGAAATTATCATATAAAGTAGACCTGCTTGAAATGCTCTGAAAATTTGTCACAAGCTGCATCTCATCATTTGTGAGCCACTGAGCAAAGTTAAGCTCTTGCATGTCATTCTATGCTGAGATATGATTTTATTCCTTCACTACTAGTTGAACTTGTATGAATTTTAGTAAGTTATGTACTTGTGATAAAATGCTGAAAAATTCATAGTAGGCTTGAACTGTCAATGTTTACCTTCTGCCAGAATCTTACTGTCTGAAGGATCGAATCGGCAAACAGAGAGGGGGGGGGGAGTGAATGGATGCCGATTAAAATTCTCTTCAAAGAGTGAACTCGGCCTAAATCCGAAAATCACTTCTAACGGCGACCAACTCACCTCCTTGCCAAATCCATGAAGTCACTGGAGTACTTCTGGACCTAGGAACAAGTTCACAATCGACTCAACTAGCACCACACAGTGGAATCCACAACTGAAAGCTTAGCGCAGCACATAGACCAAAACCGGTCAGACCG
Source organism: Echinochloa crus-galli (assembly GCA_900205405.1). Taxonomy (NCBI): domain Eukaryota; kingdom Viridiplantae; phylum Streptophyta; class Magnoliopsida; order Poales; family Poaceae; genus Echinochloa; species Echinochloa crus-galli. Next base: position 667,750 of record OAMR01000440.1, read on the forward strand.
GATGGACAAACCGGTCAGACCAGATTTGCTCTAAAGCTTTCAAGAACAGAACTGCAGCCTGAACTAGTCATGGCAAACGAGCTCGAAACACTCCAAAATAACAACCAGGGTAAAACCTATCCAAATCACAACTAGAGCCTAGAAGAACAGTACTAAAAGCTCCAGCAACAAAACCGGTCACACTAGTTTGCCAAACCGGTCATACCGGTTTCCCCAGGCAGACACGGCAAAAAGTTAGCCCACGGGAAGAACACGACCTTATCCTCAACCAATCTCCCGATTGGCTCCACGGATTCAAGTGAGACTTTGGGGATAGGTAGGATACCTCATGAACTAGTCATGGCTCTGAAATCAACTCCCAAACCACAATAAATCAAGAGGAATCGAGAATCAAAGGCACGAACACCCTTTTGATCGGGTTGCACCAAAATCCATCAAATTGAAGGCTTTTCTCGGGAAATGAGAGGGCCAAATCACTAGAGAAGGATAACAAAAGACCCATGAGTGAATCCCCAACAAAATCCTACAAACCCATGGGATAACCGCTCCAGTAAACAGTAATCTTGTCCAAGTAACCAGAAAAAGAAACGGAAGTTAAGGCCCACGACCCAGCAACGACTGAAGGCCCAGCCAAGATGCCCCGCGACGTGCCTCGACGTGAACCAAAATCTCCGCTTCGCTCGAGGGACCGACCCCTCGAGCGAATCGGAGAACTCCGCTTCGGTCGAGGCCTGGGGACCGAGCCTCAAGCAACCCACGGAATGGGGAAAGCTCTGCCTCGGTCGAGACCCTCGCTCCGAAGGAGCTTAAATGGCGCCCTCTGCCACCGTGCCTCCAAAGTCAAAAGATAGATTTCTTGCCATACTGCCCTGACGGCCACGAGTCCTCCCATCGTATCCACCAACTCCAATCACTATGCTGCCAACCGAGGCTCTGTGCAGACAGGCCGACACTATGCGAACAGAGCCCATCACTGCGAGCTCCTGTACTGCCAACTCCGACGACTCGAATACCTTCGTGGATGGAGAGACCCTCGAGCACACGACAAGAGAAGAGCTCAGGACGACAGAGGAATGGCGGGCCATTCCGAGCACTATGCGACCAACATCGGCGCTGTGCGGACATGTCGCCGCCGTGCGAACAGGGCCGGGTCACTCTAACTCCCTGTGCCACCGACTCCCACAGCGTTTTCCTACAGAATAAGCTGTGCGCCGGCATGGGAGACCCTTGAGATAGTGTACGGACGAGCCATTATCACACTAAGGACGCCCCGGATCCTCAAGACCACTCCTCGACATCATCACCAGTACAAGAATCGACTACAGCGAACAAGGACAAAGAAGCACGCCCAACGCCACTCCTACTGCTGTACGACAACTATGCCTAACCAGCAACACGCTCCTGTAACCCCTTCTCCTTGGCCTATAAAAGGAGGGGGTGATCGAGCAGAAGAAGAACAACGGAAAAAGAGGGAGGAAAAAAGAGAATCCGCATACACTCAGAATAGACCATGATATTGACACCCTGCCTCAATCATCCGGGACTCGGAGGTCTAGCCTCTCATCCCAACCTGCTTGTACTCCCTACTACTTGCATTCCTGTATAGAATAATACATCACACGCACACCGCCTTGCTGGAAGTACGGTCTTCTGACCAGAACCAGGATAAACCCGTGTCTCGTGTTATCTTCTGCATCAACCATCAAGGGAGGGAACATTGCGCATTTCTAGTTGGTGTCGGGACCACGATTTCTAAACACCGACAGTGGCGCGCCAGGTAGGGGCTTCGCGCTGTGATCGATCGATTCATCCACAATCTCCCTTGATGGCAACTCGAGTCGTACGCGACAACCTGTTCTCGATGCCACCATCGGACCAGCTTCCTGCCGGATTCGAAATCCGGTTCGGGAGTCTTGACTTCAGGGTAACTGGCGAAGGCTACAACATGCAGTTCCTGACGAGGAAGGACAGCATGAGTGTGCCACCGTCACTACCATCACCGTCACCGTGACGCACAAGGCGTTCACGTCAACGCGCGCGGCGAACGCGCGCGGAGCGACGCAGAACAGCTCAAGCAGTCTCCCCCGAACGGGTTGAGCCCGGCACGACGAGGGCAACAACTGCCACCACCGCGGTATGACCAGCCGGGGACAGCACGGTCGACCCGTGGCGAAACCCCAGTGGGACACGCGCCGCAACCATGACCAATTCTTCATCAGTTGACACGAACATGACGGCGTATGAGGATTTGCCGGGCCACCACCTGATCTCGATCCGCAATCTCATAGCAACGTCGCCGGACGAAAACTACCCTGAGTCTGGCAGCGAGGTAGCCGAGGCCGGCCGGAGGATCCCCGAATGGGATTACTCAGGGCTTTGCGATCGAGAGGCCCTCTTTGCGATCGAGAGACCCCAGCGAGGAGGATTACGATCCCACTAGGGAATGCTTCGTCATCCTTCCGGGAAAGGATGGCAGAGATGACGGGGCAGGAGAGCCATCGCACGTCAGAGACCACGAACAAGCGCACAACAATGTTGCACTCGCACAAGCACAGCTGGCCCAAGTCCGCGAACTCGAAGCCAAGCTTGAAGAAGAACGCCGACAGGTCCGAGAGCTTCGGGCAACGCTTGAGGACAATCGTCCTATGCGCGGCGTACGTGGCAGGGAAGCTGGGCGCATAGCATGAGCCCGCATCGAGGCTGATGACGATGTGGATTACCCACTCGCGTTAGCCATGGCAAGCCAGAAGCTCATCGCCGCGGCAACTCTGATCCGAGCCATGCCCGAGCCGAAGGACGAAACTTGCGTCAAGAAGCGCAGCTCCTAATCGAACAAGCAGCTGTGCAACAAGCCGAAAGCTCAGCCTCTCGCATCCGTAGTTCTGCCGGCCCAAAGACCAGTGGACCAACGTGGGAGCTTGAGGCATCGGCGCAAACCCCACGAAGGTGCAATCTAATGCCACCCCCGCCCTCGAATAAGGGAAAGGCGCCTTCGGCGCACGAACGCATCAGAAGAAAGCCTCTCAAAGAGCGAATCCTTGACACACGTGGTGACATCAGTGAGGACGACACTCACAACACCCGTAACAGAAAGAGGCGGGATGGCGGGATGGCGCATCTCACAGTTTTCACCCCCGCCGTGGAGGCCGCTACGACAGCAACGAAGACAAGAGCCCAACGCCAGAGCCCCCAGGAACCCGGGTATTTGGCCGAGAGATTCGTGTGGCCCCGATTCACGCACGATTCAGGCAGCCAACGACTATCACCAAGTACTCGGGGGAGACGGACCCAAGGGTGTGGCTCAACGACTATCGCCTCGCCTGTTTATTGGGTGGCGCGACTAACGACACCATGATCATCCACAACTTGCCGCTTCACTTGGCGGATTCTGCGCGGACATGAATGGAGCACCTACCCGTGAACCAGATCCGTGACTGGAACGACCTCATGAGGACGTTCGTGGGTAACTTTCAGGGCACCTACCTATGCCCTGGAAACTCATGGGACCTTTGATGGGGCGGCCAAACACCCAATGAGTCCCTTCGTGATTTCATCCGCCGCTTCTCCAAGCGTTGCACCGAGCTCCCGAGTGTGGGTGACTCCGAAGTCATCCACCCTTTCCTCGAAGGTACAACCTACTGGGACTTGGTACGCGAGGTAGGACACAGTCCTCCAACTAGCATAAATGAACTGTTCGACGTGGCCACCAATTTTGCCTCCGGCGAGGAGGCGGTCGGAGCCATCTTTGATAGTGGAAGGGGGAAGCGGACGGAGGAAGCGTCCGTGGAGGGCAGCAAGTCCAAAGGATCTGCCAAGAAACAAAGGCAAGGAAAGAAAGGGAAGAAGCCCAAAAAAGCCTCGCGCCGACAAGAGCGGACCGAGGACCTTGACGAAACACTTGCAGTCGATCCTGCTGCGCCCAAACCTCCTCGAGGCCCCCCTTGAGGATGTGGCATCTTCGACGATATGCTCAAGAAACTGTGCCCTTATCACAAGGGTGTCATGACCCACACCCTCGAGCAGTGCGGAATGATAAGGAAATACTTCAATCGCACCGCTTCAAAGGACGAGGGGGGAAAGAGAGACACGGGCGACGGGAATGGCCAGGGCTTCCCGGAAGTGGAGAACGTCTTCTTCATTTTCGGTGGTCCAACTGCGAACATGACCCCTCGGCAGCGCAAGCGCGAGCGCCGAGAGGTATTCTCCATACACAAGGCGGGGCCGTCGTACCTCGATTGGTCAGAGGATACCATCTCCTTCAGTCGAGACGACCACCCCAACTATATCCCGAACCCGGTGCAATACCCGCTTGACGTTGATCCTATCATCGGCAATACCCGGTTCTCCAAGGTACTCATGGATGGAGGCAGCAGCCTCAATATCATGTACACTTCATCCTTGGAACTCATGGGCATCGGCAGGGACATGCTGCGCCCTAGCAAGGCGCCGTTCCATGGCGTTGCGCCAGGAAAGCGAGTTCAGCACCTCAGGCAGATCGATCTGCCTATTTGCTTCGGTATCCCCGACAACTTCCGAAGAGAGACCCTGACCTTCGAAGTAGTGGGATTTCGAGGTGCGTACCACGCCATCCTTGGCCGCCCATGCTACGCCAAGTTCATGGTGATCCCGAACTATACCTACCTCAAGTTGAAGATGCCGGGACCAAACGGCGTCATCACCGTGGCCCCATCATTCGAACATGCCTACATATGCGACGTGGAATGCGTCGAGAGCGCTGAGGCGCTTGCTGAGGATGAGGCTCTCATCGCGGACCTGGAGAAGATGGTGAACGAAACCATACCCTCCACTTCGAAGCACGCAGGCAGTTTCGAGCCTGCAGAGCACACCAAGGCCGTGCCCCTCGACCCAGGTGTTCCCAGTGACAAGACGATGTGGATCAGCTCGACCCTCGACAGCAAATAGGAGGTGGTGCTCGTCGACTTCCTCCGCGCTAACGCCGACATTTTCGCATGGAGCCCCTCGGACATGCCAGGCATACCGAGGGAGGTCGCCGAGCACTCCCTTGACGTCCTGCCCCATTCCAAGCCGGTGGTTCAACGACTGCGACGCTTCGACGAGCACAAGTGCAGGGCCATTGGTGAGGAGCTGCGCAAGCTCCTCGAGGCCGGATTCATCAAGGAGGTATTTCACCCTAACTGGCTTGCCAATCCTGTTTTAGTTAAGAAAAAGAATGGGAAGAGGAGGATGTGCATAGATTATACCGGTTTAAATAAAGCATGTCCAAAAGTTCCTTTTCCTTTACCACGTATCGATCAGATCGTAGATTCAACTGCAGGATGTGAGAAATTATGTTTCCTTGCTGCTTATTCTGGTTTCCACCAAATTAAGATGAAAATTTCTGACCAACTGGCAACCTCCTTTATTACGCCTTTTGCTATTTTCTGCTATGTCACGATGTCGTTTGGCCTTCGAAATGCTGGAGCTATATACCAGCGATGTATGCTTCGTGTTTTCGGAGATCATATCGGGCGAACCGTAGAAGCATACGTTGACGACATTGTTGTAAAGACCGGGAAGGTGGACGACCTGGTAAACGATTGGCGCATTGCGTTTGATTGTCTCCGGGCCAACGGGGTAAAACTGAATCTGGAAAAATGCGTTTTTGGGGTACCTCGAGGTACGCTCTTGGGTTTCATAGTCTCTCAACGAGGCATTGAGCCCAACCCTGAAAAAGTCTCGGCCCTCGAACAAATGGGACCGATCCGAGATCTGAAGGGGGTACAGAGGATATTGGGATGCTTAGCAGCCGTAGGCCGGTTCATCTCGCGTCTCGGCGAGAAAGGCTTACCCCTGTACCAACTCCTGAAAAAGAGTGAACATTTCTCTTGGAACCCCGAGGCTCAAAAAGCCCTCGACGGGCTAAAAGCGTCTCTCGCACGAGCGCCAGTCTTAACGCCACATAAGGAGGGTGAATGCCTCTACCTCTACGTAGCCGCAACGACTCAAGTAGTAAGCGGAGTCATCGTCGTAGAGAGAAAAGAGGAGCGGCACGCTCTGCCTGTCCAAAGGCCGGTATACTACATCAGCGAGGTACTGACCGAAACCAAGATGCGATATCCACAAATCCAGAAGCTGCTTTACGCAGTAGTGCTAGCTCGGCGCAAATTGCGCCACTACTTCGAGGCTCATCCTGTCACCGTGGTCTCATCTTTCCCTTTAGGGGAGATATTCCGCAACCAGGATGTCTCGGGTAGAATAGCCAAATGGTCCGTGGAACTGATGGGCGAAACCCTCACTTTTGCCCCTCGCAAGGCAATTAAATTGCAAATCTTGGCTGATTTCGTGGCAGAATGGACCGACACACAGCTGCCCCCACCACAAGTCCAAGCCGAATGTTGGATCATGTACTTCGATGGGTCGGTGATGAAAACCGGTGCGGGCGCGGGCCTGCTCTTCGTCTCACCCCTCGGAGAACATATAAGACACGTGGTATGCTTGCACTTTCCGGCGTCCAACAACATGGCCGAATATGAAGCCTTATTAGCCGGCCTTCGCATAGCAATCGAATTGGGCGTTAAACGCCTCGACGTCCGGGGAGATTCACAATTGGTCATCGACCAAGTTATGAAGGAAGAAAGCTGCCACGACGACAATATGCAAGCATAGTGCAATGCAGTACGCCGACTCGAGGACAAGTTCCATGGACTCGAGCTCAATCACATCGCGCGAAAGTACAACGAGCAGGCCGATGAATTAGCAAAAATTGAGTCTGGGCGGATCACCGTTCCTCCAAACGTATTCGCCCATGACCTGACACAGCCAAGCATCGACCTCAAGCTGACCCCCAAAGCTCCTGATGCTCCCTCGAGGACCGAACCCTCAGGGGCTCCATATGTCGAGCCCATGGACGAAGATCCTTCGAAAGAGGAACCTGAAGCCTCAAGTCAGGAAATATCCTCGGCGGACGAGGGTGAAATTATGGAAATTGACGAGGCCCCATCAACTCGCGATTGGCGTAACCAATACATCGCCTGGATCGTCCGAGGGGAACTACCCTCGGATCGAACCGAGGCTCGACGCATCGCAAGAAAAGCCAAGTCGTTCCACATAATCAATGAGGAATTGTACAAGCGCAGCCCCTCCGAAATTTTGCAGCGGTGCATTCCAATCCCGGAGGGAAGGGAGCTCATCCGAGACATCCACGCTGGCGTATGTGGCCACCATGCGGCGCCCCGAACCCTCATGGGCAACGCGTTTCGCCAAGGCTTTTACTGGCCCACGGCTGTTGCAGACGCCAACGAAATCGTACGCACTTGCGAAGGGGGTCAATTCTACGCACGTAAAACCCACCTCCCGGCTCACGTATTGCAAACCGTTCCCATCACATGGCCGTTCGCCGTGTGGGGGCTAGACCTCATTGGTCCAATGCGAGCAGCGCCCTGGGGCTTCACACATCTGCCGATGGCCATCGACAAGTTCTCAAAATGGATTGAGGCTCGGCCAATCAGCAGCATTAGATTCGAGCAAGCTGTGCAATTCTTCACAGATATAATTCACAGGTTTGGGGTCCCCAATTCGATAATCACCGACAATGGCACCCAATTCATAGGCAAGAAGTTCTTGGAATTCTGTGACGACCACCATATCCGCGTGGATTTGTTGGCCGTAGCGCATCCACAGACAAATGGCCAAGTAGAACATGCCAACGGCATGATCCTACAAGGTCTCAAACCAAGGATATTCAACAAGTTGAATAGATTCGGCGGGAAATGGGTGTCAGAACTACCCTCAGTAATTTGGAGCCTCAGAACAACCCCAAGCAGAGCCACGGGTTTCAGTCCATTTTTTCTCGTCTATGGTGCCGAGGCTATCCTCCACACAGACGTAGAATATGGGTCCCCAAGGCTCAGAGCATACCAAGAGGAAAGAAACAAGCAAATGCGGGTAGACTCACTCGACCAAGCGGACGAAGCTCGAGACATCGCGGTCTTACATTCGGCTCGGTACCAGCAGTCGCTTCGAAGGTATTAGGCCCAGAAGGTTCGACGACGAGACCTCAGCAAGGGGGACCTAGTGCTAAGGCTGCGACAAGATAATCAAGGGCGCCACAAGCTCACGCCGCCATGGGAAGGACCATACATCGTTGCTGAAGTCCTCAAGCCAGGCACATACAAGCTCGCAAATGATAAAGGCGAAATATTAACCAACGCCTGGAATATCCAACAGCTACGTCGCTTCTACCCTTAAACTTTCAAGCATTCATGTACATTTGTACTTATTTCAATAAAAATATAAAGGACCTTAAAATGAGTAAGACTAGGCTTACCATAGAAAAAAACCAAGTCTCACTCGGGGGCTAATCCAGGGGGCACCCCCTCCTAAAATTGTCCCAATTTTAAAGTTTTTTATAAAATTCTTTTATTACGTCCATCTCCTGTATTTGCCAAAAGGCAACTCGAGGCATAGAATAATTGAGGCCAAGGACCGGACGAGTCGAGGGACCGCCTACGCCTTCGAAAGGATACGACATCCCCCTCGTCACCCTTCGCTAAAATTGCTCTATGAACGATACCCTCCTCGACAAGTCCTTTGCAAATTCAGCAAAATAAACGTGATAAAGAAACCATAATTCAAAAAAAACTCAAATGTGCGTTTCAAAAACATAAAATTGTATCAACCACTAGAGTGCTTATTACATGAAAAATCTCTAAAAACTACTCAGGGAGCGGGGTCTTCGGGGGTGGCATCCTCCTCGTCTTCAGCGTCGGGAAGGAGGTCGCTCTCAAAGATTCTCGCGAGAGTGGCAGCAGGAGCAGAGGTAGCAGGATCCGCACTCTCCACTAGGTCAGCGCAGCGTCATCGTCGAGGTCGTCCGCCACCACGTAACCACCGCTGACCGCCTCGAGGTCTATGATAAAGTGCGTCGAGATCACCCCGAGGGTCTTCTGCACGCCGAGGAGAAGGGCCCCCTTCAGGCGCTCGGTAACAGAACCGCCCAAGGCCCTTAGACAGCTGGCCACCGAGCTGCCCGACCGGGACTCAAGAGCTTCTGGCCCCTCGACCTCCTTACAGACGGCAAGAGCTACTTTCCGTAGCTCCTCGAGGTCCTCCTGGGCCTTCGATTAAGCTACTTGGAGCGACTTCGCCTGTGAGGAGTTCTCCTCCGCCACCTTCCGCACCTCTGAAAGCCCAACACCAAAATCAGATAAGTTCTCGAAAACTCCAATCTAAATTTAGGGTAAGTTCATACTAGACTTACCTTCGACCAGCTTTTCCTTCTCGGCGAGGGCTTCCCGGGCAGTGCTGGCCTCCTGCTGGAGCGTCGCCATCTCTCCTTGTTGGGCCTCGACCGAGGCCTGCAGCTCCGTGATGGCGACATCTTCCTCCGTCACCGCCACGGTGAGCAGGTCGATAGCCTCGCCCTGGGTCTTCAATTGGGCCTCAGCCACGGCAAGCGCTGAGTCCCGCAGCTGCAGCTGCCCCCGAGCTTCGGCAAGGGTGGCACGCTCCTGCTGAAGCTCGCCCTCGAGCACCGCCAGCGCTTGCGTTCGCCGATGGAGCTCATCCCCTTGCCGAAGGACCTCTTCTGCCGTCTCCACGGTGAGTGTCCTCTCGCCAAGCGTTCCTGCTCGGCGTGGCTCAAGGCCTCCATTAGCTGATGCACCTCGACGTGCGCATCAGCAAGTTCGGCGACCTTTCGCCCGGCCATCTCCCTCAGATCCTGTTATTAACACAACAGATGAAAATGAGAAAAGAGGGGAGAGACGCAAAACGCGCGACAAAATTAGTGGTTAAGCCACTTACCCGGTGGAGGTCCAAACCCCGACCAAGGTTGAGTTCGAGGACCTGCTTTAGGGCTTCTTGGACCGTCTTCCCCAAGGCCTGCTGTTTCTCCCATAGGAGGCGCTCGGCCTCAGCAGCCTTGGCCATGCCGGGCGGGACGCCGCGACGACCGAGCCCAAAGTTGCGCCAGGCCTCGAAGGCCGGAATGCCAGGTAGGGTGCCCATGGCCATCTCCTCCCAAGGGCTCCAGGTCCCGTCACGGAATCCTGGAGCATCCTCCTCCTCATCCTCCTGCCCACCCTCGAGGGTGGCCGGGAGGGTCATCACTATAGAGCTGGCCCCGAGCACCTCCTCGACCTCCGCCGAACCGCTGCCTCCCACTACGGTCTGACCCGCGTCTTCACCAAGGGCCGCACCCTCCACCACCCCATGCCCTCGTCCGACACGGAGGTCTCTGTCACCCCTGCAATGGCAGGGGCCACATCCTCTGTAGGGAGGGCTGAGGGCGTCTCCCTGGCCTGGTCCTCGCCCGCCACCACCGACGCTCCTCCCGTCGCCGTCTCCCCTCTTGATCGGGCGGACCCTCGCGTAAGGGCCACCCAGTACCGAGCCACAGTCCCCGACGCCTGGGGTGCCCCAGATGAAGGCGGCGCTGTTGAACGAGGCGTGGCGTGCGCCGACACCTTCAGAGCCTTCGTCGGCGCCAACGGAAGCGGCGCCGGTGGACCGGATTGGCTGACAGAAACCAAGTCGACAAAATCAGAACAACAACTTGAGAATGAAGCCTGAGAAAATAATGATGACTTACTAACCCGGATGAGGTGGCTAAGCTTGCGCTTCTTGCTGCTTGAAGGCCGCCGAGCCCCCGAACGACCACGGCCCCTCGATGGCGGGGTCTCGCTCGTGGGACTCGAACCCGCCGGTGCGGAGCTTTGAGCCCCAGGCACCGACGCGCTGTGAGCTTGTGCCCCGACAGCCTCCACCACGGAACTCGGGGGGGCGGCACCCGCCGTCGAAGGCGCCGGGCCACTCGAGGCCTCCGTATCCCGGGACGACGACGGGACCTCCTGGCGTTGCCCCCTCGGGGGCGCACTCACTTCAGCCGCCACCGGCGCAGGTGGCGGAATCTCCACGAGGTCCTCCGAGGAGGACTCCTCCGGAGTACTCTCGGGGGTTGTAGGCGGGGAACGCCCCTCCCTAATTCGACGACGGCACTCTTTCTCGTACGCTGCCTTCCGTAAACGCTTCTCTGCTTCGCCGCGTCCTTCCGCGCCTTATGCCTCTCGGCAGAAAGGCGGTTCGCAGCCAAACGGTACCCTTTTTGAGACAGACCTTGAAGAAAGAATTCAGAATTAAAACGATCAGATAATCTCGAGGGTTGAAAGCAAAATTGAATCTAAATCAAACTTAAAGCGGAACTTACAAATTGTAAAAACCCCGCTTCGGGGCGCATCTTGACGGCGAAAAGGGCCTCCTCCTCGCAGTCAAGCTTGGAGACCTGCACGGCACGTCATGCTTGATGCATATAGTACTTGAGGACGAGGGTCCCCTCCTTCATCTTCGAGCCCTGCCAGGGCGAATCCGCCCTGAGCTGGTCGAGCCGCAGCTTCCCCTCCATCAGTGGCAGTACATACTGCTGATTAAAGCTCGCAATCACTCCCGCCGTAGTCAAACCCGCCCCTGAGAACGCGGCAAAGGCGTCGGTGAAGACCCGAAGTCGCTCCTGACGATCGGCGGGGGAAATTCCGTAGCTCCACGCCTCCGGTCGCTCGCGCAGCACTTTGCTGGTGTACTCCGGCAGCTTGTTGTCGACGTTGCGGAGGTAGAACCACCCCTTGTCCCAATCGGTGTTGTTGGAGGTTATCGTCGACGGGATGTACAATCCGCTCCGCTGCCCAAAAACTTGCAGGGTCAGGCCCCCGGCGCGGACCGCCCGGCGGAGCCCCCGAGACTCACCTACGGCTGTATGGAGCTCACCCCGGAAAAGGTGAACCCATAGGTCCCAGTGAGCCTCAATCCCCAAGTACCCCTCACAAACGGCGACGAAGACCACTGCTTGTGAGATGGCGTTGGGGGCAAAGTTGTGGAGCTCCACGCCGTAGTGGAGGCACAACCCGCGGAAGAACGGCGAAGCCAGGATCCCGAACCCCCGCTCGTGAAGTCTCGCCAGGCTCACCACAAAGCCCTCCTGCGGAGCAGGCTCATGGTGGTTGGATGGCGGCGCGATCCACATCGGCTCATCCGGGTTGCTGTTCGCCGGCAGCACCCCGGCGTCCACCAGCCCGGTGAGATAGGCGTTGATGGCGATGGAAGGGCTCCACGGAGCAGGTTCGACGTTGGTCACCATGGCGAACGGCGGCAGCGAAAAGGACGAAGTCTTGTGCGCGGAAAGGTGAAAGGCGAAGAGCAGCGGCGCTTGGAAGTAGTAGATGCAATCGGAAGGCAAGGGCTGGGTAAGCTAATCCTTTCCCCTTGTCCCTTTATTTATAGTATCACGTGAAGCGCAACCGGCACCCCGGCCGCGTAAAAAACGCATCCGATATGATTGACACCACAGCCGCTGACGACCGGGCCCCACGAGTTGGGATAACCACTACGCGCGAAAATCTAGGCGACACGTCGCATCGTAACTGCCCAGGTCTCTTCCGCTCTGCCTAAAAAGGCGCGCTCGCTTCGCGTACTCCGCGCCACGCCACCCACGACTACGGAAATAAATGCTTGAGGCCAGCCAAAAGGCTTCCGAGGTAAGCTACCTCTCCTCGAGGCCCTACTGATCAGGGGTTCGAAGTCCTGGCCCCTCGAGGGTTCGACAGGCACCTCAGATCTAACAAAGTCAGGGATAACCAAGGGCACGCGCGATCAAGCCTATCCTCAAGCACGAACTCGAGGGTGCCCTTCATGTTATATTCAAGGCCAAGATGGAGGCAGCTAGTCAAGGGATCCCACCGAGGGAGAGCAACGAGCCCTCAACCCCAAACGAACGGGGTCGAGCCCTGCCTAGCAAACCTGCACAAGTGCTTTTATGAGACATGTTTCCGGACCACGAGCCGGCCTCCATCGAACGAGTCACGGATGTCCACTTGAATTACCCGCTAACAGCTCACAGAGACATCCATGACTCGTAGCTCATTCGAGGGAAGTATGGATTGTGTCACCCCTCCTCCCCACAAACGGGGCGACGAGGGTCGTAACTCAAAGTCAAGAACCGCCCCTGATCGACCTAGCTAGGGCCAAGGCTCGGGGGCTCCTTGCACCACAAGATCGAATTCCTTGAGGACGAAATATGCTGTAGCTCACAAAGGCGTGACCCGCCGATAAGCCGTTGCAGGAGTATATCCACTCCTCCAAGGCCTCGGGGGCTACACCCGCGGGTGCGCTAGAGCGCACCCAGCGGAATTCTTCAAGGAAAACCTTGTCAGAAGCACCCGTGATGAAGAGCCTTTGTCGGATTAAAACTTATTCCAACAAAGGCTCGGGGGCTACTGTCGGGGGCAGTCATTAGGGGTACCCAAACCAATGGGATAACCGCCCCAGTAAACATTAATCTTGTCCAAGTAACCAGAAAAAGAAACGGAAGTTAAGGCCCACGGCCCAGCAACGACTGAAGGCCTAGCAAAGACGCCCCGCGGCGTGCCTCGACGTGAACCAAAATCTCCGCTTCGCTCGAGGGGACCGACCCCTCGAGCGAATTGGAGAACTCCGCTTCGGTCGAGGCCTAGGGACCGAGCCTCGAGCAACCCACGGAATGGGGAAAGCTCTGCCTCGGTCGAGATCCTCGCTCCGAAGGACATTAAATGGCGCCCTCTGCCACCGTGCCTCCAAAGTCAAAAGACAGATTTCTTGCCATACTGCCCTGACGGCCATGACTCCTCCCGTCGTATCCACCAACTCCCGTCACTATGCTGCCAACCGAGGCTCTGTGCAAACCGGTCGGCACTATGCGAACAGAGCCCATCACTCCGAGCTCCTGTACTACCAACTCCGATGACTCGAAGACCTTCGTGGACGGAGAGACCCTCGAGCACACGGCAGGAGAAGAGCTCAGGACGATAGAGGAATGGCGGGCCATTCCGAGCACTATGCGACCAACACCGGCGCTGTGCGGACATGTCGCCGCCGTGCGAACAGGGCCGGGTCACTCTAAGTCCCTATGCCAGCAACTCTCACAGCGTTTTCCCACAGAATAAGCTGTGCGCCGGCAATGGAGACCCTCGAGATAGTGTACGGACGAGCCATTATCACACTAAGGACGCCCCGGATCCTCAAGACCACTCATCGGCGTCATCACCAGTACAAGAATCGACTACAGTGAACAAGGACAGAGAAGCACGCCCAACGCCACTCGTACTATTGTACGACAACTATGCCTAACCAGCAGCACGCTCCTGTAACGCCTCCTCCTTGGCCTATAAAAGGAGGGGGTGATCGAGCAGACACTCAGAAGAATCCGCATACACTCAGAATAGACCACGATATTGACACCCTGCCTCAATCATCCGGGACTCGGAGGTCTAGCCTCCCGTCCCAACCTACTTGTACCCCTACTGCTTGCATTCCGGTGCAGAATAATACATCACACGGACACCGCCTTGCTGGAAGTACGGTCTTCTGACCGGAACCAGGATAAACCCGTGTCTCGTGTTATGTTCTGCATCAACCATCTAGGGAGGGAACACAACGCATTTCTGGTTGGTGTCGGGACCACGATTTCTAAACACCGACAGAAACGGCCTCAAATCCGATGAACGAAAATCTCCCCGAAAATCCCCAAAAAGGAAAAATGTGAAGGAGACAAGAACACAAGGATTCAGCACCATGAATCTTCTTTACAGTACGAGATCATCTTCTTTACAAAGGCTAACCTCCTCTCATCATCAAACCCACTTAAAAGTGGAGGAAAAAATAGAAGTGGAGAAGTCCTCTCCTCTCTTACTCACAACGTGAAGCTCATGGCTAGCCTAAGAAAACAAAGAGCAAATGAACTAGGGTTCCAAGAGATGGTTGCCATCACCCACAAGGTTAGTATATATGGCCGCTGATGACAGAGGAAACTACTTGTACAACTTAATTAGATGATACATGCCCTGAAGGGTAAAACTTGAAGTTGTAGATATTTCTCCTCTGACTGGGCACGCATTCATCTGGAGTTGCTTCCCTCTGATGCAACCTCCAAGATCACATTGCATGTCCTCCGCTTCGAAGCTTCCTGACATGCATGACCGAAACCGGTCAGACCGGTTCTCCCAACTGGTCAGACCGGATTCCTTAAACCAGTCAGACTGGTTCTCTCAACCGGTCTGACCGGATCCGCCACGCCAGGTCCTCGGACTTGGTTTTGAGGCCCAAACAAAGAAACCCTCCTCCGCTGGTTTTGTGACCAAACCAACAAACCCCGCATTCTTAGTCCAGCCTCCACGCTAAGCTTCGAGCACGCCAAGCCTTTCACCTCCGGCGCCCGGACAGTCTACTCGGTCTTGCCTTGTTCCTTGGCTCTACCATGCCCAATGTACCGGCTCTGATCATCTTCATCCATGTTGCCTTGCTTGTTCTTGCACCATGTGAACCGCACTTGATCCCATCGGCCATCGGGTCCCTCGAACCAAGCCTACTTGTCTCTCCACCCCTAGGAGGCCGCTCCAGCAAAGACCTTTCATGCTTGTTCTTCACCTGCACCAATGCAAACCAAGCCGCATTCTACACCTGCAATACTTGAGCCAAGGCAAACGTCAGTCCAGACAACATTGTCAATCACTCATCACTAGGAAGCGACCATCGTCTCGGTCCCTTGGACACACGTGGTCCTCAATGTCATATCAAGCCCTTAGCTTCAGATAAAAATTACTAGGCTTAATCTTTATTTAAATATTGTTGCTTAGTGAAATCTCTTTTATGTGTACTTCAACGTATTAAACTTGCTTAGTACATCTAGTAGATCATCTCCAGAAAGTTTCATGATAATTGCTTATCATTTGCTTTAGTTTTAGATTTAAATGTGAAAACTAGCATTGCAAGGAAATAAATTAATGTGGGTAGCTTAAATTCGTTTTCATGCAAGTCTTGTTGTTCAAATAAGTTGCTCAAGTTAATATACATGTTTCCTTGTTGTTGGGTAATTTTTGAATGCTTGCTAGTACCATTTCGTGATTTATTTACATACATGGCATACATTGTTACTAGCAATTGCAACTTGTGCATTAATGAACTTCATGTAACATGTTTACTAGAGTAGATGAAGAAAGTAGCAAACTAAAGTTTGTAAACTAAACCTCTCTACCGAAGAGGGAATCTTAACCTACTCGGTAAATAAAGAATTAAACTTGCTAATCATTCACTAGCTAGGGCCTTGCTCTCATTCTTGATTAAGGTGGTCTTCGTGAAATAACCATATGATTTATTTCCATATGATTGAGTTGCTTCACTCATAAGCATCCTATATGCATTGTGCCATAACCATTCTTGAGCTCACACATGTACATCTTATGTCATTCTAGATCATTCGCTAGCCGATGGGGATTTCGAGCTAGTTGTTGAACCCGAGAGTGAGTCTGGCGAGGCTCAGATTTTCTCGACCATGGTTGAAGAGCAAGACCCGAGCCAAAGCTCGGAAGGGCTCAAGGCCAGTGAAGAAGGCAAGAACCAGAGCATCTAACCTATGTTTGAAATCTATGCAATGGCTTTACTTTCTATGTTATATGCTTGTGCATTTACGTTTCTAGGAGTTGTTTGAAACCTTAGTACGCATGAACTAGGAACCTATGTGATGCGTTCTAGTACGTTCTAGCCATGCTAAGAGGACCAGTAAAAGTCGAGTGATTGTCTATCACTCGCGAGTTATAGGAGTTGATTGTGCTCTTATGATGGAATCATAAGGTCGGTGGATGGGGTCTTGTGCGATATTCATGTGTTGGTTGATCGCCCCTCTCACATATGATTAAATTGTTAAGGACCGATGTTAGTTGGCAGTGTTGGTCAGTATTTTGAACGTACTAGCCACATGCCGAAGTAAAGGGACCGGTAAACCGATGTACCTTTCTTTTTCCTTTGCTCGCATTGTGAACCTTGCCCCCTTTTTGTTGTGTAACACTCTCATGACCTCACGGGTGACAGCGGCTCTAGTTGTTAATTCGCACGGCAGGCTCAAGGAAGTACGGTGTGGGGACTAGTGTCTGAAAAGGTATGCGGTCACGGTGGAGTAGTTGGTTTGAGAGTCGAGAAAGGTTACCATATGTGACTTTCGGGTGTGGATATGTCATGTGGTTAGGTTTCCCTTGCAAGGTTTTGAAATCAATTTGAATTGTCCGTCCTTCGCGGTATATGAAGCTACTTGATCTACTTTGATGGCATGTAGTAATAACTTGAATATGAGAATGAGAATGAGAAGAAAGAAAGGTGTTGCTTGCTGGATTTTATTTGCTTCAACATGTACACTCTAGTTGCTGCAAAACATAGGTGATAGCTTACTGAATTTTTACTAAACATGAGCCAAAACATGAAACTAGATGAACTTCTAGTTCCTTTTTGTGCAAAACAAACCCCGAGACAAAATAATTTGCATATCTAGGAGTATCTCTTATTTTATTTGTGGTCAGTTAAGTCTTGCCGAGTATTAGTATACTCAGCCTTGCTTGTGGCATATTTTTCAGTACCCGCTAGCATCCAGGAGCAGGTTGATGCCTTGACTTGGCTGTGCACTCTTCCAGATGATTGGTCTTTGGAGTGGGAGCCATCCTCTTAGAGAGATGGCTGCGGATGGATATATTGTGTGGGCTGGCATGATGTCCTTTTTACCGTCGTTTAGCTTCCACTTTATGTTTTATTTCCACTGCAAATGTGAACTCTGAACTTTATGGTGTAATAACTTAATATTTGGACTCAGTTTGTAAACTCTATCTATGTGAACCGTGTGGTTAAAATTTTTGCTTGGTTGTATCCCAATTCACTTGTTTTGATCCAGAAGGGTGGTTAATTAGGACCTTATAACTAACAACTTTTGGGATTAATTCGTTTCAAAACGCCAATGACCCTTGATGCCGCTAATGGGGTGAGGTCTCGTGCCGGTTGAACCAAATTAATTCGAGGGACTACCACAGCCTCGCCCTAGGGTTTTGGAGTGGCGAGGGTGTAGACGGCCGGTCATCCTCGACGCGTGGGTTTTACACGCGGCACGAATCGGTGGCTCGAGCGGCGGCGTTTGGCGCATAGCGGTGGCGCGTCGAGAGCGTGAGCAAGAGAGAGCGGTGAGAGGAGAGGGGAAAAACCTGACAGGTAGGGCCCGCCTATCGGTGAGAGAAAAAAAGGGAGAAAGGGAGGCGGTGCAGAGAGTTAGGCCGACGGGGCGGTGTTGATCCGTCAGGGTGTTGGGCTGGCTCGGCTTCGAGCGGGGCCGGCGGGATAGGTTTAGGTTTGTTAGCGGGATGGGTTTGTTAGGATTGAATTTGAATTTCAATGGGGATTCAAATTGAAACACCAGATAATTAAACTCCAAGAAAACCAAAGAAAAGCCAAAAACCACACTGAGACAAAAATACACCTTAAATTCCATTTAATGTTTATTTAATCTAGGAAATTAGGAAAGAAACAATAAGTCTCTCTTATATTTTTCTAGCAAATAAACAATCCACAAAAAAGTTTTTTAAATTCCATAATTTTGCACAATAACATTCCGTATAAAAATACGGGATGTTACAATATGCATCCCAATTATCATTGAAACTTTTGTTCTTCTTGCCATCTGTCTTGCCATCTCTATCACGCCCGCTGGTAGTTTTAGCATGCATCTCACCAAATCACTTCAAAAGTGCGGCAAGAAGCTTGTCCATACAAGCCACTAACATCCTCCACCCCTACAAGCTTGTTATTGGTTGCGATCTGTGTGGCCTCCAATTCCCAATCTTTTCATTCGCCACCAGCAAGTCATTATCAATTCCTTCATTGTTCACCTTCACTATGCTTTCAAAATGTTGTATAATGCCATTGGTGCAAGGAGATTGTGTAATCTTATTATTTTGGGACCCATCACCATCACTTTCCGATCCTGCCGAACCAAGTCGTTCGACCGAATCGGTCAATTCTGCCCCCTTTAGCATGCATTTGTCGATATTGTACCTGCACATTGGATATACACCAAAACTCATGGAACTTTATTAGAATATAAACCTAAGTGCATGGAATGTCACATATAACCTCTTTTAATCCCGAGAATTGATGGTCAAAAACGTGTCGTAGCAACCGCCAACACCGGGTTACCCCCTTAGCCATATACATCCCATGGAGTCAAGCATAGCCATGAGGTCTCATACACAAGATCCACGTCAGCGGTGATCTAGTGGTGAGCCACATGGATCGATGACACCACCAATTTGGGCCACATCATCAGAAAGTCCACCAAATGGAAGTCATCCAGGACGTGCTTGGGCCAGAGGTGGTGCAGCGGAGGACGACCAAAGGCCAGGATCCAAATCGACCGAACTGGCATGTTCGGCCGAACAACCCGCAAGCACATAACCGACCCCAGGAGCAAATCTTGAGCGTCCAAGCAGAAGGCGGTGGATCCACTGGTTCGACCGAAACACGGAGTTCGGGCGAATTGGCCGGGGACCCCCCTCGGTCCCTTGGCCGTTACTCCTCCTCTACCAACCTTAACCACTATAAATGCAAGTGTCCAAGCCCAGATCAACACACACGAAGCCAAGGAGCTCCATTTCTCTTTTGTTCCGATAGAGTTAGGATAGTTAGTCTCGGAGTTAAAGTCGAGTCGAGCTTGTCTCGGAGGTTCCGGAGTCGTCTTCAGAAGCTCTGGTATCTTTTACTTTTCCTTTTGTAAGACTTTGAGTTATCAATATAGATCATCTTTATTGTTATATCTGAGTCATTTATATCTCGCCTCTACTTTGCTCTAATTGCAAGTATTTCGTGTTTAGACAATTATTGGTTGTAGTTCTTGTTCTTCTAGTTCTAGTTTATGTTTCTGTCTTAGTTGGTTCTTCGATCCAGCTCAATACTTATGGTGAATTGTCACTGGGGTATTGACGGGGTTGCTTGGTCTTGCTAGTGGAGTAATTATTTATTAGCTAGTGTTGGTGTGGTGCCCAGACTAGATAGTAACCTTATGTCACACCCTAAAATTTTTGGATTTCAGGATGTGATTTTGAAGAATAATTAAATAAACAATTTTCTAAATCAAATTAAAACAATATAGGTTTAATGTTCCTTGACTTGCATTCATGCTGGTTTCATTAGATTTTTTTAAGTGTAGAAAGTTTTCAAAAATGCGTTTAGAAGCCTAAAGGGAATTTGCCAGACTTTTTTGGAATTTATTCCTATTTTTTCTAGAGCATTTTCCACTTTTTGGAATGTGCTACAAATATTTTTCATAAGCTCCAAATACATTATTTGGGCTCCTCATGTCCAACTCTATCTCTGGGATTTTTCTCAAAATTTTTGGAATTTTTGGAGTATTTTTTGGGGCTTAAATGATTTATCTAGAACATTTCTGGATATTTCTTTGCATTAGAAAATATTTGTTGAAAATAAAAGGAAGAAAATTTTAAAATTCCTACTGGGTCGGATCTAGCCCAATCCCAAACCCAGCCCAACCTGACCAACTCTCCCCTCTCCCTCTCATCGTGTTGGGCCACCTCTCTCTTGGGCCGAGCCTGCGAGACCCGATTCGGGCCCCTCCTAGCCCAGCTTACCCCAGCTCTGCCAGCCCAGCCCTTCCTCTCCGCTCAGACCAGCCTAGCCTGCCCCGCAGCTCTCGGCCTGTATCCCTCTTTCGCTCCGGGCCGCCTCCGCTTGGGCCAACCGCCAGTTCTCCCGGCCTAATCAGCCAGCATGCTGGCCCAGCTCGCCAGCAGCCGCACCGGCCCACGCGCCCCCGTTCCCTGCTGCTGACCGCTGGGGCCTGCACGTCATCCCCAACCCCCCACACACATCGGATTTGAACCCGACTCGAGCCAGGCTCAATCGCGCCACCGCCTCGGGCACGCGCGCCAAGGCGTAGCCCGAGCCGCTCCTGCGTGCTGTAAAGGGCGAGCGCCCCTCCCACGTGCCCTAGCCCCCGCCTCACCCCTTCTCGCACATCACCGCCGCCACGATGAGTCTGACGAGCCGAGCTCCGCCGTCGGGTTCGATCCCCCCGATTCACTGCGTACTGGGGCAAGTCGTGGCCACCACAACCACCTCCTCGTCGGGACGGAGCTCCCTCACCGGTCCTCGTCGCCGAACATCCACCAGTGCATGTTCCCCATGTGAAGGAGCTGCTGCCGACCCTTTCTCGCGCTCGATTCGTCGCAGTGACACCGTGAAATTTTTGGATTTCAGGATGTGATTTTAAAGAATAATTAAATAAAGAATTTCCCATAATTTTAAAATTTTTCTCAACTTTATTTAATTTACAGGGAATGTAGTACAGGAAAAACAAATTTTCCTAAATTAAAATAAAACAATATAGGTTTAACATTGTGTGCTTTGCATTCATGCCGGCATGCATTTAATGGTTTATGTGTGCAAGTTTTCTAAAAATACGTTTAGAAGCCTTCCGGGAATTTTCTAGATTATTCTGGGATTTATTCCTATTTTTCTAGAGCAATTTCCAATTTTTGGGATGTGCTAAAACCTTTTGCATGAGCTCCAAATATTTTATTTAGGGTTCTTCATGTCCAATTCTACCTCTGGGATTTTTCCCGAGATTTTTGGAATTTTTAGGGTGTTTTTCATGGCTTAAATGAATTATCAAGAATTGTCTGGATTTATTTCTTACCCTGAAAAATATTTTTCTGAAAGTAAAAAGGATAAACAAAACCCCCAAAACCTTCTGGCCGGATCTAGCCCAAACCCAACCCAACCCGGCCTGCTCTCTAATCTCTCTCTCTCTCTCTCTCTTTGCTGTTGGGCCGCATTCCCCCCTCCGGCCTAGTTTGGTTTTGCCCCTCGGACTCTCTCCATCGGTCGCTCTCTCCGCTCACTCCCGCTCGGCCCAGCATCGCCCCCTTCCCGCTTCGGCCGCCAGCTGACTCTCCCCGCGGCCCAACCCAGCGCACCCGAAAAGCCCACGAGCCCCCCCCCCAGCCTTCCCTGAGCTCACGCGCCGCCGCCGAAATCCCACCGCCGCCGCGCCGCAATCTCCGCCGCCGCCTTCCTTTCTCGGCGTCCGCGCGCCTATAAACACGCGCGACCGAGCCGCCCCGGACGCCGCGTGCACTAGCCGCCTCCCCGTCGCGCCTCAGCCCTCGCGCAGCGCCGCCGAGCGCCACCGTCGCGCCATTGGCACCGTTCAGCCGCCGTCGAGACGCCCCCGGGTGGAGCCGAAGCCTCCTTGAGCTTCCTCGCGCCGCACCGGAGCTCCCCGGCCGGTCCTCATCGCCGCCCCGCCGTCGGAGCACCACTCCACGCACGAGCCGCCATCGCCGGTCCTCTGTCTCACCGCCGGTGAGGATACCTCCGCACTCCCCGCGACCTCCTCTCTCTATTCCCCCACTTCGCCGGAACCCTAGACCCCCAGCACGCCGGCGAGCAGAGTCGGCCGAGCCGCCGTCGGCCATGGCCGGGAGTTCCTCTGTGTGCATTGGGGAAGAAGACGACTCCTTTTTCCAGTTAGGCCCCCGGGAAATCGTGAAATCCCTAGATCTATTCTGGTGTCTTGGCGCTTTCGTAGAAAACCCCCTAAAACTATCAAACCTCTGCACATAAATCCCACCCGAGCCCTTTTAGATCTAACCCCTAATGTTTCCCCTTTTTGCGAGCTCTGTTCTCTTAGTCTTGGCAATCTTACCAGCTACCCCCTGGAGTTGACGGTAAATCACGTGTAGTTCACCGGAATCCCGTTTAACCCATAGGATGTGTGTTTTAACTCCGTTTCGGTTCGTTCAAGTTGCGTTAGATTCATATCGACATGAACTACACGTTAGCCCTGACATTTACCATGTTATTTGTTCCTGAATTTAATTTAAATTTTAATTTGACTAAATATTATCTAAATGTGTTTTTTATACTAAAATCTAATTAAGATTTATACTCGGCTTTTAAATACTAAAATAAATTTGATTAATATTTATTCGATTAGATTTATAAATAAAAGTTGACTAGGTTATATCTCGGTTTTTCATAAATGAATTTTAATTTGATTAATGATTATTTAAAGCTATCTTTTCTAATAAAAATCTACTTAGAGTTAAACTCCGAGATTTCATCAATACTGATTAATATCAACATGAATATACTTTTATTATAATATTTACTAGTCCAACACGAAATATCTTATTATTCGATTAGTCGCTCTCACATGCCAGTTTTACTAAAGTTAAATTTTAAATTGTATAAATTCTACATAAACATTTATAAATAAAATATGATTTGTTTTATCTCATTTTACAAATTCAAATGGAATTAAGTTAATTTCAACATAAGATGTTTCTCTGAAATATCTTTTATATTATTTATTTAACTAAAATTAATCAAGCATATAGTCTTTTATTTTCTTTTATAATCCAAATCTTTCGATAGTTGTATATTTTCAACCGTAGCTCCGTTTTCAGCGATTCTTGCGCTCACGTGACCATAGAATCGAGCCCTATCCTTTAGTGCGCTCTTTCAAAGTAACTTGTACGTCTCTAGCTTGCCAGTGGTTGCCGATGGGGCCGACAGCGTTATGGGAAGTAAGGCGCGAGGTGTTTCTTGATTCCACCGAGGACGGGTGATCCGTCGGCTAGGTCACGTTAGACCCAGTCCCGTGCTGGGAGTCCCTGCGATGGGGAACTCCACACGTTGCGCATGGATGGGTGTGATGCTCGCGCTCTGGACGCCATTGACCCCCCTATGGTGTGACTCTGTAGGCGTACGTCGATCTCGGTGCCTATGGCTCACCACCTTTTTGTACCTTAGCGGCCACTGTTTTGTTAGGGTGTCTTGTGAAAAGTCTTGTAGCATTCCTATGGAATCACACCTCAGAAGTGTTGATGTGCGTGGTTGGGTGCAAAGTTCTTTGAACTTTTACACGACTGGTGGGTAAAAGGCGAAACCTCTGCAGAGTGTAAATCTATCATGATAGCCTTGCTCAAGGTCACAAGCGGCCTGGATCCTTTTTTATTAGAATATGATGTTCATTTACTACTTAATGTCACTTAAACTTTATTAATTGGGTTGCAACTGGGACTCACTCAATGTAGTAACTTGGATAATGATAAATGAACCAACTAAAAGTGCTAATGCAGTTAAGCTGTGTCTATCCTTATTTTGAGCCTTCATACACCCGTGCTATACTTGCTAAGTAAGACATTTACTTACGCTTGCTATTATTCAACAAAAATCCCGTACGGGTAACAAACGGAGTGAAAGAGACAGTTGTTTTCTGAGGATCTTTCGTACTAGTGAGCTGTGGTCAACCAGTCGGTGTCCCTGTGGACTGCGGCCTCACCTTGGAGTTGAAGATTAGGCTTCCGCTGTGTATGTGCTACCTCTGATATTAAATTATTTTATTTGAGCATATGTACTCTGTTTATCATATTTGTTAGCTGTATGTGTTCTGTGGACATCCTGGGCACACATATAGCAGCACTTCGGGTTTATATCCCCAGCCGTCCGATCTGTTTCCAACTGCCTAGATTAGAACCCCCGATACCCCTTCGCGTTTTAAATCCAATCCGTCCAGATCTGATCCAAGGGCCGCGTACCGGTCAACTCCGGTCCACTCTGGATCTTTTGTTAAAGAGCCCCTCCAAGATTTGAGATTCAACCCGCGGTCCACTCCTGTGTTAAAAATAATTGCACTTAGGTCCTTTTTCTTCGATTAGGTCCCTGGTCTTTTGAAAAATCTAACCCGCCGTCCAGCCCTGCCATTCTAACACGTTAGCCCTTCGGTTTATACGCGTAATTACGTATAGGTCCTCGGTTTCTCGCCGATAGGTCCCTGGATCTTCAAATTAGCATAACTTTCTCGTTTTAGCTCCGATTAGTGTGATTTTCGCGCTCATGTGCTCGTAGTGAAGTGAAGAAATGAAGGCTACGACAT
>OAMR01000440.1:692902-703146 GCA_900205405.1 Echinochloa crus-galli
TCTTTGTTTTGGCTGGTTCTTCGATCTTGCTTGATACTGGAGGTGAATTGTCACCAAGAGTATTGACAAGGTTGCTTGCTCTTGCTAGTAGAGTAAGTAGTCGTTGCCTAGTGTAGGAGTGGTTCCTAGATTAGTCGGTGGCCTTAGTTTATTCCCGTCGCAACGGAGGTGGTAGCCGGGAGGTGGTGACAGCCCTTTCGGTCTTCGTAGCCCATCACGTTAGTTCCGGTCCGTAGGATCCCCCCAGCCCGGGAAATAGTGGCACCCCTTCTCATCCCATTCTGTGTGTCCACCGGTTCCCTATCCCGAAGCTAAGAAAATAGAGTTGTCACACCCGGATTTACACAGAAACCCGAATGCTGCTATATGTGTGCCTAGGATGTCCACAGAATACATACAGCTAATAAATATGATAAACAGAGTACATATGCTTGAATAAAAATAGTTAAATCAGAGTTTACCGAAATAAAATACAGCGGAAGTCTATCTCTCTCGACAGGTAGAGCCTCAAGTCCACAGGGACACCGACTGGTTGACCACAGCTCAGAAGTATCACTGATCCATCTGTTACCCATCCGGGATTTTGTTGAATAATAGCAAGCGTAAGTAAATGTCTTACTTAGCAAGTATAGCACGGGTGTATGAAGGCTCAAAATAAGGATAGACACAGCTTAACTGCATTAGCACTTTTAGTTGGTTCATTTATCATTATCCAAGTTACTACATTGAGTGAGTCCCAGTTGCAACCCAATTAATAAAGTTTAAGTGACATTAAGTAGTAAATGAACATCATATTCTAATAAAAAAGGATCCAGGCCGCTTGTGACCTTGAGCATTTTTTTATTCGAGCATATGTACTCTATTTATCATATTTGTTAGTTGTATGTGTTCTGTGGACTTCCTGGGCACACATATAGCAGCATTCGGGTTTCTGTGTAAATCCGGGTGTGACAGTCGCCCCCTTGAACGTCTAACCAAGGCAAAGATCGTGCGCTCGGCCTCATAGAGATTCGGCCGCCGGAGGAGCTCCTCCGCATGAGCTGCCCGCCGCCGGCCAACTTCTCCGCCTGCACCACGGCTGCCTCGATTCATTACATTCAAGCCGCGTGGGTCAAATCCGTAGCCAAGTGCAGCTACGCCGCCGCCCTGGGCCGTTTCATCGCCGGACTTCGTCTTCGTTCGGCCGCCGAAGGAGCTTCCCCGCCAGGACGACACGCCGCCGGTCACGGTCTCCGTCGCGAGCTGAACCCCGACCGTCTTCTCCGATGGTGAGCACATCAACGCGTTCCCCTATGCCTCCTCTATCCAATGCACCAGCTAGCCGCAGCCATGGTCCACCCAATCACTGGCGAGCCGGATGACAGCATCGCCGTCGGCCATGAACAGAGGAGCTCTCAACATTTTACGATTAGGCCCCCGAGGAAACGCGAAACCTTTAGATCAATCTCTTGTGTCTTGCGCTTTTCACGGAAAACCCCCTGGAACTATCAAACTTCTGCACATAAACCCAGCTTGAGCCATTTTTAAGATCTAACCCCGAGCTAAACCTTATTTTTCATCACTATCCACTAAGTCTTGTAAATCTTACCAGTTAACCCTTATAGTCTACGGTTAATTACATCTAGGTCCTCGCAACGATATTTTTATCATAAAGTCCACGTTTTAGATCCATTTAACGTCGTAGTACTGATGTTCATCATAATATGTATCTTTATAATTTAGTTTGGAATTAGTTTGATTAAAATATATTTTAATGCCTTTTCCTAATAAAAGAAAATTAGGGTTTGCATATCAGTTTTATATAATACTATTTAATCAAGTTTTTAGAATAACGTCTAGTCACAGTTATAACTCAGCTTTATAAAATAATATTAATTTGATTAATGCTTGATTTGACTAGATTTTCTAATTAAAAGCAATTTAGGCTCATACCTCGATCCTTACAAATAAAATTAATATGACTAGTTGTTGGCACTCCTTACGGCCTACAGATAAATCCGCAAGCGGATGCATACCGATGTAGCTTTCACCCGGGAGTATTCCAAGGTATTGATGTCCACGGGGAACGAGAAGTGAACTAATTCTAAACTAAGTTATCCATGGGTTATGGAATGGGATGGATGAAGTGGATGACAACAACAAAGAGGGAAGAGAAGCGATGAGAGGGTAGAGAGGGTACGAGTCTGATAGAGGCACTCTACTGTTTAATTGAGCAGATCAGAGGGTACAGATATATACTTGCTTCGGGACAATAGAACCTATGACACGCAGAAAGGGATGAGAAGGGGTGTCACCAATCCTACACTCTGGGTTCCTGCAGGCCGAGACGAATGTGATGGACTACGTAGGCCTTATAGGGCTGTCACCACCTAACGGTTACCACCTCCGTAGACTCGGGGACAAACTAAGTTAACCTCAAGTATAGGCACCATGCCTACACTAGTCGGTTAATACTTATCTCCTATAGAAACACAAGCACGCAAGTCAAGCAACCAGTATACAATTATACCAATTAACTAAGCATTGAATGAAGAACCACCAAGTAAATAAAAGTAGAATTGGCTACTCAATTAATTAGGAAGAGATACAAGAGTTACCATACATGACCCGGATGTTACTCGAAGTAGAGCCGCATCCGTAGAGATACAGCTGGAAGATGGGCCGACACTCCGGCTCCACTCCGGACACTCACCTCTCCTCTCTCCCTATCTTCTCTGAAAGTGGCAGAGCTTCGCTAAGGAACTCCTCTCTTGTGTTGTGTGTTGAAACAGGTGCTAGGAGCTTCAATTTATAGTGGCCAAGGGCGGTTGGAGGTGGAGCAGCGGCCAAGGCACCCAGAGGCAGTGCCCGGCTGGTTCGGCCAAATCTCCCGGTTCGCCCGAACCCAGGAATTCGCCCGAACTGCCATGTTGCACCGCCTTGGTGCCGAGGCCGTGCAGAGGCGGTGCAACTCTGGGTGCGGTTCGGCCGAATGGAGGCCTTCGGCCGAATTGAGGCCTTCGGCCGAACTGGGCCTGCGGCCCAGCAACACTCCCCTGTGCAGCCTAAGTGCACCAGTGAAACACACCAAAACTCGTGGAACTTTATTAGAATTAAACCTAAGTGCATGGAATATTGCATAAAGCCTCTTTTATTCCCGAGTATTGGTGGTCGAAGACGAGCCGTAACGACCGCCAACAAGCTCCCCCAAGCTTAGACCTTTGCCCGTCCTCGAGCAAAGATAGAAACTTAGGCTTGGTGGATCAGGAGTTGCTACAATGTCATTGTCTTGCAGGTCACTTTATGAACAACTAGTACTCAACAATACTCGAATCATTAGCAAAGTATTAACTCACCATTTTACCTATGGGGCTTATAGCAATCTCCTTGTCTTGGGCGGTTGAAAGGTTGAACAGTTTGATTTAATTTTATTCCACTCTACTATTTTCAGGATCCCAACTCGGAGTTTCCACAATTTTGTGAAAAATGTAAGTTTGTTCCTCAATTGGCACACTCAATCACTCAAGCAATATTTGAATCCTCCCCAAAGGCTTGTGCCTTCTTTTCATCCTGAAATCTAATAAGGCTTTTTGTGTGGATCAGGGACAAAGGGTGAAGGCCTACTTGCATCTTATATTTTGCCAAGTCAAAGACCGGATCTTTGGGGAACCAAATCACACCTTTAGATCAAGAAGTGAAAGTGTGTGGAATATGCGGAGTGGAATGTGGTGGAACTCCTTGGGATGATTCTTCCTCTCCTTGACTTATTTTCGAGAACATGGGCTATCTCTTTTTGCTCATATTTTTGCCATGCCACTTGGCATGCTTTTCTTATTTCTTATTTTTGCCATGCTCTTTTTTTTCTATTTCTTTTTGCCATGCCCTTTGGCATGCTTTTCTTTTTGCATAGCCCATGTCTCAATTCAAGGATATTTGGAGAGGAGATAATAGAACATGGAGCATTTATTTTGTGTATGGATGATGGCAATATTTGCTAACTCCCATTGTAGGAATTGCAGGTGAGTGTGGTGTGTATGTGAATCTCGATTTTGAAAGCATGAAATATTCCTCACAATGGTCACAACAATTTCACAAAGCTCACTAAGATAACAAGCAACACATGCATAGATGGTTTTCAACTAAGCTTAACATATGGCTTTGGTAGGAATTCCGAACCAATGAGGAACTTTATTTTATTTTTGAAAGCATAAAACATCCGAGATTTTCACCATGCTAAGAGTAGAAGTAGAACTTAAACACAATCTCACTATATCATTCCTCAAAACAACTTCAACTTGGAATAAAGCACGTGCTCCCACAAGTTTCAGGTTCATTTTTACTCATGCCAATTAACTCAAGTATTACAGGGCAACTAGTTGAAAACAAAAGCACTTGCAAGATTAATGACAGAGCAACTATTCATCATTTCCAAGGTGAGAGGCATATGGTTCATTCCATGCATAGTTGGGGGTTATTTTATTCAAGGGAAATATTTTTGGTATTTTTATTTTAAGATGGAAATAAAATAGGAAGGGAAATGGCAAATGCGAAATCAATGTGCTCAAAGGAACACAGAACATAACTGGTGGGGTTCCTCCCCCAAGCTTGGATCTTTCATTGGTAGGGTCGAAACCTTGAGAAGTACTCCGTCATCTGGTTCGTCTGCTGCTGAACATCGTACCTTATAGAGTCCAGCACGCCGCTATTCTCTTGATGATATTGAGAATGGCATGCCTGTGTTCCTTCAATGCTCCTGGTACGGTCATCGAGGCGGTCGCTAGGTCGGATATATAGGACGACTCCCGACTGATGTCATAGCTACTGGGTGTAGAGAAGCGTGCGGACTGAGAGTGCCCAGGGAAGTTTGGTTTGGGAGGCACTGTCGTACCCCCTCCATACCATCCCTGGGAATACTCAGAGTCCGTACTCAGCGTGCGTGTGCACGAAGTGGTTGAGTCGGGCTGGTTCGACTGAACCAACCAGCTCACCCAAACAAGCCAGTTCACCAGAACCAAATGGTTTAGCTGAACGGATCATCCTGCGCATTCTCGTCCTGTTCTTCCACTATGTCGTCCCTGTACTCATGCAACATCTGTTAAATTGGGCATTCTCTGACTGGCTCAACAACACCAGTCATAGCATTGTTTTGGACAGTTCAAACTAAGATTTTCATTTTATTTTATTTTATTCATCAAGCTAAATTTGGGAAAACAAAAATTGGAAGGGAAATAAAGAGAGAACCTCCTAAACAATGATCTGAGCAAAAGGGAAATTGAAATGGGAAATAAATTTAAATTAATGGTGCTCTACAAGATGCAACCACATGACATCTACTCTATAGGTGGATCGTAGAGGTCTAGATGTCATGTGGCTTTGGCGAGCTTCTTGAATTTGGTTGTGAATGCTTGGCAGAGGACATTGATCTTGTCATTCCTTGTCTATCTGCCAAGGCTCGCCTTCAGCGACCTTCTCATCCAGGTTGTTCAATTTCTAGCTTGTTTGTGCTAGCTGTTCTTTCAGGTTCTACAACCGTGGGCTCCTCTTCTTCCTCCTCCTCGGAATGTTCCATCACATGGCTCTCTGTTGGTGGGTTTAGAGAATTTTACTTGTGATACTCTTGGAGAGGGAACCCTTGGGTGAGGAAAGGTCTTTGGGTGGCCATGGTAGCTAGGTATGCCGGCTCTATGTTCGGGAAGGTGACGGAGGAGGACGACGGTCTCCAGAATAAATCGAGAAGACTCGATCAAAAGACAACTTTCCCGATGACTCCGGGATAAGATGGGATAGAGATAGGATCTAAGATTCGAATGGATGCGCATGGGCCAAGGGTTACCTTCGGCCGAACAATGGTTTGGCCGAAGTGGCCCAGTTTACCCGAACCAAAGTGGGTTGGTATGCCCAGAGTGCACGAAAGAGCCTAGTTCTCTAGTGCGTACCCATCTCATTGACGATCATTTGTAGAATGTTCTTGATCTACGTGTTGGATGTTCTGCTTGACCACAAGTTTGGGGGTGATAAGGTGTGGCTATAAAAGTGTGGCTCCCCCAAACTTGAATATTACCGGAGCAGATATGGGTCGTCCCATAAGTAAAGTCTGCTGTCATAAACTAATCTTTTCCTATTTTCACATGATGGGACGTACCCAGACACCATGAAGTTGACTATGTTGGCGTACCACGGCTCTAGTATTGTGACCTTGAGGAGCGTATCATCCCGTAAGAAATCATCAATGAGGTGATCTAACGAGACTTGTATCCGAGACAGACCCAACAGATGAGTCTCTTTTTCGCATCCTATTTGGTCAAAATATACTTAAGAGCAGTATGGTCTGAATAGACTATGACCTTTGCCCCAACTTGGTAGGACCGGAATTTGTCTATAACAAAAACAAATGCTAAGAGTCCTTTTCCGTGGTTGTGTAGTTGAGCTGGGGCCAGTGAGCATTATGCTAGCATATGAGATAGCATAAATCTTCTTGTCCTTGGTTTGGCCCACAACAGCTCCCACGGCATAATCGCTCACATCACACAAGATTTCTAGTGGGATGCTCCAGGCGGGAGGCTGGATGATGGGAGTGAAATTGAGTGCTTTCTTGAGGGTGTGAAAGGAAGCATAGCACTCTTTATCAAAATATGAGAGGGATTTCCTTGGCTAGGTGATTAGTTAACGACCAGGCTATTAGAGAGAAATTTTCAATGAAACACCTATAAAGCCCCGCGTGGCCAAGGAGACTACGAATCCCCTTTATGTTGGTGGGAAGTGTAGGCATAAGGTCGTGTTTAGGAGTAGGATAGGGGAAGATGATTGCTTCTGACTTTGAATCTAGTATTTCCTCGGTCAAAGACGAATCTTCGTGACACTTTCCTTGCGACCCCAAGATAAGATGAGATAGGGATATGATATGTATGATGATTACTAGTAATCCCTTCTAAATCTTGGACAGAGTGATCTTTCTCCAGGATAGTGAGAATATGTTGAGTTTCAACATCAGAGGGCATGTCACTAATGGTCACTGGAGTTTGTTTGTCCCTAAAGAGGAAGGCATCCTTCTGTCCAGAGGGAAGAGGCTTAGGCTCAATTGGAGGATGAATTTCTTCTACCTCCATAAAGAATTTGGCATCTTTTTCTAGGATAGGTTGCTCTAAGTCTGCCAGAGTTGTTGACATGACTTCCTCTACAGGGTCAGGATCGGGGTCTGTCACTATTTGTGGGTTCAATGAATAGGAATAAGAGACTAGGACATGTTCTTCTCCGATCCTAAGTTCTACTAGCTGGTTTGTTGGTGAATTTTCCAGGATTTTCATGATTGGCCTACCAATAAAGATGGAATGTGTGGAATCATTGGGCAGGTCAAAGATATGGAAATCCAGGAAACGTTTAGGGTCATTAATCTTAACAGGTGTGACCCGCAAGATCCCTAAACAATCGAGGATCCTTCCCAATGTGAACCTTAGATGTTTTTTAGATGATGACCATGGTTCATCAGGGAGTTGAGCTCGCACCAAAGAGCTAGAGATTATGTTGATTCCGAGGCTCGGGTCGTACCCGATTTCCTTGTCTATGCCCATAACTTCCCAAAAGATTGTTCGGATTCTCTTGGGCATCTTAACGACCTCGATTGAGGCTTCAGCCTCGTCTAGCCATTTCCAACTCATGATGGCAGAGACATCCTAAGTACTCTCTCTGATATTCTAGTGCTTCCTTGTCGGCTAGTGGACCCTTTTGCTCTACACATTGTTCCAATGGGAAACTTGTTGCAGTCCCTATGTTATCGAATAGATCATCGTCAAAATCGTAGTGAGTGGTGTAGAGTGGATGATAGTAGTCCAGGCTAGAATATAGTGGTGGTTCGAAATGAGCATTGGGTTTTGATGGAACGAAAGAGCTGACAGATTTGGATTGTAAATGTATAGGCTCTTTAAGTTTAGGTTGTTTCTCTTCTTCATAGACTCCAGTGTAGGGAGTGTCATCCAGGATACGATCCAGGATTATCCTCGCTTCACTGGGAACCAAATGAGAAAATGACCCTCCTGAAGCTGAGTTCAAGAAAGTGGTGGCTACGGGGCAGAGGCTAAGGCTAAAATGTTGCAGAATGATAGGTTCTAATAAGCCTAGGTCAGGTCCAGATGCCAAAATTTCCTTGAAACGAGCCCAGACAGCTCCTAACGACTCTCCCTCTAATTGCTTAAAGGTAAGGATTTCGATTCGGAGGCTGGCTACCTTGGAAACTGGGAAGAAATTTAGGCAATTTTTTTCTCTAAGGATTTCCCAGCTCCCTTCCATATTTCTGACAGATAGAGAGTACCATTTATTTGCTCCTCCCGTTAATGAAAACGGGAATAGCTTCCATTTGAGCGTCTCTTGTGTCATGCCCGATATGGTGAGCCAAGAACAGAGTTGCTCAAACTCTCGTAAATGCGCATAGGGACTCTCAGCATTCGTTCTTGAGAATGTTTGCTCTCGAACCATGGCTATGAAGCCGGGATGCAGCTCATAGCCGGGTGTGAGGATGGTATGAGATGATGGTGGTGGCTCCAAACAATCGCCCTTTGGAGCCGAATGTTGACATAAGGTCAGAGTGGAATCGATGTGGTGGACGGTGGGATACACGGACAACTTGGGTTCGGAATCAAAACAGCTACCGTTCCCCGGTAATGGCGCCATAAAGCTTGTTGGCACTCCTTATGGCCTACAGATAAATCCGTAAGCAGACGGATACCGATGTAGCTTTCACCCAGGAGTATTCCAAGGTATCGATTTCCACGGGGAACGAGTAGTGACCTAATTCTAAACTAAGTTGTCCAAGGGTTATGGAATGGGATGGATGAAGTGGATGACAACAACAAAGACGGAAGAGAAGCGATGAGAGGGTAGAGAGGGTACGAGTTTGATAGAGGCACTCAACTGATTAACTAAGCGGATCAGAGGGTGCAGATAGATACTTGCCTCAGGACAATAGAACCTATGACACGCAGAAGGAGATGAGAAGGGGTGTCACCAATCCTACACTCTGGGATCCTGCAGGCCGAGATAAACGTTATGGACTACGTAGGCCGTATAGGTCTGTCACCACCTAACGGCTACCACCTCCGTAGACTCAGGGACAAACTAAGTTAACCTGAAGTATAGACAACATGCCTACATTAGTCGGTTAATACTTATCTCCTATAGAAAGACAAGCACCCAAGCCAAGCAACCAGTATACAATTATACCAATCAACTAAGCATTGAACGAAGAACCAGCAAGTAAATAAAAGTAGAACTCACTGCTCAATTAATCAGGAAGAGATACAAGACTTACCAGACACGACCCGGATGTTATTCGAAGAAGAGCCGCATCCGTAGAGGTACAGCTGGAAGAGGGGCCGACACTCCGGCTCCTCTCTGGACGCTCACCTCTGCTCTCTCCCTATCTTCTATGAAAGTGGCAGAGCTTCGCTAAGGAACTCCTCTCTTGTGTTGTGTGTTGAAATAGGTGCTAGGGGCTTCAATTTATAGTGGCCAAGGGCGGTTGGAGGTGGAGTAGCAGCCAAGGCACCGAGAGGCGGTGCCCGGCTGGTTTGGCCGAATCTCCTGGTTCGCCTGAACCCAGGAATTCGCCAAAACTGCCACGTTGCACCGCCTTGGTGCCGAGGCAAAGCTGCTCTGGGGCGGTTCGGCCGAATGGAGACCTTTGGCCGAATTGAGGCCTTCGGCCGAACTGGCCCTGTGGCCCAGCAACGCTCCCCTGTGCAGCCTCTCCCTCCTGGACCTTCTGGGTTGCATCATCTTGATGTACTTTGTGTTGTCTTGGCCCAGAGGTGACGTGGCGGTAGTGCACATGGCATGCTCGGTCATTGTCTGGTCGTTGCTGGCGTGGATGGCCTTCCGATCGTGATTCGCGTCGTATACGGCTAAGGGGGGTAACCGGCCGAATCGTGTCGTTCGGCCGAATCGGTTAGTTCCAACCTCAATAGCACGTATTTGTCATTAATGTACCTGCACAAGTGAAACACACCAAAACTCGTGGAACTTTATTAGAAGTAAACCTAAGTGCATGGAATGTTGCATAAAGCCTCTTTTATTCCCGAGTATTGATGGTCAAAAACGAACGGTAACGACAGCCCCGCCACTTCTCAAGCTTCTTCACCATGAGGTCATGGTTATCTTGAGAAGGTTGCACTTGATCCTTGACTTTCAACTTGATCAAGTCCTTCTTAAGTTTCTCAACCTCTTGCATGAGATGTTCATTTTCTTTCGCAATGAGGTCGTCACAAGATTCTACA
>OAMR01000440.1:710186-727497 GCA_900205405.1 Echinochloa crus-galli
GATTGCCAATCCTAGTAATGGTGCAAGGAGTGCTTATTGGTATTCTTACAACACAGATATAAATCCGCAAGCGCACGGATACCGATGTAGCATTTCACCCAGGAGTATTCCAAGGTATCGTATTTATTTCCTAATGGAAGCATTCGATAAAGTGTATTGACTATTAACAAGGATGTAACTACTAATAAAAGTACCGGCTAACAAGGCAGGGGTAAATGATATGATAGGAGTGATTTGCAGTTGACACACACAAGGAGAAATCCAGGATAGATAGAAGAGCGGCCTAGCTAGTGGGAGGACAATGAGACAGGGATTAGCCCAGCCGGTAAGAATGGAAGAGGATTTTTCGTATTACATTCGTACTGACTTAACAGGATCCGTAAGCTGGAGTAACCGACCCAGTTTGCCTGAATCCTTTCTCATTGTTAAGTCAGTACGAATGTAATATGAAAAATCCTCTTCCATTCTTACCGGCTGGGCTAATCCCTGTCTCATTGTCCTCCCACTAGCTAGGCCGCTCTTCTATCTATCCTGGATTTCTCCTTGTGTGTGTCAACTGCAAATCACTCCTATCATATCATTTACCCCTGCCTTGTTAGCCGGTACTTTTATTAGTAGTTACATCCTTGTTAATAGTCAATACACTTTATCGAATGCTTCCATTAGGAAATAAATACGATACCTTGGAATACTCCTGGGTGAAATGCTACATCGGTATCCGTGCGCTTGCGGATTTATATCTGTGTTGTAAGTATACCAATAAGCACTCCTTACATCATTACTAGGATTGGCAATCCTGATTGTGGATCGTAAGAAGTGTCAACACCGTCCCCATCCTGCTGGCCGATGCAGCCCACGAATTGGCTGCTTGCCTTACCTGTAGGTTTTCATGGCTTTTGAGGGGGACTAGGTTTCCCAATCTTACGAAAGGTTTTGATAACTATCAATTTGGTGGAGTCGCAACACAATTCGATCCGGCTTCCGAACAGCACGTTCTGAACCGAAGCACCACGTCTCCTCAGGTTATCAATCGACGTTGCATGATTGACCCCACCAAGAAGGCTAATCCTTTCTTGCGAATTGAAGAACACAAGCAATAACAAAGAAGAATGCAACACAATTGCAGATGAATGATTAAGCTCACAAGTTGGGGTCTCACAAACCGATGAACGATGACACTGTTCTTAACAGAATTGATCTTAGCAAAACTCAAACCCTAATGGTTGGTGGGGGCTAGCTAATAAAGACTCAAGGGTC
This sequence comes from Echinochloa crus-galli, assembly GCA_900205405.1. Classification (NCBI taxonomy): domain Eukaryota; kingdom Viridiplantae; phylum Streptophyta; class Magnoliopsida; order Poales; family Poaceae; genus Echinochloa; species Echinochloa crus-galli. The sequence goes on from OAMR01000440.1 coordinate 711,444, forward strand.
GTGGGTAGACCCTTGGTCACAATCCTATTGGGCTTACACACAATACACGTCCCAATGGCCAAAATATGGCAACACAACATCGAGACAAATTCTGGATGTCAACTTGTTTCATCGATTCCCGATGACTTCAGACAAATTTTGAATCAGACAGGTGTCATTGGAAATGTTATCTTCTTAGCTTTCCAAGAATATAAAGAACGTCCAAATCTGAGCCCGTATGTGACCTGGGCGTTCGATTTAGCGCCGACTACTCCTCGACTCTGAGGTGGGTTCGAAGTCGACTTGATTTGGGCCTCCATCTTGACTTGCACGCCCTTGCTGATGCTCTCCACCTTGAAGCTCTTCTCGAACTATCTTCTGGTCCACTCCATGGTTCCTAATAACAATATAATCATTAGGTAGAAATTTATTCTCAAAATCATATAAATAAGTACTTATGAATGAGCTCACCTCTAAATTCAATTATCGCGCGCGAGCTCTAGTGATTGGACCTTGAATGATCACAGGAGGATTGCTATGTGTATCCACTGGAGTGATGTCCTCATCATCCCCCCCTCTTGAATTGGAGTCGTCCTTGACTCAAGCTCATCCTCTTCTCCCAAGTATGGCCTAAAATCTAAAATGTTAAAGGTAGGACTAACCCCAAACTCGAGAGGCAACTCTAGATTATATGCATTATCATTAATCTTTTCAAGTATTTTGAATGGACCATCAGCTCTTGGCATCAACTTAGACTTTCTCAAATCTAGAAATCTATCTTTTCTCCTGTGCAACAACACTAAATCACCCGATTCAATCTTAACTTCTTTTCTACCTTTATTACCAGCAATGCTATACTTTTTGTTCATCTTTCAATGTTGTGCGTAGTTGTTTCATGCAATTGAAAAATAACTTCAGTACGTTCCTTGGCATGATTATGAATCCTTTCACTACTAGGCAAAGGCAAAATATCAATAGGAGCATGGGGGTTGAAACCATACACTACCTAAAAATGACTTACCTTGGTGGTAGAATGTGTTGCTCGATTATAAGAAAATTTGACATGAGGCAAACATTCTTCTCACATCCTCAAATTGTTCTTCAAAATAGCTCTCAACATAGTACCCAAAGTACGGTTCACTACCTCCGTTTGTCCATCGGTTTGTGGATGACAAGTAGTAGAAAACAACAATTTTGTATCCAACTTGTTGCACACAGTCTGCCAAAAATGACTCAAGAATTTAGCATCACGGTCGAAAACAATAGTAGATGGCATACCATGCAAATGAACAATCTCTTGGAAAAAGAGGTCAGCAATATGAATAGCATCATCACTCTTATGACATGGTATAAAATGTGCCATCTTAGAAAAATGATCCACCACAATAAATATGCTATTCCTCCCCCTCTTAGTCCTAGGCAATCGCAAAACAAAGTCCATAGAAATATCTGTCCAAGGAATAGAAGAGACTGGAAGAGGCATGTATAAATCATGTGGATTCAAGCGAGACTTAGCTTTTTCACATGTGGAGCATCGAGCAACAAACCTCTAAACATCTCTCCTCAACTTAGGCCAAAAGTAATGTGAGGTCAAAACATCTGCGGTCTTCTTAGCACCAAAATGTCCCATCAACCCTCCTCCATGCGCTTCTTTTGACAACAGAAGATGAATGGAACCAACTGGAATGCCTAGGTGGTTAGCTCTAAACAAGAACCCATCATTAACCACAAATTTGTTCCATTCACATCCTTCTCTACAATTCAGCAACACATCTTTAAAATCAGGATCAAGCACGTATTGTTCTTTTAATGATTCAAGTCCAAAAATCCGACAATCAAGTTGGGAAAGCAAAGTATATCATCTAGACAAAGCATCAGCAATCACATTATCCTTCCCCTTCTTGTATTTGACAACATGAGGAAAATTTTCAATAAATTCAACCCACTTAGCATGTCTACGATTCAGATTATTTTGAGAGCGAAGATACTTCAGTGATTCATGATCAGAATGAGTAACAAATTCTCTAGGCCACAAATAATGACGGCTCATTTCTAATGAACGTACAAGTGCATACAATTCCTTATCATACGTAGAGTAATTTAGAACAGGACCATGCAACTTTTCTCTAAAATATGCAATGGGTTTACCATCTTGCATCAAAACACCTCTAATACCAACTGCACTAGCATCACATTCAAGCTCAAAAGTCTTACCAAAGTTGGGAAGTTGCAGCAATGGCGTGTGTGTAAGTTTGTCCTTCAATGTGACAAAGGACTTTTCATGTGACTTCCCCCGATGGAACACCACACCTTTCTTCGTCAACTCATGCAACAGGGCAGCAATGGTGCTGAAATCTTTGACGAAGCAGCGGTAGAAACCTGGAAGACCAAGAAAACTCCTCGCCTATGTAGTGGTTTGGGGTACCAGCCAACTCTTTATGGCTTCAATCTCCATCTCATCCACCGCAATTCCTTGTTGAATTACAACAAAGCCAAGAAAAGAGACTCGATCCATGCAAAAGGTGCACTTCTCAAGGTTCCCAAACAAACGTGCATCACGCAGAGCATTAAAAACAGCATGTAAATGATCCATATATTCATCCAAAGACTTGCTGTAAATCAATATATCACCAAAGTAAACCACCACAAATTGACCAATAAAAGCTCTTAAAACCTCATTTATTACACGCACGAAAGTGCCGCATTAGTCAAACCAAAAGGCATCACTAACCACTCATACAACCCGAATTTGGTGGTAGCCACTACGCAAGTCAATCTTTGTGAAAATTATAGAACCACACAACTCATCAAGCATATCATCTAGCCTAGGAATAGGATGACGATATTGAATAGTAATATTATTGATGGCTCTGCAATCAACACACATACGCCAAGTACCATATTTCTTTGGAACCAAAAGTACAGGAACAGCACAAGGACTAAGGCTCTCATGTACATACCCGTGGTCCAAAAGGTCTTGAACTTGTCGCTGAATTTCCTTAGTCTCCTCAGCATTGGTTCTATAGGCAGCACGGTTTTGCAAAGTTGCACCCAGAATCAAATCAATTTGATACTCAATCCCTCTCATAGGTGGCAGTCCCGGGGGTAGCTCAGCTGGAAAACATCCTCATACTCCTGCAAAAGTTTAGTGACAGCAGGAGGACCCGAGCTAACAATATCATCAATGGAAAACAAAACTAGTTTGCATATCAAAGCATAGCATATATCAACATCAGAAATTTCAGCAAGGTCACATTTAGTTGCAAGCATAACACCACCCTTCAATTTAATCCCCTCGGCCTTAGAAATAGGTGTGGTCTTATCGTTTATAGGTGGAAAAATCAAATTAGCAACTTGCTGATTTTTAGATTCAACATCATTCAAACTAGCAGCTCGTTCCTTATCAGCTTGTATTATTTTAGCAGGGGTCAAAGGTACCAAAGTAATTTTTCCGTCCTTGATGCATGAAGGTGTATTTAATAGTTTTACAATGGTGTGTAGCATCATTATCAAATTCCCAAGGTCGACCCAACAAAAGTGAACAAGCATGCATAGGAACAACATCACAATCAACATAATCACCATAAGAACCAATGGAAAATTTAACTCTGCAAGTCTTTGTTACATTAGCTGTACCAGAATCATTTAACCACTGAATTTGATATGGATGTGGACGTGTGGACAAACCAAGCTTCTTGACCAGATCAGAACTCACCAAATTATTGCAGCTACCTCCATCAATAATGACACGAACTCGACGATTGTTGATGACGAAAAAGGTTATGGCGTTGGAGCTTCTCAGGTTGCTGGACTTGTGTACTAAGCACTCGGTGTACAATGATGTTCCTGTAAGTCATCGTGTCCTCACTACTAAGGACGTGGCCGGCCTCATTATCACCATCGTCTTCGTCATCTTCAACATCAGAGGTGCTGATGTAGCCATCTTTCGTAGCAATATATATTCGTTGACTATGGCAATCCTTCTGCACGTGGCAAATCCCATACAATGATGACACTGAATGTTGGAAGTGCGTGGCATCGAGGTTGCTCTCTTGCTACCCTCCTACAAAGGAGTTTTACCTAAATCCAAAGAACGTGCAGAAGGTGGCTTAGGCGGTGGTACAGCTACTGCCGAAGGTGTGGATCGCTTGCTCGCTTGGGAGGGTACTCGAAAGGATGTGGGCTTGGGCAGCCCCAAAGATAGCGTCGCACGTGGCGTGTAGGAGGTGATTCCCACCTTGTTCTTGCCCTGCTGTTCACGCCCCTACAACTCTTTTAATGCAAGCATAGCAAATCGAAACAACTGGTAGACAAAGTTAAAGTCCTTATAATCAACTATGTCATGTATGTCATGCCTCAAGCCTCAATAAAAGCGACAAATAGAATCCTCAGGCCCTTCTATAATACCACAACGCATTATACGTTTTTGCAAAGCACCATAGTAATACTGTCCATAAGTTTCTCCTTGTTTAAGTGCTGCAATTTCTTACACAGTTCTCTATGATATGGAGGAACAAAGTGATCACGCATAGCCACCTTAAGCTCATCCCGAGTCATCAGTGCTCTACCATCTCCAAGTAGACCAGTCCACCAAATAATAGCAAATTCCTTAAACTCACTAGTGGCTAGTCTAACTTGATGATGGGCTGTTACAAGGTGGGTAGAATATTTTTGTTATACTGTCATCTCCCAATCAAGGTAACCCTCAGCATCGTAATGACCCGAAAAAGATGGTATGGTAAACTTAATCTTAGCATAAGGGTCATCACGATTCTTATTACCTTGCGGATAGTTCGGAGCGCCACCCATACCATCTCTGTTGTGGCGAAGACGACGTTGGAGGCGTGCGTTTCTGGTAGCTGCTTCATCATAATTACCACTGTCATCGAACACCGCGTCATCTGGAAAACGTGGAGGTGGTGGCTGCTCTAGATGCGCCTCCACTACATCAACCCTATCGGCAAGCTCGGACACCCGTCGGTCCACCCTCTCTAGCATAGCGCCAAGCTTCATAGCGATGAGCGCGCTATGGACAACTGTTGGCGGTCGTTACGGCTTGATTTCCGACCTCCAACCGAGTATAAAATAAACATAATGGAATCATGCACCATAGCTATAGGGCTTATTTCTAGTCAATTCCACAAGCTTTGGTGAGTTTATGTTTTGCAGGAACTCAATCGCGAAAATCTCGCTAAGGGGGGTAAAAACCCCGGTTCGGCCAAACCTCCCGGTTTCGGACCGAACCACCCCCCTTAGCTGACACATGAGCGTACAAGGCCTCATCCACATCAGCGGTGACAAGGCGACGACCGTACATGACACGTGGGCCACCACCACGTCACTTCATGGGCCAAGACACGTGAAGGACCTCATGTTCAAAGCATCCAGAGCGGCCCAAGACAGAAGGCCGTGCACGGGGGCGGCCCGGAGGCCAGGCCCAGTTCAGCCGAACTGTGGGCCTTCGGCCGAACCGCCCCCAACGCACGAAACCGACACCAGGGAGAGATCTTGGCCGTAGGGAGCAAAGGCGGCAGATCCTGTGGTTCGGCCGAACCCAGGCAGTTCGGCCGAACCAGCACCGAACCACAGGCTTCGGCCGAACCGGCCCTGCACCGCCGTGAGCTTCCTTGCATGCCACTCCTCTCCACCGCCTTCAGCCAGCTATAAATGGAGGTCCCGGGTCCCTGCATCAACACACAACACTTGAGATTAGGCATTAGCGAAGCTCTGCCACTTGTATCAATAGAAGATAGGGAGAGAGGACAGGTGAGCATCCCAGAGAGGAGCCGGAGTGTCGGCCCCTCTTCCCGCTGTAACTCTACGGATGCGGCTCCGCTTCGAGTGACATCCCGGTCGTGTCTGGTAACTCTTGTATCTCTTTCTGATTAATTGAGCATTCAGTTCTTACTTTTATATGCTTGCTGGTTCTTCGTTCAATGTTTAGTTGATTGGTATAACTGTATACTAGTTTCTTAGCTTGGGTGCTTATCTTTCTATAGGAGATAAGTATTAGTCGACTAGTGTAGGCGCGGTGCCTAGACTTGAGGTTAACTTAGTTTGCCCCCGATTCAACGAACGTGTGGTAGCCGTTAGACCCCTGATTCAACGAACGTGTGCTAGCCATTAGGTGGTGACAGCCCTATACGACCTTTGTAATCGATCTCATTAGTCTCGGCCTGTAGGATCCCCCAGTGTGGAGCTGGTGGCACCCCTTCTCATCCCTGTCTGCGTGTCACTAGTGTCCATTGTCCAGAAGCAAGTATCTATCTGTATCCTCTGATCTGCTCGATCAATCAGTAGAGTACCGCTTTCAGACTCGTACCCTCTCTACCCTCCTAGTGCCCTTCCTATCTCTTTGTTGTTGTCATCCACTCCAACCATTCTGTTCATTCCACTCCATCTACCTAGGAAAACTTAGTTTAGAATTAGTTCACTTCTCATTCCTCGTGGAAATCGATACCCTAGAATACTCCTGGGTGAAAGCTACATCGGTATCCGTCCGCTTGCAGATTTATCTGTAGGTCGTAAGGAGTGCCAACAACAACCTTGTTGATTGTTTCTTCCATCTCGTCACGAGCAGATTCAAGCTCTTCGCGACTAACACATTCACTAAAATCTGCAGGAACCTTCGGTGCATCATCTCATGCCATTGAAAAACAACAAAACAAGAACACGCACAGTGAAGGTTATCCCTAATAATACGACTGTGTGCTCTCAACACAGCAAAGGAAGAGTCTTACCAAGCTCTAGCTAGGTTCTTACCAACAAGCAAGGCAAAGGATACATGTAAGGCAAAAATCTATACTGTTTAGAAGTAGTATGTGGATCTTTGGAAAAGCACAATATGTAGCAAGGAGTAGCAAATGACAAATGCAGAATAGCAAAGTTCAATAAGTATCCAAAGTACAAGTAACAATTGATGGCTCATACGTGTCTTAGGCGTAGCACAACAAATTGGAACAAAAAACGATGGATAAAGCTCACAAAACAAGCAAAACAACACTATATGCACTTGTTTCTAATCTTTTCAACAATTTTCCAGCAATTTCCTCATGACTAGTAGGAATAATGAAATTTTTATATTTTTCTCTGAACAGGGATATCAAAACTCCAACCACAAAAAATTACACCCTTTTTGGAGGTGAGATGCGGCCTAGGGAAAATCAGAAAGCTTCTCTAAAAACCCTGAAACAACATGAACAATTTTTTTTCTTTATCTTCCTGATTTATTTTTGAATTTTTTGACTCGACCAAAGAGGCTAGCGAGGGCAAGTCGAGTTATGGGGTGGCACGTCTTGTAATCTGGTAATGGTGTATGGGATAGCGGCGGAAACAAAACAAAACACGGCACCATGCGATTGATCTACGACACAGACACAACTAAAACCAGCAACAAGACTCAACCATGGACACAATCTCAACAAAGAGAAACTAAAAGGAAATTGCAAAGGCTAAAAGGGTACTAGGATAGCGAAATACGATGAACAAATATTTTTGTAGGGCTATTTTTTGGACTATAGGATGACGGTGAAAGGACAAACCTGACGGTAAACCTGTCTCTGAATACCACTTAATGGGTACTAGGTTTCCTGATCTTCTGAAAAGGTTCTGATAACTATCGATTTGGTGGACTCACAACAAAATTTGATCTGGCTTCCGAACAACACGTTCTGAACCCCACAATCGCAGCACCACGTCTCTTCAGGTTATCAATGAGCATAGCACGGTTGACCTAACCAAGAAGGCTAATCCTTACCTACGAATCGAAGAACACAAGCAAGAACAAAGAAGGATGCAACACAATTGCAGATGAATGATTAAGCTCACAAGTTGGGGTCTCACAAACCGATGAACGGCGACAATATTCTTGACAGAATTGATCTAAGCAAAACCCAAACCCTAATGGTTTGTGGCGGCTAGCTAATAAAGACTCAAGGATCATGGGTAGACCCCTGGTCGCACCCTAATGGGCCTACACACGATACATGGCCCAAAGGCCAAAATATGGCGACACAAGATCGAGACAAATTCTTGACGTCAACTTGTTTCATCGATTCCCGATGACTTCGGACGAATTTTGAATCAGGCCGGTGTCATTGGAAATGTTATCTTCTTAGCATTCCAAGAATATAAAGAACGTCCAAATCCGAGCCCGTATGCGACCTGGGCGTTCGATTTAGCGTCGACTACTCCTGGACTCCGAGGTGGGTTCAAAGTCGACTTGATTTGGGCCTCCATCTTGACTTGCACGCCCTTGCTAATCTCTCCACCTTGAAGCTCTTCTCCAACTATCTTCTAGTCCTCTCCATGGTTCCTAATTACAATATAATCATTAGGTAGCAATTTATTCTCAAAATCATATAAATAAGTACTTAGGAACGAGCTCACCGCTCAATTCAATTGTCGCATGCGAGCTCTAGTGATTGGACCTTGAATGATCACTGGAAGATTACTGTGTGTATCCACAGGAGTGATGTCCTCATCACTTTCATGGCTGAAGTTGGCACCATGGCTAGATGATTGAAGATGAAGAAGCAGGCAGAAAATGGAATGTACGTGTGCATGTGCCTGTCGATGAAGGTGCCTTGGTGGTTCTTTAGGTCCTATAGATGGAGAGCAGGCAAATACTTTCTACAGTTGGAGAGCAATCAAAGTGTTGCGATGCATGCATTTTCCCATTTGTAGTTTTGGATAGCAAGTCAGGGTCAATGCGACTGCAATTTGATGGAACATATTAGATTACATGGTTAGGGATAGTTTTAAAGGAAAAATAAATAATAGAAAGAGAAAATGACAAGTAAATCAACGTATCAATGTTTTGGGTGTCCATTTTGTTAAGCTAATCTTAGGGGTGTCAATTGTGCGAAGCCATTCATTTGGGATGTCAAAAATCCAATTTTCTCTACATAAGTAGCTTTTTTTAGATGATGAAAAGATTTTTCTGGCTTCAGTCATCCTCAATTGAGAATGTGTCAGTCCACAATTCTTACAAATAGATGCCATAACAACAAAGAAAAGCACACATCCAAAAGGACATGTAGCTAAGATATCCTATAATTATTGATAAAAAAACTCTAACATATAGATCATGTAATCATTCTGCAGCATTTCGGCTTGTTACGTGATGTCAACTCTAAAAGGACTGGCTTCAGCACATGCGGGTGAACTGCGGAACTGGTGTTTGAGCCAAATCCAGCAAAGATGAAATAGTAACTTCAACCACCGAACCAACTCTGATAATCAAATCGAGAATATGCCGCCGTAAGGGTCTCACCTCCCACCAGAAAAACTGATTCCATGAGACACTATCCAGCGTTGGACACACCGGATACTGAAGTGGCATCCAAGCTCTAAAGTGTAGCAACCAACGTTGAAGACACTGACCTCATGCAGCCAGCACTTAGTGATCCCCTAATGTGACATCTCTAGGAAGAAAACAACATCAAACAACGCTGCCATCACACGACTGGATAAACCAATCTTTAGCTTTCACCCAGGAGAAATCCATAAAACCAGGCAAATAAATTTAGCCCACGTAGCAACCCATCTGGCCCACTACAGCTACTAATAACCCTACGAGACTGACGCTCAAGAATGCAGCTACATTCTCTTCATTCCTCGTATGTACCTAGTCTTCTCTCAACTCAAGCATCCCGTCGCTGCCACCATAAATCAAGCACTAATAGGCAAGTCTCACATCAGGCAATTATAAAATTGATTTCTTATGGTATCGTGTTCTCGTTTGTGCTCTCAATTTTATTCGAGAAGGCTTAATTTTGAGTCAGGTGTGGTCGGGCTCCCTAAATTTTGAGTTCTGTGCGCCGTTGCTTGCGTCGTGCTCATCTCAACGCCTGATATTGGGATCAGGGCATCAAACGACATCAGCTCTAGCTCCCGCTCCTAAACTGTTAGAATATAAAACTAGAGAGGACACTGTAGATAGGTCAATTGGTTATTCTCATCGATCTCATAGCTCTCTATTTATAGATAGATTACAGTGTAGCTCAAAGGCCTCAACATTAGTGATTTACATGAATGTTCATAGCACTATACAATCTTCATTGCGTAGGTAGTGGAGTCTCTTCATGTTCGGTACTAATGCTATTTGTGGCTGTCACTATGGTGTTTTATGGCTATAACTATGACAGCTTTCATCTCAAGGCTGCTGCACTTGACGAGGTCAAAACTGAAGGCCTACTGCCTTCTTAACACTCCCCCTTTTGATCGAGTCCATCTTGAGATCAACATGTTCTTTAGTTCCTTTAAAACCATGTGTGAAAAATAGGAATAATTTGTCTGGTGATAAACCTGTTAGGTTCAATGAGTGATATATGCCTTGTTTTATCTCTAGAAAAACCCCGGTGGGGAAAACATGAGATAAGGCATATGCTTGAATTAATCATTATATCATAAAAACATTGTATGAGAAAAACCTGATGGTAAAAACTCACAGAAGAAAAGTGACACAATGTGATGCGTTTAATAGGATCCATCGTACAGAGATTCTCCCCCTGAAGCTTGCAAGTCTCTAAGCCGTCTCATACCAATTCCCTTGACACATTTCTCGAACGATGAGGTAGGTAGGGATTTAGTGAAGAGATCTGCTAGATTATCGCAAGACTTTGTTTGTAAGTTGTTTATTTCTCCACTTTGCTAAAGCTCATGGGGATATAACAACTTAGGAGCAATGTGATTGGTGATATTGCTCTTGATGTAACCCATTTGCATCTGTGTAATACAAGCAACATTATCTTCATAGATAATGGTAGGTGATTCTAAAGAATCAATGGCACATGATTGCTCAATGTGGTTTATCATTCTGTGAAGCCACACACATTTACGCGATGCCTCAAATAGTGCAATTATCTCAGAATAATTTGTGGAGTTAGCCACTAATGTCTGTTTAGATGACTTCCATGATATGGCTATTTCTCCATGAAGGAATACAAAACCCGTTTGTGATCTGGCATTGTGGGGATCAGACATATAGCCAGCATTAGTGTATCCAATTAAGTTAGGATCATTGGTTTTCTGAAAGAATAATCCAAGATCTCTAGTGCCATTTAAGTACCTAAGGATTTGTTTTCCTCTGGTCCAATGACGCTTAGTTGGGGAAGCACTATGTCTTGCCAACATGTTCACTGCAAATGCAATGTCAGGCCTGGTACTATTTGCAAGGTACATTAGTGTTCCGATGAGACTGAGATAAGGGAACTCTGATCCCAATATCTCTTCTCCTTGCTCCCGTGGTCGGAAAATATCATTTTCTTTTTTGAGAGATCGAACTACCATGGGGGTCTTACTTGGATAAGCTTTGTCCATATTGAATTTCTCCAATAATTTCTGGACATAAACAGATTGATGCACTAGAATTCCTGAGTGAATGTGCTCGATTTGTAAACCTAAGCAAAATTTGGTTTTACCCAAATCCTTCATCTCAAACTTCGTCTTAAGAAGATTGCGGGCTTCGCCAATATCTTGTGCGTTGCCAACGATATTCAAATCATCTACATACACTGATATGATACAAAATCTCGTGGCTGATCTTTTGATAAAGACGCATTGTCAATCATCATTATTGAAGTAACCATTCTGTAGAAGGTCCTCACTTAGCCGGTTGTACCACATTCTCCCTAACTGTTTAAGACCATAGAGTGATCTTTTGAGTTTTACACAATACATGTTGCGATTTGTGTTTCCATTCAGTATAGGGATCCCATCTGGGACCTTCATATATATGTCCGAATCTAGTGACCCATATAAGTATGCGGTCACGACATCCATCAACTGCATAGATGCTTTTGAATTGCCAAAGATATTAAATATTTGAACATAATCCCACTCATGACCGGAGAATATGTTTCATTGAAATCAATGTCAGGTCTCTGCGTGAACCCTTGTGCTACAATCCTCGCCTTATATCTCACCACCTCATTTTTCTCATTCCGTTTCCGGAGGAAAACCCATTTCAAACCCACGGGGTAGGTTTTTGGAGGTGTAGGTATCACTGATGAGAATACCTCTCTTTCATTTAGGGAAGCTAACTCTGCTTCAATTGCTTCCTTCCACTTATTCCAGTCCGAGCGCTGTTTGCACTCTACCATGGATTTTGGATCTGGATCATTTTGGATGGTATCGGCAAATGATGAGGCAAAGTATGTGTCCACAATTGTAGTCTTACGATCGAATAATTCTCCAGAATCAACATAGTTTATGGAAATTTCATTTACCCTTGATGACGGCTCGGTATTTCCCAATACGATTGCGTCAGGGCGTTCCAATGTCCCATCATCAGAAATTGAGTGCATTGTTGATGTGGGAGGTGGATTGTGTAAATCCACTCGGTGTCTCTCAACATGAGGTTGAGTTTCATTTATTGTGTCAGAGGATTCATTTCTCTGTTTCCTCGTGCACTTGCAAGGATTTGCCATACTTCTCCCAATCTCTTTTGAGGAAGGGAGTTGAATAGTTTTATTTGGTACCTCTATTCTTTCCGTCACATTCCTTACGAGAATATATGATTTAGTGACACTTTTGCTCACACTAAACGAGTCCAGCAAGTTATTTGTAGAATTTTGCAAATTAATGATCCTTTGAACTTGAAGTTCAGATTCTGGGGTCTGAGGATCCTCCTTTAGGGTGTATATGGCATCCCAATTTATTTCCGAGCATTCAGTGTGATACTTGAATTCTCCCCCTAATGCCGGGAATTTTTCTTCATTGAAGATACAATCAGCGAACCAGGCTATGAGTAGATCCACTGTAAGGGGCTCTAGGTATTTAATGATTGACGGAGATAAATACCTCACGTAGATCCCCATTTTCCTATGAGAGCCCATTGATGTATGCTTTGGTGGTGAGATCAGTACGTATACGGCGCAACCGAATTTCCGCAGATGAGAAATACAAGGAGGATCACCACGAACCAATTGCAGTGGGTAAGCTGTATGGTATGCAGTTGGGCGCAATTGTATTAGGTCACCAGCGTGTAACACTGCGTGACCCCAACATGAGGTTGGTAGGTTGCAATCTTGCAATAGTGGTCTGGCAATGAGCTTTATTCTCTTGATGAGTGATTCAGCTAAACCATTCTGAGTATGAACATATGGTACAGAATGTTGGACTTCAATTCCTAAGGCCATACAATAACCATTGAAGGTTTTGGAAGAAAATTCTATAGCATTATCCAATCTGATAGATTTTATCTGGTGTTCAGGTTGCCTGGCTTTAAGTCTGATGACTTGTGCAATTAATTTTCTGAAGGCATGGTTCCATGTCGATAATATACACACATGAGACCATCTTGTGCATGTGTCTATTAGGACCATGAAGTACCTGAATGCTCCAGACAAAGGTTGAATGGGACCGCATATGTCGCATTGAATGCGTTCAAGGAACTTGAGTGGTTCAATTTTTATTTTGAGATGTGAGGGTCTCAAAATTAGTTTCCCAGTTGCACATGAGGTGCACATAAAATCTGATTATTCTGGGAATTTTCTGTCACTCATACCATGTCCACTTGAATTGCCTATGATCTTTCTCATCATCCCGATGCCGGGATGGCCAAGGCGTTCATGCCAAGTTTTGAATGTATCCACATTCTGAAAAATCACCTTGTATGCAACGTGTGGTATGAGTTTAATATATGTGCAGTACAATCCAGATGGGAAGAGAAGGCACCTTTTCAAGTGTTTGTTTGCCATATGCGGTGTCTTTGGTCAAGAGGAGGAACTCCTCATTGTTTTCCGCATGTGTTTCCACATGAATCCCATTATTTCGGATATCTCTATAACTTAGTAGGGTACGAGTTGAATCGGGATACAATAATGCTTCCTCGATATTTACTTGTGTACCCATTAGAAGTATGATAGTGGCTCTACCAGAACCAACAATCATAGCATCACGTCCCGCGATGGTCAAAACTTGCCCTTCTCTCTTTGTGAGAGTTTGGAAAATTTTGACTTCCCTAAGTATAGTGTTAGTGGTACAACTGTCCACTAGGCACATCTCTTCTTCCATTGGATCGACTCCTGTAACAATCTATATAATGCAGAATTTAAACTCATAAAAATAATACAAAAATATAGAAGCACATAAAATATATTAAGACAGTAAGTGCATTATTACAACCGATAAAATGTAGCAACATCATGTTTCTTATTTAAGTACTTTATTTTCAAAATTTAAAATCTAGTTTTATGGAGCCTAGTTGAGTTCTCCAAATATGTCGTTGGAAGCGAATTCCACGAACATGTTGTCAATGTCCAGAGAGTTGTCCTCTTCATTTAGCGGAGTCTTGGTGTTGCTTGTTCCCGCTCCATTAGGGATAGGGTCCATAGCTTCGGTCTCCAGCAATTGAGAGGTGAAGTGAGCTTCAGACTTCTGGGTGCTCGATGTACGACCCATGGACTTCATGTATAGTTCAGCCAGGTGTTTTCGAGTCCTGCATTTCTCAGATATATGATTGTTGCACCCACACCTTAAATAGGCAATCATGGTGCCACTATCATTTTTCTGCTTAGAAATGCCTTTCCCCTTAAGGAATTTGCCTCGTGGCTTTTTGGCTCTCTTGTGCTTCCCTTGGATTGAAGGATTTCCAGTCTGTTTTGTTCCATTGGGTCGATTTTTTCTGCTCATTCGCATGTACTTCAGGTAGAGGAAGAGTACCCAACAGGCGTTTTGATGAGTTCCACACGGTGAGCTCATGGTTCTTTTCTGCTTGTTTTAATGTTTGAATGAGTGCAGAGTAGAATGTGAAATTCTTCTCCCAGTATTGTTGAGTAACGATTCTTTCTGATGGGAGCATTGTAGAAAGAGTTTTCTCAATTTTCTCCTCGTCAGAAGGTTCTTTCTCACAAAATCGGAACTTGGAGCATATCCCATGAACAACATGGTTGTACTCGTCTATAGTTTTGAAATTCTGAGTCGGTCCTCATTGTTGTATTCCATTTTCAAATCCTGATGGACATGTTGCCTTATCACTTTTAAGGCGGAGTACTTGGACATGTTAGAGGGGGCAACACCTCCCGCGACCGTTTCATCTATACATCTATATAGTCCTTCGGTCGATAGTTGCACTTTGATATCCATTACCCATGTAGGGAAATTTGAACCATCAAGAGCAAGTTCATCGAACTATTTTTTCGTCGTCTCACCTACATTATGACTGCCACAAATTTTGAGAAATTATGGCATTTTTATGCAATTGTGCAAAAATTCAAAAATGATTTTGAACAAGTAAATAAATACTCTCAATAAATTGGGTCTCATGTAGATGTCGCATGATCAAATAGCTCGATATTCAATTTTCCATAGTATGAGAATCATAATCGAGTAATCACTATTCAAAATAGTGTAGATCCCTTAGTGGTTTTGAATTTCACTTTGATATATGACCAACTTTGGTAAAAGAATAGAGTATTTTTGTTAGCATGTGCCAAAAATAATTCTGAGTTTGAGGGATACATGCTATACTGAGGTATGCGAAGATCCATATGATCCCAAACTTCTAAGAATTTTACAATTTAGAGATATAATTGCATTGAAATAAATTGAAGTAGGGTGAGGAAATTAAATTTGCAAAGTAGTAGACTTGTAAATAAAATAAATGGAAATGCAAAGTGCTGAATAAACACATATATACAATAAGTAACATAGGCCTTAACATAATTATTTTATTTGTCGCAGTGTAACTGTGGAATGCATAAAGGACCAAAGTTCAGGGACTATAATGTAAAACTTCTGAGGAAATAACGTATGGAAATGAGTAAATAAAATTTATTGGGCAGTGGACCCAAAAACTTAGTTTCGGCCCACCGCCGCTTGGGGCCCATGAGGGGCAAGGCGGACGAGGTATGCGGGGGCTTCGGCTGGTGGGCCAATGTGGCCGGCCCCCTAGGCCGCGGCCTATAACAGCTGGGGGCGGCGGGTGTGTTAACCCACACCTGCCACCTCCTCCTGCTGGCTTCGGCCGCCGCCGCCGTCTGCCGACGCCGCCTGGAGCCGATACGCCGAGTGAAGCGCCGCCGCTGATGTGTCGCCGATCCACGATGCCGCCGTCGACGAGCCCCCGCAC
>OAMR01000440.1:763398-844091 GCA_900205405.1 Echinochloa crus-galli
CTCTTCTAGTTGTTTCTTTAACTCTGCTAACTCTGAGGCTGCCATCCTATAGGGTCTCTTGGCTATAGGGGAGGTTCCAGGGACAAGTTCAATAGCAAACTCTATGTCCCTATCCGGAGGCATTCCAGGTAGAACTTCAGGGAGGAACATGTAAAATTTTCAGGTAAATGCTCTCTTGATGTGTTGAATTTGCCCTCCAATGATGCAAATAATGTTATACTAGAACCTTCTCTTGTATTACCTTTGTCACAAATAGAGAAGGAGCATGATACTTTTGATTTGAAGCAATATACATGTGCTGAAAATAATATTATTATGCCGATTACTTATGCACATGACGAACTGAAATTATTATCTTCTTTAAACACTTTGGGTTATGTTGAGTTTGATAATTTATGTGCTCTTAGTGGTTTGGAAGAGAAATTTAGATGTGCTGAGTTGCCATGTTTGTCTACTTGTACATATCATTTTATTGGTAAATATAATTGTAAAGGAGAGTACATGGTGCATCGAGTCTATATTTGTGCAAATCTGAAATCTCCTTTTGATGTACAAGATTGTGGTCAACTAGATTGTCTATCTAGTTTTACTATAATGAATTGGGTTCATTTTCAAGACGGGGAGCATTGTTGGCTATTACCTATGTGTGCTAGTGCTGAATTTTCTTGTATTGAATAGATACTAGCGTTTATGCAACCATTTATGCCTGCATTGTATTTGGTTAGTGTTAATCTTTTGCAGGATAGTATTGAAAAAGATCGTGTGTGTTTCGATCAAGGAGCCTACGTATTTTCCGACAACTCTATAGGAGAAGATGTTGTGAGAGATTGCAACTATGGTCATGTCACTCCCCACAATATTCTCAGTTCCTATATTTTCCACAACCTTGTGTTTCTTCGTGTTGTGCAGGGCCATCTTAGAGCACAAACGACGCCGAGGACGGCTTTTCGTCAAGAAGGGGAGGATGATGAGGACATGACACCCATACATATGTCCATTAGGGGTGAATGGGGTGGAGAAGAAGGAGCAACAAGGTTTTTCAAGTCAAGAAGAAGGCCCAAGGCTAATCCGATTTGAGTCCCCAAGGTGGAGGCCCAAAGAAACTCAAGTTCGAGTCTGCCTCGGAGTCCATGAGCAGCCCGCACTAAATTCATCGCCCAGGTCGCATACGGGCTCGATTTTTGACGTTCTACATATGCTTGGAAAGCTAAGGAGATAAGCTTTCCAATGGCACTGGTCCACCTCAAAATTCGTTCTGGGTCACCGGGAATCGTCAAAACAATTGGACGTCCAGAATCTGCCAGGGTGCTGCACCGCCATCTTTTGGGCTGTTGGCCTGTGTATCATGTTGGGGTCCATTATGGACGTGGTTAGGGGGTTATGCATGCCCCAACCCTCATATAATCAGTAGCCGCCACCACATTACGGTTTGGGTTTTGCTTAGATTAATCTGTCGAGAACAGTTTCGGCGTCATCGGTTTGTAGAACACCAACTATCGTGCTTAATCATACATCTGCAGTTTGTCAATTCCTGTTGAGTGCTGCGTTCTTTCGAGTTCTTGCTTGTGTTCTTTGTTTCACAGGCAGGGATTTAGCCTTCTTGGCGAGGTCAACCGGGTTGTGACACGGTTGATAACCAGAGGAGTCATGGTACTAAGATTGCAGGGTTCGAGTTTGCTGACTTGAAGCCAGATCGGTGTGTTGTGCTCCGCCCAAAATGAGTTATCCTTCACCTGACGGAAGATCGGGAACCCTAGTACCCATCAAAACCGAGGCCCATAGCGCGAGTTCGTGCTACGCCGGTGAACTCTCTGCCGCGTCCACAGGCGGCGCCGCCGCGTCTGACTTCCCCCGCCGCCAGCAGCTCTCCCGTTTGATCCAAGCCAACGGATCTCCATCCGACGGTCGCCAGCAAATCCCCCACCCCGGGTCAAACCCCTGATACCGGTCAACCCCCAGCTTTGCAGAAGAACCCCTCAAGTCTTTGAATTAGAACCCGTCGTCCTCGCGCGTTCAAGTTTATTTACAATCAGGTCCTGGTTTTCACGAAAGCCCCCCTGCAAGTTTTTCCCCTTCGCACTTAAACCCAGCCGAGCCCCTTTTGCAGATCTAACCCTGACTTCAATCTTTTTGCAGCACTATTTACAGTGTCTTGTGAAAGTTTGCTGCTAGTCCTTCAGATCTATAGTTAATTGCAAATAGGCCCCTCCAACCCTGTAAAGCCCATAGATTTCACATTTTAACTCTGATTCGAGTCGTTCAAGTTGCGTTAGATTCATATCGACTTGAACTACACATTAGCACTGACATTTATCATGTTGTTCCTGAATTTTATTTAAATGTTAATTTGACTAAACATTTTCTAAATGTGTTTTCTATACTAAAATCTAATTAAGATTTATACTCAGCTTTTAAATGATAAAATAAATTTGATTAATATTTACTCAATTAGATTTATAAATAAAAGTTGACTAGGTTATATCTCGGTTTTCATAAATGAATTTTTAAGTTGATTAATGTTTATTTAAAGCTATCTTTTCTAATTAAATTCTACTTAGAGTTAAACTCTGAGTTTTCATAAATAATTATCAATATTGATTAATATCAACATGAATATGTTTTTATTATAATATGGACTAGTTCAACACGAAATATCTTATTATTTGATTAGATGCTCTCACATACTTTTATTACTTAACCTTAAATGTTTAATTGTATAAATTCTTCATAAACATTTATAAATAAATATGATTAGTTTTATCCCGGCTTTTATAAATTCAAATAGAATTCAATTCATTCCAACATAAGATGTTTCTCTGGAATATCTTTTATATTATTTAATTAAAACTAATCAAGCATATAGTGTTTTATTTTCTTTTATAATACAAATCTTCCGATAGTTGTATCTTCTCAATCGTAGCTCCGTTTTCAGCGATTCTTACGCTCACGAGTCCGTAGCCTCGAGCCCTATCCTTTAGCGCGCTCGCTTAAAGCTTTTCCTTCGATTGGTGTATTGTTCTTAGTTGTTGTGTTTGCTTGTTTAGCTGCTGGTTGTGCCTGATGACTGCTGCGAGTAGAGGAAGGTCGTTCGAAAGATTCAAGATCAAGAATTTAAGAGTCTGAGCAGCTGTATAATGGATTTGAGGCAAGTTATAGCACGGACAATCCTTGCTACCTAAACACACTTTTTACATAGATTTACTTTCATATGCATGTGTCTAAATTTGATGTACCATTAAGGTTGTACCTAGTTTTGTTTATCCTATCCTTGTATACCTTGGGTTTTTGCATATGGGTATAATCTTTGCTAAGCGCAGCCACTGTCACCATTATTTAACTGTTAATTATGACATAATTATTCACTTCAATATTAATGATAAAACTTGCTTTTTAGTAACATGGTTTAGGAAACTAGAGCATGTGCTGTGTGCTTTGCTCTAGTGTCTCTCCTTAAGGTTCGGTTCTTAAAGCGGCAACCCAGGAGCCTGTCGCCACCACTAGAACTATTATGGCTCTGGTCTTGGTCAAGTAACTTGTACGTCTCTAGCCTGCCAGTGGTTACCGGTGGAGCTGGCGGCGTTAGGGGAAGTAAGGCGTGAGGTGTTTCATGATTCCACCGAGTACAGTAGCCCCGTCGGCTAGGTCTCGTTAGACCCAATCCCGTGTTGGGAGTCCCTGCGATGGGGAACTCTGCACGTTGCGCATTGTTGGGTGTGATGCCCGCGCTCTGGATGCCATTGACCCCCTTATGGTGTGACTCCGTAAGCGTAAGTCAATCTCGATGCCTAGAGTCTCACCACCTTACTGTACCTTAGCGGCTACAGTCTTGTTAGGTTGTCTTGTGAAAAACCACGTAGCGTCCCTATGCCATCACACCTCGGAAGTGTTGATGTGCGTGGTTGGGTGCAAAGTTCCTTTGAACTTTTACGCGACTAGTGGGTAAAGGGCGAAACCTCTGCACAGTGTAAAATCTATCATGATAGCCTTGCTTAGGGTCACGAGTGGCCTGGATCCTTTTTTATTAGATGATGATGTTTATTTATGCTTAATGTCACTTATACTTTATTAATCGGGTTGCAACTAGGACTTCATTCACTTGTAGTAACTTGGTTAATGCTAAAATGAATCAGCTAAAAGTGCTAATGCAGTTCAGCCGTGTCAAGCCTTCTTTTAAGCCTTCATACACCGTGCTATACTTTCTAAGTAAAGCTGACAAGAAAAAATAGATAAATTTCAAAAAAAGCGGGGTTGGAGAATCGATCCCAATACCTTATGCTAATGAATAAGTACATCACCCACTAAGCTACAGACTTGCGTTGGATTTACAATGTGAAGGATTGTATATTGGCACTAGCTGCATTGAGATCAAGAATTAAATCTTGTATTTCTCTCTCATAATACCTCCAAATTTGATGATTTGTTTTCAGATTTTGTCTAAAATCACATAGTTTTTATTTATTTGTGTTAGTTGGCATATTAGCTATTATCTTGAACATTTTCACAAACTGATTAGTTTCTTCCACCTATGTAGAAATGTAAATATCAATGTTCGCTTAACAACTGCTAATTTAGCTTCATATTTTCTAATACCAACGTAGAAGTGAGGTTGTGTAAAAATTTGAAGTGCATTTGAGTTGAACAGTGTTACGATGTATGCAAAGTTCAAAAATTGAGTTGAGTTATAGAAAAATATGTGAGGAATGTACTCATTAGTGAATAATCTATATTCTCACTTTGTTAAAATCATCTCATTTTTCCATGGCAAGATTATAGATTTAAAAAATATATTTCCATGTCATTTTGTAGAATGATTTGAACAATTTTATAATATTTACCTTGTTAAATCGTTATATTGGAAAATCTAAATAAATAAAAAAGTTGTCAAAGTCAAAATTTGAACCTACACCCTTTCGGTCAGGAGACAACACACCTACTACTAGGCTACTCAATTGGTTGTGATTAATTTGAACTTTGTTAATATTTTGTATAATGAAAATTTAGTCAGCACCAACACCGCATCACAAGCCGCATGCGCCACGTTACCAAGAGCTGACAAGAAAAAATAGATAAATTTGAGTTTGCTGACTTGAAATACCAACGCAAAAGTGAGGTTGCGTAAAAATTTGAAGTGCATTTGAGTTGATCAGTGTTATGATGTATGCAAGGTTCAAAATTTGAGTTGAGTTATAGAAAAAATATGAGAGAGATGTACTCATTTCTGAATAATCTGTATTCTCACATTGTTAAAATCATCTAATTTTTTTATGGCAAGATTATAGACTTAAAAATATATTTCCATGTTATTTTGTAGAATGATTTGAACAAATTTTATAATATTTACCTTGTTAAAATGTTATATTGAAAAATCTAAATGAATAAAAAAAGTTGTCAATGTCAAGATTCGAACCTACACCCTTTAGGTCAGGAGACAACACACCTACTACTAGGCTACTCAATTGGTTGTGATTAATTTGAACATTGTTAATATTTTGTATAATGAAAATTTTGGCAGCACCAACACCGTATCACAAGCCGCATGCGCCACATCACCAAGAGCTGACAGGAAAAAAGAAGATAAATTTTGAAAAAGTGGTGTTGGATAATCGAACCCAAGACCTTAAACTAAGGAATAAGTAGATCACCCACTAAGCTAAAGACTTGTATTTGATTTGCAACGTGAAGGATTTTATATTGGCACTAGCTGCACTGAGATTAAGAATTAAATCCAGTATTTTTCTCTAATAATACCTCCAGATTTGATGATTATTTTTTCAAAATTTGATAAAAATCTCATAGTTTTCGTTATTTGTGTTAGTTGGCATATTAGCTATTATCTTGTATGTTTTTTCACAAACTGATTAGTTTCTTCAACCTATGTAGAAATGTAAATATCAATGTTCGCTTAACAACTACTAATTTAGCTTCATATTTTCTAATACCAACGCAGAAGTGAGGTTGTGTAAAAATATGTGAGAGATGTACTCATTAGTGAATAATCTATATTCTCACTTTGTTAAAATCATCTCATTTTTCCATGGCAAGATTATAGACTTAAAAAATATATTTCCATGTCATTATGTAGAATGATTTGAACATTTTTTATAATATTTACCTTGTTAAATCATTATATTGGAAAATCTAAATAAATAAAAAAGTTGTCAAAGTCAAAATTTGAACCTACACCCTTTCGGTCAGGAGACAACACACCTACTACTAGGCTACTCAATTGGTTGTGATTAATTTGAACTTTGTTAATATTTTGTATAATGAAAATTTAGTCAGCACCAACACCGCATCACAAGCCGCATGCGCCACGTTACCAAGAGCTGACAAGATAAAATAGATAAATTTTGAAAAAAAGTGGTGTTGGAGAATCGATCCCAAGACCTTATGCTAAGGAATAAGTACATCACCCACTAAGCTACAGACATGTATTGGATTTACAATGTGATGGATTGTATATTGGCACTAGCTGCACAGAGATCAAGAATTAAATCTTGTATTTCTCTCGCATAATACAACCAAATTTGATGATTCTTTTTTTCAGAATATGTCTAAAATCCCAGTTTTTATTTATTTCTGTTAGTTGGCATATTAGCTATTAGCTTGTACGTTTTTTCACAAACTAATTAGTTTCTTCCACCTATGTAGAAATGTAAATATCAATGATCACTGACCAATTGGTAATTTAGCTTCATATTTTCTAATACCAACGCAAAAGTGAGGTTGCGTAAAAATTTGAAGTACATCTGAGTTGAACAGTGTTATGATGTATTATAGGTTCCAAATTTGAGTTGAGTTATAGAAAAAATATGAGAGAGATGTACTCATTTCTAAATAATTTGTATTCTCACATTGTTAAAATCATCTAATTTTTTTATGGCAAGATTATGGACTTAAGAAATATATTTCCATGTCATTTTGTAGAATGATTTGAACATTTTTTATTATATTTACCTTATTAAAATCTTATAGTGAGAAATCTAAATAAATAAAAAGTTGTCAAAGTAAAGATTTGAACCTACACCCTTTAGGTCAGGAGACAACAAACATACTGCTAGGCTACTCAATTGGTTGCGATTAATTTGAATGAGAATACAGATTATTCAGAAAGGAGTACATCTCTCTCATATTTTTTCTATAACTCAACTCAAATTTTGAACCTTGCATACATCATAACACTGATCAACTCAAATGCACTTGAAATTTTTACGCAAACTCACCTTTGCGTTGGTATTAGAAAACATGAAGCTAAATTACCAATTGTTAAGCGAACATTGATATTTACATTTCTTCTTACGTGGACTGAAATAATCAGTTTGTGAAAAAATGTACAATATAATAGCTAACATGCCAACTAACACAAATAAATAAAACAATGTGATTTTAGAAAAATTTTGTAAAATAATCATCAAATTTGGAGGTATTATTAGAGAGAAATACAATATTTGAACCTACACCCTTTAGGTCAGGAGACAACAAACATACTGCTAGGCTACTCAATTGTTTGCGATTAATTTGAACTTTGTTAATATTTTATATAATGCAAATTTAGTCACCACCGACACCACATCACAAGCCGCTTGCTCCACGTCACCAAGAGCTGACAGAAAAAAAGAAGATAAATTTTGAAAAAAGTGGTGTTGGAGAATCGAACCCAAGACCTTAAGCTAAGGAATAAGTACATCGCCCACCAAGCTACAGACTTGTATTGGATAAGCAACGTGAAGGATTGTATATTGTCAAGAATTAAATATTGTATTTCTCTCTAACAATACCTCCAAATTTGATGATTATTTTTACAAAATTTGTCTAAAATCACATTGTTTTATTTATTTGTGTTAGTTGGCATATTAGCTATTATATTGTACATTTTTTCACAAACTGATTATTTTCTTCCACGTAAGAAGAAATGTAAATATCAATGTTCGCTTAATAATTGGTAATTTAGCTTCATGTTTTCTAATACCAACGCAAAGGTGAGTTTGCGTAAAAATTTGAAGTGCATTTGAGTTGATCAGTGTTATGATGTATTATATGTTTCAAATTTGAGTTGAGTTATAGAAAAAATATGGGAGAGATGTACTCATTTCTAAATAATCTGTATCCTCACATTGTTAAAATCATCTAATTTTTTGTGGCAAGATTATGGACTTAAAAAATATAAACTGATTATTTTTTTCCCCGTAAGATGAAATGTAAATATCAATGTTCGCTTAACAATTGGTAATTTAGCTTCATGTTTTCTAATACCAACGCAAAAGTGAGTTTGCGTAAAAATTTGAAGTGCATTTGAGTTGATCAGTATTATGATGTATAAAAGTCTCTACTAGACTACTCAATTGGTTGCGATTAATTTGAACTTTGTTAATATTTTATATAATGCAAATTTAGTCGGCACCGACACCACATCACAAGCCGCTTGCTCCACGTCACCAAGAGCTGACAGAAAAAAGAAGATAAATTTTGAAAAAAGTGGTTTTGGGGAATCGAAACCAAGACCTTAAGCTAAGGAATAAGTACATCGCCCACTAAGCTACAGACTTGTATTGGATTTGCAACGTGAAGGATTGTATATTGTCAATAATTAACTATTGTATTTCTCTCTAACAATGCCTCCAGATTTGATGATTATTTTTACAAAATTTGTCTAAAATCACATTGTTTTATTTATTTGTGTTAGTTGGCATATTAGCTATTATATTGTACATTTTTTCACAAACTGATTATTTTCTTCCACGTAAGAAGAAATGTAAATATCAATGTTCGCTTAACAATTGGTAATAGGTTCAAATCTTTACTTTGACAACTTTTTATTTATTTAGATTTCTCAATATAAGATTTTAACAAGGTAAATATAATAAAAACCGTTCAAATCATTCTACAAAATGACATGGAAAATTTGAGTTGAGTTATAGAAAAAATATGGGAGAGATGTACTCATTTCTAAATAATCTGTATCCTCACATTGTTAAAACCATCTAATTTTTTTGTGGCAAGATTATGGACTTAAAAAATATAATTCCATGTCATTTTGTAGAATGATTTGAACAGTTTTTATTATATTTACCTTGTTAAAATCTTACATTGAGAAATCTAAATAAATAAAAAGTTGTCAAAGTAAAGATTTGAACCTACACCCTTTAGGTCAGGAGACAACAAAATCAATATAAAATGCTAGAAAATCAATATAAAATGCTAGAAAATCAATATAAAATGCTAGAAAATCAATATAAAATGCTAGAAAATCAATATAAAATGCTAGAAAATCAATATAAAATGCTAGAAAATCAATATAAAATGCTAGAAAATCAATATAAAATGCTAGAAAATCAATATAAAATGCTAGAAAATCAATATAAAATGCTAGAAAATCAATATAAAATGCTAGAAAATCAATATAAAATGCTAGAAAATCAATATAAAATGCTAGAAAATCAATATAAAATGCTAGAAAATCTTATAAATTACTAGAAAATCAATATAAAATGCTAGAAAATCAATATAAAATGCTAGAAAATCAATATAAAATGCTAGAAAATCAATATAAAATGCTAGAAAATCAATATAAAATGCTAGAAAATCAATATAAAATGCTAGAAAATCAATATAAAATGCTAGAAAATCAATATAAAATGCTAGAAAATCAATATAAAATGCTAGAAAATCAATATAAAATGCTAGAAAATCAATATAAAATGCTAGAAAATCAATATAAAATGCTAGAAAATCAATATAAAATGCTAGAAAATCAATATAAAATGCTAGAAAATCTTATAAATTACTAGAAAATCAATATAAAATGCTAGAAAATCAATATAAAATGCTAGAAAATCAATATAAAATGCTAGAAAATCAATATAAAATGCTAGAAAATCAATATAAAATGCTAGAAAATCAATATAAAATGCTAGAAAATCAATATAAAATGCTAGAAAATCAATATAAAATGCTAGAAAATCAATATAAAATGCTAGAAAATCAATATAAAATGCTAGAAAATCAATATAAAATGCTAGAAAATCAATATAAAATGCTAGAAAATCAATATAAAATGCTAGAAAATCAATATAAAATGCTAGAAAATCTTATAAATTACTAGAAAATCAATATAAAATGCTAGAAAATCAATATAAAATGCTAGAAAATCAATATAAAATGCTAGAAAATCAATATAAAATGCTAGAAAATCAATATAAAATGCTAGAAAATCAATATAAAATGCTAGAAAATCAATATAAAATGCTAGAAAATCAATATAAAATGCTAGAAAATCAATATAAAATGCTAGAAAATCAATATAAAATGCTAGAAAATCAATATAAAATGCTAGAAAATCAATATAAAATGCTAGAAAATCAATATAAAATGCTAGAAAATCAATATAAAATGCTAGAAAATCTTATAAATTACTAGAAAATCAATATAAAATGCTAGAAAATCAATATAAAATGCTAGAAAATCAATATAAAATGCTAGAAAATCAATATAAAATGCTAGAAAATCAATATAAAATGCTAGAAAATCAATATAAAATGCTAGAAAATCAATATAAAATGCTAGAAAATCAATATAAAATGCTAGAAAATCAATATAAAATGCTAGAAAATCAATATAAAATGCTAGAAAATCAATATAAAATGCTAGAAAATCAATATAAAATGCTAGAAAATCAATATAAAATGCTAGAAAATCAATATAAAATGCTAGAAAATCTTATAAATTACTAGAAAATCAATATAAAATGCTAGAAAATCAATATAAAATGCTAGAAAATCAATATAAAATGCTAGAAAATCAATATAAAATGCTAGAAAATCAATATAAAATGCTAGAAAATCAATATAAAATGCTAGAAAATCAATATAAAATGCTAGAAAATCAATATAAAATGCTAGAAAATCAATATAAAATGCTAGAAAATCAATATAAAATGCTAGAAAATCAATATAAAATGCTAGAAAATCAATATAAAATGCTAGAAAATCAATATAAAATGCTAGAAAATCAATATAAAATGCTAGAAAATCTTATAAATTACTAGAAAATCAATATAAAATGCTAGAAAATCAATATAAAATGCTAGAAAATCAATATAAAATGCTAGAAAATCAATATAAAATGCTAGAAAATCAATATAAAATGCTAGAAAATCAATATAAAATGCTAGAAAATCAATATAAAATGCTAGAAAATCAATATAAAATGCTAGAAAATCAATATAAAATGCTAGAAAATCAATATAAAATGCTAGAAAATCAATATAAAATGCTAGAAAATCAATATAAAATGCTAGAAAATCAATATAAAATGCTAGAAAATCAATATAAAATGCTAGAAAATCTTATAAATTACTAGAAAATCAATATAAAATGCTAGAAAATCAATATAAAATGCTAGAAAATCTTATAAATTACTAGAAAATCTTATAAATTACTAGAAAATCTTATAAATTACTAGAAAATCTTATAAATTACTAGAAAATCTTATAAATTACTAGAAAATCTTATAAATTACTAGAAAATCTTATAAATTACTAGAAAATCTTATAAATTACTAGAAAATCTTATAAATTACTAGAAAATCTTATAAATTACTAGAAAATCTTATAAATTACTAGAAAATCTTATAAATTACTAGAAAATCTTATAAATTACTAGAAAATCTTATAAATTACTAGAAAATCTTATAAATTACTAGAAAATCAATATAAAATGCTAGAAAATCTTATAAATTACTAGAAAATCTTATAAATTACTAGAAAATCTTATAAATTACTAGAAAATCTTATAAATTACTAGAAAATCTTATAAATTACTAGAAAATCTTATAAATTACTAGAAAATCTTATAAATTACTAGAAAATCTTATAAATTACTAGAAAATCTTATAAATTACTAGAAAATCTTATAAATTACTAGAAAATCTTATAAATTACTAGAAAATCTTATAAATTACTAGAAAATCTTATAAATTACTAGAAAATCTTATAAATTACTAGAAAATCTTATAAATTACTAGAAAATCAATATAAAATGCTAGAAAATCTTATAAATTACTAGAAAATCTTATAAATTACTAGAAAATCTTATAAATTACTAGAAAATCTTATAAATTACTAGAAAATCTTATAAATTACTAGAAAATCTTATAAATTACTAGAAAATCTTATAAATTACTAGAAAATCTTATAAATTACTAGAAAATCTTATAAATTACTAGAAAATCTTATAAATTACTAGAAAATCTTATAAATTACTAGAAAATCTTATAAATTACTAGAAAATCTTATAAATTACTAGAAAATCTTATAAATTACTAGAAAATCTTATAAATTACTAGAAAATCAATATAAAATGCTAGAAAATCTTATAAATTACTAGAAAATCTTATAAATTACTAGAAAATCTTATAAATTACTAGAAAATCTTATAAATTACTAGAAAATCTTATAAATTACTAGAAAATCTTATAAATTACTAGAAAATCTTATAAATTACTAGAAAATCTTATAAATTACTAGAAAATCTTATAAATTACTAGAAAATCTTATAAATTACTAGAAAATCTTATAAATTACTAGAAAATCTTATAAATTACTAGAAAATCTTATAAATTACTAGAAAATCTTATAAATTACTAGAAAATCTTATAAATTACTAGAAAATCAATATAAAATGCTAGAAAATCTTATAAATTACTAGAAAATCTTATAAATTACTAGAAAATCTTATAAATTACTAGAAAATCTTATAAATTACTAGAAAATCTTATAAATTACTAGAAAATCTTATAAATTACTAGAAAATCTTATAAATTACTAGAAAATCTTATAAATTACTAGAAAATCTTATAAATTACTAGAAAATCTTATAAATTACTAGAAAATCTTATAAATTACTAGAAAATCTTATAAATTACTAGAAAATCTTATAAATTACTAGAAAATCTTATAAATTACTAGAAAATCTTATAAATTACTAGAAAATCAATATAAAATGCTAGAAAATCTTATAAATTACTAGAAAATCTTATAAATTACTAGAAAATCTTATAAATTACTAGAAAATCTTATAAATTACTAGAAAATCTTATAAATTACTAGAAAATCTTATAAATTACTAGAAAATCTTATAAATTACTAGAAAATCTTATAAATTACTAGAAAATCTTATAAATTACTAGAAAATCTTATAAATTACTAGAAAATCTTATAAATTACTAGAAAATCTTATAAATTACTAGAAAATCTTATAAATTACTAGAAAATCTTATAAATTACTAGAAAATCTTATAAATTACTAGAAAATCAATATAAAATGCTAGAAAATCTTATAAATTACTAGAAAATCTTATAAATTACTAGAAAATCTTATAAATTACTAGAAAATCTTATAAATTACTAGAAAATCTTATAAATTACTAGAAAATCTTATAAATTACTAGAAAATCTTATAAATTACTAGAAAATCTTATAAATTACTAGAAAATCTTATAAATTACTAGAAAATCTTATAAATTACTAGAAAATCTTATAAATTACTAGAAAATCTTATAAATTACTAGAAAATCTTATAAATTACTAGAAAATCTTATAAATTACTAGAAAATCTTATAAATTACTAGAAAATCAATATAAAATGCTAGAAAATCTTATAAATTACTAGAAAATCTTATAAATTACTAGAAAATCTTATAAATTACTAGAAAATCTTATAAATTACTAGAAAATCTTATAAATTACTAGAAAATCTTATAAATTACTAGAAAATCTTATAAATTACTAGAAAATCTTATAAATTACTAGAAAATCTTATAAATTACTAGAAAATCTTATAAATTACTAGAAAATCTTATAAATTACTAGAAAATCTTATAAATTACTAGAAAATCTTATAAATTACTAGAAAATCTTATAAATTACTAGAAAATCTTATAAATTACTAGAAAATCAATATAAAATGCTAGAAAATCTTATAAATTACTAGAAAATCTTATAAATTACTAGAAAATCTTATAAATTACTAGAAAATCTTATAAATTACTAGAAAATCTTATAAATTACTAGAAAATCTTATAAATTACTAGAAAATCTTATAAATTACTAGAAAATCTTATAAATTACTAGAAAATCTTATAAATTACTAGAAAATCTTATAAATTACTAGAAAATCTTATAAATTACTAGAAAATCTTATAAATTACTAGAAAATCTTATAAATTACTAGAAAATCTTATAAATTACTAGAA
The DNA here is from genome assembly GCA_900205405.1 of Echinochloa crus-galli. Classification (NCBI taxonomy): domain Eukaryota; kingdom Viridiplantae; phylum Streptophyta; class Magnoliopsida; order Poales; family Poaceae; genus Echinochloa; species Echinochloa crus-galli. Next base: position 777,649 of record OAMR01000440.1, read on the forward strand.
AATCTTATAAATTACTAGAAAATCAATATAAAATGCTAGAAAATCTTATAAATTACTAGAAAATCTTATAAATTACTAGAAAATCTTATAAATTACTAGAAAATCTTATAAATTACTAGAAAATCTTATAAATTACTAGAAAATCTTATAAATTACTAGAAAATCTTATAAATTACTAGAAAATCTTATAAATTACTAGAAAATCTTATAAATTACTAGAAAATCTTATAAATTACTAGAAAATCTTATAAATTACTAGAAAATCTTATAAATTACTAGAAAATCTTATAAATTACTAGAAAATCTTATAAATTACTAGAAAATCTTATAAATTACTAGAAAATCAATATAAAATGCTAGAAAATCTTATAAATTACTAGAAAATCTTATAAATTACTAGAAAATCTTATAAATTACTAGAAAATCTTATAAATTACTAGAAAATCTTATAAATTACTAGAAAATCTTATAAATTACTAGAAAATCTTATAAATTACTAGAAAATCTTATAAATTACTAGAAAATCTTATAAATTACTAGAAAATCTTATAAATTACTAGAAAATCTTATAAATTACTAGAAAATCTTATAAATTACTAGAAAATCTTATAAATTACTAGAAAATCTTATAAATTACTAGAAAATCTTATAAATTACTAGAAAATCAATATAAAATGCTAGAAAATCTTATAAATTACTAGAAAATCTTATAAATTACTAGAAAATCTTATAAATTACTAGAAAATCTTATAAATTACTAGAAAATCTTATAAATTACTAGAAAATCTTATAAATTACTAGAAAATCTTATAAATTACTAGAAAATCTTATAAATTACTAGAAAATCTTATAAATTACTAGAAAATCTTATAAATTACTAGAAAATCTTATAAATTACTAGAAAATCTTATAAATTACTAGAAAATCTTATAAATTACTAGAAAATCTTATAAATTACTAGAAAATCTTATAAATTACTAGAAAATCAATATAAAATGCTAGAAAATCTTATAAATTACTAGAAAATCAATATAAAATGCTAGAAAATCTTATAAATTACTAGAAAATCAATATAAAATGCTAGAAAATCTTATAAATTACTAGAAAATCAATATAAAATGCTAGAAAATCTTATAAATTACTAGAAAATCAATATAAAATGCTAGAAAATCTTATAAATTACTAGAAAATCAATATAAAATGCTAGAAAATCTTATAAATTACTAGAAAATCAATATAAAATGCTAGAAAATCTTATAAATTACTAGAAAATCAATATAAAATGCTAGAAAATCAATATAAAATGCTAGAAAATCTTATAAATTACTAGAAAATCTTATAAATTACTAGAAAATCTTATAAATTACTAGAAAATCTTATAAATTACTAGAAAATCTTATAAATTACTAGAAAATCTTATAAATTACTAGAAAATCTTATAAATTACTAGAAAATCTTATAAATTACTAGAAAATCTTATAAATTACTAGAAAATCTTATAAATTACTAGAAAATCTTATAAATTACTAGAAAATCTTATAAATTACTAGAAAATCTTATAAATTACTAGAAAATCTTATAAATTACTAGAAAATCTTATAAATTACTAGAAAATCAATATAAAATGCTAGAAAATCTTATAAATTACTAGAAAATCTTATAAATTACTAGAAAATCTTATAAATTACTAGAAAATCTTATAAATTACTAGAAAATCTTATAAATTACTAGAAAATCTTATAAATTACTAGAAAATCTTATAAATTACTAGAAAATCTTATAAATTACTAGAAAATCTTATAAATTACTAGAAAATCTTATAAATTACTAGAAAATCTTATAAATTACTAGAAAATCTTATAAATTACTAGAAAATCTTATAAATTACTAGAAAATCTTATAAATTACTAGAAAATCTTATAAATTACTAGAAAATCAATATAAAATGCTAGAAAATCTTATAAATTACTAGAAAATCTTATAAATTACTAGAAAATCTTATAAATTACTAGAAAATCTTATAAATTACTAGAAAATCTTATAAATTACTAGAAAATCTTATAAATTACTAGAAAATCTTATAAATTACTAGAAAATCTTATAAATTACTAGAAAATCTTATAAATTACTAGAAAATCTTATAAATTACTAGAAAATCTTATAAATTACTAGAAAATCTTATAAATTACTAGAAAATCTTATAAATTACTAGAAAATCTTATAAATTACTAGAAAATCTTATAAATTACTAGAAAATCAATATAAAATGCTAGAAAATCTTATAAATTACTAGAAAATCTTATAAATTACTAGAAAATCTTATAAATTACTAGAAAATCTTATAAATTACTAGAAAATCTTATAAATTACTAGAAAATCTTATAAATTACTAGAAAATCTTATAAATTACTAGAAAATCTTATAAATTACTAGAAAATCTTATAAATTACTAGAAAATCTTATAAATTACTAGAAAATCTTATAAATTACTAGAAAATCTTATAAATTACTAGAAAATCTTATAAATTACTAGAAAATCTTATAAATTACTAGAAAATCTTATAAATTACTAGAAAATCAATATAAAATGCTAGAAAATCTTATAAATTACTAGAAAATCTTATAAATTACTAGAAAATCTTATAAATTACTAGAAAATCTTATAAATTACTAGAAAATCTTATAAATTACTAGAAAATCTTATAAATTACTAGAAAATCTTATAAATTACTAGAAAATCTTATAAATTACTAGAAAATCTTATAAATTACTAGAAAATCTTATAAATTACTAGAAAATCTTATAAATTACTAGAAAATCTTATAAATTACTAGAAAATCTTATAAATTACTAGAAAATCTTATAAATTACTAGAAAATCTTATAAATTACTAGAAAATCAATATAAAATGCTAGAAAATCTTATAAATTACTAGAAAATCTTATAAATTACTAGAAAATCTTATAAATTACTAGAAAATCTTATAAATTACTAGAAAATCTTATAAATTACTAGAAAATCTTATAAATTACTAGAAAATCTTATAAATTACTAGAAAATCTTATAAATTACTAGAAAATCTTATAAATTACTAGAAAATCTTATAAATTACTAGAAAATCTTATAAATTACTAGAAAATCTTATAAATTACTAGAAAATCTTATAAATTACTAGAAAATCTTATAAATTACTAGAAAATCTTATAAATTACTAGAAAATCAATATAAAATGCTAGAAAATCTTATAAATTACTAGAAAATCTTATAAATTACTAGAAAATCTTATAAATTACTAGAAAATCTTATAAATTACTAGAAAATCTTATAAATTACTAGAAAATCTTATAAATTACTAGAAAATCTTATAAATTACTAGAAAATCTTATAAATTACTAGAAAATCTTATAAATTACTAGAAAATCTTATAAATTACTAGAAAATCTTATAAATTACTAGAAAATCTTATAAATTACTAGAAAATCTTATAAATTACTAGAAAATCTTATAAATTACTAGAAAATCTTATAAATTACTAGAAAATCAATATAAAATGCTAGAAAATCTTATAAATTACTAGAAAATCTTATAAATTACTAGAAAATCTTATAAATTACTAGAAAATCTTATAAATTACTAGAAAATCTTATAAATTACTAGAAAATCTTATAAATTACTAGAAAATCTTATAAATTACTAGAAAATCTTATAAATTACTAGAAAATCTTATAAATTACTAGAAAATCTTATAAATTACTAGAAAATCTTATAAATTACTAGAAAATCTTATAAATTACTAGAAAATCTTATAAATTACTAGAAAATCTTATAAATTACTAGAAAATCTTATAAATTACTAGAAAATCAATATAAAATGCTAGAAAATCTTATAAATTACTAGAAAATCTTATAAATTACTAGAAAATCTTATAAATTACTAGAAAATCTTATAAATTACTAGAAAATCTTATAAATTACTAGAAAATCTTATAAATTACTAGAAAATCTTATAAATTACTAGAAAATCTTATAAATTACTAGAAAATCTTATAAATTACTAGAAAATCTTATAAATTACTAGAAAATCTTATAAATTACTAGAAAATCTTATAAATTACTAGAAAATCTTATAAATTACTAGAAAATCTTATAAATTACTAGAAAATCTTATAAATTACTAGAAAATCAATATAAAATGCTAGAAAATCTTATAAATTACTAGAAAATCTTATAAATTACTAGAAAATCTTATAAATTACTAGAAAATCTTATAAATTACTAGAAAATCTTATAAATTACTAGAAAATCTTATAAATTACTAGAAAATCTTATAAATTACTAGAAAATCTTATAAATTACTAGAAAATCTTATAAATTACTAGAAAATCTTATAAATTACTAGAAAATCTTATAAATTACTAGAAAATCTTATAAATTACTAGAAAATCTTATAAATTACTAGAAAATCTTATAAATTACTAGAAAATCTTATAAATTACTAGAAAATCAATATAAAATGCTAGAAAATCTTATAAATTACTAGAAAATCTTATAAATTACTAGAAAATCTTATAAATTACTAGAAAATCTTATAAATTACTAGAAAATCTTATAAATTACTAGAAAATCTTATAAATTACTAGAAAATCTTATAAATTACTAGAAAATCTTATAAATTACTAGAAAATCTTATAAATTACTAGAAAATCTTATAAATTACTAGAAAATCTTATAAATTACTAGAAAATCTTATAAATTACTAGAAAATCTTATAAATTACTAGAAAATCTTATAAATTACTAGAAAATCTTATAAATTACTAGAAAATCAATATAAAATGCTAGAAAATCTTATAAATTACTAGAAAATCTTATAAATTACTAGAAAATCTTATAAATTACTAGAAAATCTTATAAATTACTAGAAAATCTTATAAATTACTAGAAAATCTTATAAATTACTAGAAAATCTTATAAATTACTAGAAAATCTTATAAATTACTAGAAAATCTTATAAATTACTAGAAAATCTTATAAATTACTAGAAAATCTTATAAATTACTAGAAAATCTTATAAATTACTAGAAAATCTTATAAATTACTAGAAAATCTTATAAATTACTAGAAAATCTTATAAATTACTAGAAAATCAATATAAAATGCTAGAAAATCTTATAAATTACTAGAAAATCAATATAAAATGCTAGAAAATCTTATAAATTACTAGAAAATCAATATAAAATGCTAGAAAATCTTATAAATTACTAGAAAATCAATATAAAATGCTAGAAAATCTTATAAATTACTAGAAAATCAATATAAAATGCTAGAAAATCTTATAAATTACTAGAAAATCAATATAAAATGCTAGAAAATCTTATAAATTACTAGAAAATCAATATAAAATGCTAGAAAATCTTATAAATTACTAGAAAATCAATATAAAATGCTAGAAAATCAATATAAAATGCTAGAAAATCTTATAAATTACTAGAAAATCTTATAAATTACTAGAAAATCTTATAAATTACTAGAAAATCTTATAAATTACTAGAAAATCTTATAAATTACTAGAAAATCTTATAAATTACTAGAAAATCTTATAAATTACTAGAAAATCTTATAAATTACTAGAAAATCTTATAAATTACTAGAAAATCTTATAAATTACTAGAAAATCTTATAAATTACTAGAAAATCTTATAAATTACTAGAAAATCTTATAAATTACTAGAAAATCTTATAAATTACTAGAAAATCTTATAAATTACTAGAAAATCAATATAAAATGCTAGAAAATCTTATAAATTACTAGAAAATCAATATAAAATGCTAGAAAATCTTATAAATTACTAGAAAATCAATATAAAATGCTAGAAAATCTTATAAATTACTAGAAAATCAATATAAAATGCTAGAAAATCTTATAAATTACTAGAAAATCAATATAAAATGCTAGAAAATCTTATAAATTACTAGAAAATCAATATAAAATGCTAGAAAATCTTATAAATTACTAGAAAATCAATATAAAATGCTAGAAAATCTTATAAATTACTAGAAAATCTTATAAATTACTAGAAAATCAATATAAAATGCTAGAAAATCAATATAAAATGCTAGAAAATCTTATAAATTACTAGAAAATCTTATAAATTACTAGAAAATCTTATAAATTACTAGAAAATCTTATAAATTACTAGAAAATCTTATAAATTACTAGAAAATCTTATAAATTACTAGAAAATCTTATAAATTACTAGAAAATCTTATAAATTACTAGAAAATCTTATAAATTACTAGAAAATCTTATAAATTACTAGAAAATCTTATAAATTACTAGAAAATCTTATAAATTACTAGAAAATCTTATAAATTACTAGAAAATCTTATAAATTACTAGAAAATCTTATAAATTACTAGAAAATCTTATAAATTACTAGAAAATCTTATAAATTACTAGAAAATCTTATAAATTACTAGAAAATCTTATAAATTACTAGAAAATCTTATAAATTACTAGAAAATCTTATAAATTACTAGAAAATCTTATAAATTACTAGAAAATCTTATAAATTACTAGAAAATCTTATAAATTACTAGAAAATCTTATAAATTACTAGAAAATCTTATAAATTACTAGAAAATCTTATAAATTACTAGAAAATCTTATAAATTACTAGAAAATCTTATAAATTACTAGAAAATCTTATAAATTACTAGAAAATCTTATAAATTACTAGAAAATCTTATAAATTACTAGAAAATCTTATAAATTACTAGAAAATCTTATAAATTACTAGAAAATCTTATAAATTACTAGAAAATCTTATAAATTACTAGAAAATCTTATAAATTACTAGAAAATCTTATAAATTACTAGAAAATCTTATAAATTACTAGAAAATCTTATAAATTACTAGAAAATCTTATAAATTACTAGAAAATCTTATAAATTACTAGAAAATCTTATAAATTACTAGAAAATCTTATAAATTACTAGAAAATCTTATAAATTACTAGAAAATCTTATAAATTACTAGAAAATCTTATAAATTACTAGAAAATCTTATAAATTACTAGAAAATCTTATAAATTACTAGAAAATCTTATAAATTACTAGAAAATCTTATAAATTACTAGAAAATCTTATAAATTACTAGAAAATCTTATAAATTACTAGAAAATCTTATAAATTACTAGAAAATCTTATAAATTACTAGAAAATCTTATAAATTACTAGAAAATCTTATAAATTACTAGAAAATCTTATAAATTACTAGAAAATCTTATAAATTACTAGAAAATCTTATAAATTACTAGAAAATCTTATAAATTACTAGAAAATCTTATAAATTACTAGAAAATCTTATAAATTACTAGAAAATCTTATAAATTACTAGAAAATCTTATAAATTACTAGAAAATCTTATAAATTACTAGAAAATCTTATAAATTACTAGAAAATCTTATAAATTACTAGAAAATCTTATAAATTACTAGAAAATCTTATAAATTACTAGAAAATCTTATAAATTACTAGAAAATCTTATAAATTACTAGAAAATCTTATAAATTACTAGAAAATCTTATAAATTACTAGAAAATCAATATAAAATGCTAGAAAATCAATATAAAATGCTAGAAAATCTTATAAATTACTAGAAAATCTTATAAATTACTAGAAAATCTTATAAATTACTAGAAAATCTTATAAATTACTAGAAAATCTTATAAATTACTAGAAAATCTTATAAATTACTAGAAAATCTTATAAATTACTAGAAAATCTTATAAATTACTAGAAAATCTTATAAATTACTAGAAAATCTTATAAATTACTAGAAAATCTTATAAATTACTAGAAAATCTTATAAATTACTAGAAAATCTTATAAATTACTAGAAAATCTTATAAATTACTAGAAAATCTTATAAATTACTAGAAAATCTTATAAATTACTAGAAAATCTTATAAATTACTAGAAAATCTTATAAATTACTAGAAAATCTTATAAATTACTAGAAAATCTTATAAATTACTAGAAAATCTTATAAATTACTAGAAAATCTTATAAATTACTAGAAAATCTTATAAATTACTAGAAAATCTTATAAATTACTAGAAAATCTTATAAATTACTAGAAAATCTTATAAATTACTAGAAAATCTTATAAATTACTAGAAAATCTTATAAATTACTAGAAAATCTTATAAATTACTAGAAAATCTTATAAATTACTAGAAAATCTTATAAATTACTAGAAAATCTTATAAATTACTAGAAAATCTTATAAATTACTAGAAAATCTTATAAATTACTAGAAAATCTTATAAATTACTAGAAAATCTTATAAATTACTAGAAAATCTTATAAATTACTAGAAAATCTTATAAATTACTAGAAAATCTTATAAATTACTAGAAAATCTTATAAATTACTAGAAAATCTTATAAATTACTAGAAAATCTTATAAATTACTAGAAAATCTTATAAATTACTAGAAAATCTTATAAATTACTAGAAAATCTTATAAATTACTAGAAAATCTTATAAATTACTAGAAAATCTTATAAATTACTAGAAAATCTTATAAATTACTAGAAAATCTTATAAATTACTAGAAAATCTTATAAATTACTAGAAAATCTTATAAATTACTAGAAAATCTTATAAATTACTAGAAAATCTTATAAATTACTAGAAAATCTTATAAATTACTAGAAAATCTTATAAATTACTAGAAAATCTTATAAATTACTAGAAAATCTTATAAATTACTAGAAAATCTTATAAATTACTAGAAAATCTTATAAATTACTAGAAAATCTTATAAATTACTAGAAAATCTTATAAATTACTAGAAAATCTTATAAATTACTAGAAAATCTTATAAATTACTAGAAAATCTTATAAATTACTAGAAAATCTTATAAATTACTAGAAAATCTTATAAATTACTAGAAAATCTTATAAATTACTAGAAAATCTTATAAATTACTAGAAAATCTTATAAATTACTAGAAAATCTTATAAATTACTAGAAAATCTTATAAATTACTAGAAAATCTTATAAATTACTAGAAAATCTTATAAATTACTAGAAAATCTTATAAATTACTAGAAAATCTTATAAATTACTAGAAAATCTTATAAATTACTAGAAAATCTTATAAATTACTAGAAAATCTTATAAATTACTAGAAAATCTTATAAATTACTAGAAAATCTTATAAATTACTAGAAAATCTTATAAATTACTAGAAAATCTTATAAATTACTAGAAAATCTTATAAATTACTAGAAAATCTTATAAATTACTAGAAAATCTTATAAATTACTAGAAAATCTTATAAATTACTAGAAAATCTTATAAATTACTAGAAAATCTTATAAATTACTAGAAAATCTTATAAATTACTAGAAAATCTTATAAATTACTAGAAAATCTTATAAATTACTAGAAAATCTTATAAATTACTAGAAAATCTTATAAATTACTAGAAAATCTTATAAATTACTAGAAAATCTTATAAATTACTAGAAAATCTTATAAATTACTAGAAAATCTTATAAATTACTAGAAAATCTTATAAATTACTAGAAAATCTTATAAATTACTAGAAAATCTTATAAATTACTAGAAAATCTTATAAATTACTAGAAAATCTTATAAATTACTAGAAAATCTTATAAATTACTAGAAAATCTTATAAATTACTAGAAAATCTTATAAATTACTAGAAAATCTTATAAATTACTAGAAAATCTTATAAATTACTAGAAAATCTTATAAATTACTAGAAAATCTTATAAATTACTAGAAAATCTTATAAATTACTAGAAAATCTTATAAATTACTAGAAAATCTTATAAATTACTAGAAAATCTTATAAATTACTAGAAAATCTTATAAATTACTAGAAAATCTTATAAATTACTAGAAAATCTTATAAATTACTAGAAAATCTTATAAATTACTAGAAAATCTTATAAATTACTAGAAAATCTTATAAATTACTAGAAAATCTTATAAATTACTAGAAAATCTTATAAATTACTAGAAAATCTTATAAATTACTAGAAAATCTTATAAATTACTAGAAAATCTTATAAATTACTAGAAAATCTTATAAATTACTAGAAAATCTTATAAATTACTAGAAAATCTTATAAATTACTAGAAAATCTTATAAATTACTAGAAAATCTTATAAATTACTAGAAAATCTTATAAATTACTAGAAAATCTTATAAATTACTAGAAAATCTTATAAATTACTAGAAAATCTTATAAATTACTAGAAAATCTTATAAATTACTAGAAAATCTTATAAATTACTAGAAAATCTTATAAATTACTAGAAAATCTTATAAATTACTAGAAAATCTTATAAATTACTAGAAAATCTTATAAATTACTAGAAAATCTTATAAATTACTAGAAAATCTTATAAATTACTAGAAAATCTTATAAATTACTAGAAAATCTTATAAATTACTAGAAAATCTTATAAATTACTAGAAAATCTTATAAATTACTAGAAAATCTTATAAATTACTAGAAAATCTTATAAATTACTAGAAAATCTTATAAATTACTAGAAAATCTTATAAATTACTAGAAAATCTTATAAATTACTAGAAAATCTTATAAATTACTAGAAAATCTTATAAATTACTAGAAAATCTTATAAATTACTAGAAAATCTTATAAATTACTAGAAAATCTTATAAATTACTAGAAAATCTTATAAATTACTAGAAAATCTTATAAATTACTAGAAAATCTTATAAATTACTAGAAAATCTTATAAATTACTAGAAAATCTTATAAATTACTAGAAAATCTTATAAATTACTAGAAAATCTTATAAATTACTAGAAAATCTTATAAATTACTAGAAAATCTTATAAATTACTAGAAAATCTTATAAATTACTAGAAAATCTTATAAATTACTAGAAAATCTTATAAATTACTAGAAAATCTTATAAATTACTAGAAAATCTTATAAATTACTAGAAAATCTTATAAATTACTAGAAAATCTTATAAATTACTAGAAAATCTTATAAATTACTAGAAAATCTTATAAATTACTAGAAAATCTTATAAATTACTAGAAAATCTTATAAATTACTAGAAAATCTTATAAATTACTAGAAAATCTTATAAATTACTAGAAAATCTTATAAATTACTAGAAAATCTTATAAATTACTAGAAAATCTTATAAATTACTAGAAAATCTTATAAATTACTAGAAAATCTTATAAATTACTAGAAAATCTTATAAATTACTAGAAAATCTTATAAATTACTAGAAAATCTTATAAATTACTAGAAAATCTTATAAATTACTAGAAAATCTTATAAATTACTAGAAAATCTTATAAATTACTAGAAAATCTTATAAATTACTAGAAAATCTTATAAATTACTAGAAAATCTTATAAATTACTAGAAAATCTTATAAATTACTAGAAAATCTTATAAATTACTAGAAAATCTTATAAATTACTAGAAAATCTTATAAATTACTAGAAAATCTTATAAATTACTAGAAAATCTTATAAATTACTAGAAAATCTTATAAATTACTAGAAAATCTTATAAATTACTAGAAAATCTTATAAATTACTAGAAAATCTTATAAATTACTAGAAAATCTTATAAATTACTAGAAAATCTTATAAATTACTAGAAAATCTTATAAATTACTAGAAAATCTTATAAATTACTAGAAAATCTTATAAATTACTAGAAAATCTTATAAATTACTAGAAAATCTTATAAATTACTAGAAAATCTTATAAATTACTAGAAAATCTTATAAATTACTAGAAAATCTTATAAATTACTAGAAAATCTTATAAATTACTAGAAAATCTTATAAATTACTAGAAAATCTTATAAATTACTAGAAAATCTTATAAATTACTAGAAAATCTTATAAATTACTAGAAAATCTTATAAATTACTAGAAAATCTTATAAATTACTAGAAAATCTTATAAATTACTAGAAAATCTTATAAATTACTAGAAAATCTTATAAATTACTAGAAAATCTTATAAATTACTAGAAAATCTTATAAATTACTAGAAAATCAATATAAAATGCTAGAAAATCAATATAAAATGCTAGAAAATCTTATAAATTACTAGAAAATCTTATAAATTACTAGAAAATCTTATAAATTACTAGAAAATCTTATAAATTACTAGAAAATCTTATAAATTACTAGAAAATCTTATAAATTACTAGAAAATCTTATAAATTACTAGAAAATCTTATAAATTACTAGAAAATCTTATAAATTACTAGAAAATCTTATAAATTACTAGAAAATCTTATAAATTACTAGAAAATCTTATAAATTACTAGAAAATCTTATAAATTACTAGAAAATCTTATAAATTACTAGAAAATCTTATAAATTACTAGAAAATCTTATAAATTACTAGAAAATCTTATAAATTACTAGAAAATCTTATAAATTACTAGAAAATCTTATAAATTACTAGAAAATCTTATAAATTACTAGAAAATCTTATAAATTACTAGAAAATCTTATAAATTACTAGAAAATCTTATAAATTACTAGAAAATCTTATAAATTACTAGAAAATCTTATAAATTACTAGAAAATCTTATAAATTACTAGAAAATCTTATAAATTACTAGAAAATCTTATAAATTACTAGAAAATCTTATAAATTACTAGAAAATCTTATAAATTACTAGAAAATCTTATAAATTACTAGAAAATCTTATAAATTACTAGAAAATCTTATAAATTACTAGAAAATCTTATAAATTACTAGAAAATCTTATAAATTACTAGAAAATCTTATAAATTACTAGAAAATCTTATAAATTACTAGAAAATCTTATAAATTACTAGAAAATCTTATAAATTACTAGAAAATCTTATAAATTACTAGAAAATCTTATAAATTACTAGAAAATCTTATAAATTACTAGAAAATCTTATAAATTACTAGAAAATCTTATAAATTACTAGAAAATCTTATAAATTACTAGAAAATCTTATAAATTACTAGAAAATCTTATAAATTACTAGAAAATCTTATAAATTACTAGAAAATCTTATAAATTACTAGAAAATCTTATAAATTACTAGAAAATCTTATAAATTACTAGAAAATCTTATAAATTACTAGAAAATCTTATAAATTACTAGAAAATCTTATAAATTACTAGAAAATCTTATAAATTACTAGAAAATCTTATAAATTACTAGAAAATCTTATAAATTACTAGAAAATCTTATAAATTACTAGAAAATCTTATAAATTACTAGAAAATCTTATAAATTACTAGAAAATCTTATAAATTACTAGAAAATCTTATAAATTACTAGAAAATCTTATAAATTACTAGAAAATCTTATAAATTACTAGAAAATCTTATAAATTACTAGAAAATCTTATAAATTACTAGAAAATCTTATAAATTACTAGAAAATCTTATAAATTACTAGAAAATCTTATAAATTACTAGAAAATCTTATAAATTACTAGAAAATCTTATAAATTACTAGAAAATCTTATAAATTACTAGAAAATCTTATAAATTACTAGAAAATCTTATAAATTACTAGAAAATCTTATAAATTACTAGAAAATCTTATAAATTACTAGAAAATCTTATAAATTACTAGAAAATCTTATAAATTACTAGAAAATCTTATAAATTACTAGAAAATCTTATAAATTACTAGAAAATCTTATAAATTACTAGAAAATCTTATAAATTACTAGAAAATCTTATAAATTACTAGAAAATCTTATAAATTACTAGAAAATCTTATAAATTACTAGAAAATCTTATAAATTACTAGAAAATCTTATAAATTACTAGAAAATCTTATAAATTACTAGAAAATCTTATAAATTACTAGAAAATCTTATAAATTACTAGAAAATCTTATAAATTACTAGAAAATCTTATAAATTACTAGAAAATCTTATAAATTACTAGAAAATCTTATAAATTACTAGAAAATCTTATAAATTACTAGAAAATCTTATAAATTACTAGAAAATCTTATAAATTACTAGAAAATCTTATAAATTACTAGAAAATCTTATAAATTACTAGAAAATCTTATAAATTACTAGAAAATCTTATAAATTACTAGAAAATCTTATAAATTACTAGAAAATCTTATAAATTACTAGAAAATCTTATAAATTACTAGAAAATCTTATAAATTACTAGAAAATCTTATAAATTACTAGAAAATCTTATAAATTACTAGAAAATCTTATAAATTACTAGAAAATCTTATAAATTACTAGAAAATCTTATAAATTACTAGAAAATCTTATAAATTACTAGAAAATCTTATAAATTACTAGAAAATCTTATAAATTACTAGAAAATCTTATAAATTACTAGAAAATCTTATAAATTACTAGAAAATCTTATAAATTACTAGAAAATCTTATAAATTACTAGAAAATCTTATAAATTACTAGAAAATCTTATAAATTACTAGAAAATCTTATAAATTACTAGAAAATCTTATAAATTACTAGAAAATCTTATAAATTACTAGAAAATCTTATAAATTACTAGAAAATCTTATAAATTACTAGAAAATCTTATAAATTACTAGAAAATCTTATAAATTACTAGAAAATCTTATAAATTACTAGAAAATCTTATAAATTACTAGAAAATCTTATAAATTACTAGAAAATCTTATAAATTACTAGAAAATCTTATAAATTACTAGAAAATCTTATAAATTACTAGAAAATCTTATAAATTACTAGAAAATCTTATAAATTACTAGAAAATCTTATAAATTACTAGAAAATCTTATAAATTACTAGAAAATCTTATAAATTACTAGAAAATCTTATAAATTACTAGAAAATCTTATAAATTACTAGAAAATCTTATAAATTACTAGAAAATCTTATAAATTACTAGAAAATCTTATAAATTACTAGAAAATCTTATAAATTACTAGAAAATCTTATAAATTACTAGAAAATCTTATAAATTACTAGAAAATCTTATAAATTACTAGAAAATCTTATAAATTACTAGAAAATCTTATAAATTACTAGAAAATCTTATAAATTACTAGAAAATCTTATAAATTACTAGAAAATCTTATAAATTACTAGAAAATCTTATAAATTACTAGAAAATCTTATAAATTACTAGAAAATCTTATAAATTACTAGAAAATCTTATAAATTACTAGAAAATCTTATAAATTACTAGAAAATCTTATAAATTACTAGAAAATCTTATAAATTACTAGAAAATCTTATAAATTACTAGAAAATCTTATAAATTACTAGAAAATCTTATAAATTACTAGAAAATCTTATAAATTACTAGAAAATCTTATAAATTACTAGAAAATCTTATAAATTACTAGAAAATCTTATAAATTACTAGAAAATCTTATAAATTACTAGAAAATCTTATAAATTACTAGAAAATCTTATAAATTACTAGAAAATCTTATAAATTACTAGAAAATCTTATAAATTACTAGAAAATCTTATAAATTACTAGAAAATCAATATAAAATGCTAGAAAATCAATATAAAATGCTAGAAAATCTTATAAATTACTAGAAAATCTTATAAATTACTAGAAAATCTTATAAATTACTAGAAAATCTTATAAATTACTAGAAAATCTTATAAATTACTAGAAAATCTTATAAATTACTAGAAAATCTTATAAATTACTAGAAAATCTTATAAATTACTAGAAAATCTTATAAATTACTAGAAAATCTTATAAATTACTAGAAAATCTTATAAATTACTAGAAAATCTTATAAATTACTAGAAAATCTTATAAATTACTAGAAAATCTTATAAATTACTAGAAAATCTTATAAATTACTAGAAAATCAATATAAAATGCTAGAAAATCAATATAAAATGCTAGAAAATCTTATAAATTACTAGAAAATCTTATAACTTACTAGAAAATCTTATAAATTACTAGAAAATCTTATAACTTACTAGAAAATCTTATAAATTACTAGAAAATCTTATAACTTACTAGAAAATCTTATAAATTACTAGAAAATCTTATAACTTACTAGAAAATCTTATAAATTACTAGAAAATCTTATAACTTACTAGAAAATCTTATAAATTACTAGAAAATCTTATAACTTACTAGAAAATCTTATAAATTACTAGAAAATCTTATAACTTACTAGAAAATCTTATAAATTACTAGAAAATCTTATAAATTACTAGAAAATCAATATAAAATGCTAGAAAATCAATATAAAATGCTAGAAAATCTTATAAATTACTAGAAAATCTTATAAATTACAAAAATTGATAACTAAATGAAAGATTTTGGAACATTAAACGGTCTCAGATGAAAAAGTCATGAATACCAAAATTTCATATCTCATCAAGATCTACAATCTTTATTTAAGTCATTTTTGCATTTGAGAAAGTGGTAGTGTACATTGTTCATTAATCCTAGATTCACTCGCATAGTTTCCAAAACTTTGTTAGAGACTTGTCAAATTTCTACTACATGTTATTACCCATTTTGAAAATGACAAAATGACCTAAATAAAGATTGTAGATAATGATGAAATATGAAACTTTGGTATTCATCACTTTTTCATTTGACATCACGTGTGAAAAAAACCTTGGTTGTAGGTGTCATTTTTAATTCAAAATTTGGATTGTTCAAACACGAGAAGATTTTTCAAAATAATAACATTAATATGTTTCATAACTTGATAGAGTATGATTTTAGGAATTTTTAGGAAGAAAAATGATCTTTTTTGAAGTTTGTACGAGGGAGAACGACTAGTTACAACTTTTATACAGAGATTAAAAAGAAAAATTGTTCTTGTTCATCCAGTGACGTGGCTCGTGTGCGCCCGGTGACGGCCGAGCAGCATGAACACAGCGCCTAAGTGTTCAGCTGGCTCGGGCGGGGGAGGGGAAGCCCCTATATTCAAACACATTAGCACCGGGTCTTGGTCGTGGCAAGACCCGGTGCTAATGTGCACCCTTTAGCACCGGGTCTATGTCTTCGCCCTGACACATCTTCGTGCCGCCCCCGCTCCTAGCCGTTGGACCCGGTGCTGAAGCCCCATCAGCACCGGGTCCAAAAATGGCCGAGGTGGAGGAGGCGGGCGGATGTGAAGCATTCTGGTAGCGCTAGTTACTATACTCCACCACCGAGGCACCGATTACGATGGAGTTTGCCATATTGACATGGCTAGCTTAACAACTTGGTTTTCAGTTAAGTTATAATTACTTCCAGAAAAATAAAAGAACCATACTAGCTAGGAATACAACATGTATACCTCTTATCCGTGAGGAATTCCCTGATGCTCCTTAGAAGCTCATCCCGATCCTTTTCTCCAGAATTAGGACACATGTCTTTGCTAACTTGCCGGAGCATGCTGCTTAGAATCTGCTTCATATCGGGCTTAAGTGATACCGAGACAAAAGCTTTACAGTCAAATTGTCCACCGAGTCGTTCATACACCGAATTGGCAATTGTTGTTTTGCCAAGACCTCCCACTCCAACAATTGAGATAACCCTTAGCTTCTGTTTTTGCTCACCTTCCCCTCTGTTTAACATGGCTTCAATCTTGTTTGAAGGGCCATCGATGCCAACGAGCTTTGCCGCGTCTTGGTAGAGAGACGGCATGCGTGGATCGATGTCCACTGTATCAGGCTGCACCGCAATATCTAATGACTTGTACCTCTCTCGCCTACTGGTTACCTCATCGATGCGTCTCTTGATGTCCTGAATGTCATCGGCGATATGATGGCGACTCTTGGCCTTTGTCAACAATCCCATTGTCCTATCAAAGAACCTTCTGAAGCTATGTGGCTTGGCATGCGCAGGAGCATCGATGCGCACCATGAAAGCATCGATGCTGTCCTCAATATCATAGACCAACTCCTTCAGGTCCCTGACCCAGATCATATTAAGTTCATCGATCTGATGAGCTGGCAGCTTGGACACCCTGTTGAGAGCAGCCTGCATGCTCTCCATCTCTGCTTGCAGGAACCTGATCTCCCCCCTCACCCCCTTCTGCAGCTTGTATTAATCGGTGAGGAGGTTCCCCAGCTTGGGGAGGAGGCTGCTCAGAGCCGCTGATGCGAGCTCCATGCATGCCTTGCTCTCTTTGGTGGCTACCTAGCTATAGAAGTTCCGATATGGTGAGTTCGGAGACGAAGTGCTGTCTCCTACAGAGAACACAGAGGGGCGCCCGAGGATCCTGAAAGGTTATGGAGACTAACCAAATCACGGAGATCCATATCTCTCCTTGGTCTCTGAAAAGAATAGGGAAAATACAGAGCTCGTGATTCACCAGGCGTCTATCTAGTATAATGTATCACCCACACAGTTGCCAGTTGGCTGGCTTGTGTGCCTGTCACATCGCTGCAGAAATCAATCACACATGTTAAGTTTGTCCTCCGCTCAGCACTTCGTCACTGGACCATAATGTTTTTTATAACAAATCTGCCTGCCGACGGTGCGGAGTCTTGTATGTGGCTTTAGTCTGAATCCTTGGATGCTACCTCCATTTTGTATGGATTCAGCGTTGATTCCTTTCTTTTTTATTTTGCTGATTATAGTATAGTGTGGGTCCCCCATGGGCTCCTCGAAGGGCCAGGGAAACAGGCCAACTCTGAGACAACCGGCTCAATATCAAGCTGAGAGCAAATTCTTCTCCACTTTCCATAAAAAGAACACGAAAATTTGAGCAACGATGAGGGTGCAGTCCGTGATTACAGTATAGGGAGTAATTTTCAATTGTTTAAACAGATCTTCTATAGGCGTAGTCCACTATCATGTTCTTGGGAGGCGGCCGCACATGATCTCCTCATGTTCACATCAGTCCTGCTCGTATGGGCTTCGGACCATAGGGTGCTTTGGTCACATGGGCTCTGAAACGACCTGTGGGGTAAGGCAGGCCCCGAGTATTCTAAGAGAAGATCTTCTTGCATAGACCGAGCAAAACCCCGTAACCTTGCCTTAACATAGCAGCGCAGTTGCACGTTTGAGATGACCAACGATTTGAGGAGTGCTACTAAAATTTGCTCTCACGGGGATATGAACCAAGGACCTAAGGAGTGCTACTCGATCATCTGACCAGTCCAGCTAGAGTCCCGTTCGTGTGTCTTTATGATATAATGGGATGAGCTTATTGGTGGCTTGGTGCAGGTGTGGAGGCGCTAGGTGAAGGAATCTCAATGTTTTCTTGGATAGACTGTTAGCTGCTGCTCTTATTGCTGTCCATTTGGGCATTTGTTGCATTGTTTGTTGATGTTCTGGTTTAGTACCATGGAGTCTGCAACTGATTGCATAGTTCTGGTTGACAAGGTAACTGCTAACAACTAGTGTTTTGATTCAGATGTCCACATTAATATTGGGCAGACATATCCAGATGACAGCTGGGTGAAATCAGGAAAATACATGATTAAATTTGTCTCATTCTATGCTCCACGACTAAAACATGTATCACTTGTGGATATTGACTCGGCATTACTTAATTGTTTGAGGTATACGCCGTAGCACTAGCATGGGCCTTATACTAGTGTTCTATTTATAATTCTTGTTGCAAGAATATTTTTTATTTAGTTATACAAAGAAATTTAATGCCCCGAACTGTTTCAAAGTGAGGCGATGTAGTCAGATACAAAATGAAACCAAATGCTTCAGAAAAGTTTGTTGATATGGACATAAAATTTTATATGACCCAATTCTTTTAAAAGATATGATTGTGCTAGTGATTTTGTTTTAGGTATCGGTTTTCTACCATATGACTGCATAATAAAGAACACCAGGACTTACCAGTGTCAAATCATTGCTCTGTAGCATCATTGGAATCTATAACAACTATATTTTTGATACCCACCGGTAGTCCTACCCCTATTTCTCTCCGTCCATAGCTACCCACGTCATCCGCTGACATCATCGCATCATCAATTCACCCCCCACCGCGCCCTCGGCCTCCTGCCTTCTCCACCCGCGCCGCCGCCGCCCCTCCGCCTCCACACCTGTCTCTTATACACATCTTAAGAGCATAGCATGTCGTCGCCGACGTCGCCGCGGCTCCAAGCTCCGCGGCTCCGACGCGCGCGCCGGTGGTTCGCCCGCCAGATCATGCTCCCCGAGTGGATGGTCGACGCCCCGCCCCAGCTCACCAGCGACTGGTCCGCCCCCTCCTTTCCCCACATCTCCTTCTGCCAAACCTAGCTATCTGATTTCATTTTGATTTATTCAATTTAGTACTTTTTATTTGTACTCTATTCGGCTTGAAGAATAAGGTGCTACCAATTTAGTACTTTTTATTTGCACATGACACTTCTACATGGTCTCTCTAATTTTCTCTATTAATCTACTTGCTGCAAGTTCGGCTTCAGCGCTTCACCATGCTTGCTCAGTGCTGCTGCTGATTGGTGAAAGAAAAGGTGTTGTGCAAGTGGCCATATATCTGAAAGAAACAAATAGAAAGCAGGAAAATTCAGATTACCAGGGAAATTCAGATTACTATCCTTGCCTAATGTAAGAATATCCAGACATGAATTTCATTTTTGAAGCACATGACACTTCTACATGGTCACTCTAATTTTCTCTATTAATCTACTTGCTGCAAGTTCGGCTTCAGTGCTTCACCATGCTTGCTCAGTGCTGCTGCTGATTGGTGAAAGAAAAGGTGTTGTGCACAAGCTCATCAAGATTAATAAGAACGCAATGGGATGATTTGAGTATCACCATTATCATCATAGAGGTTTTGTGAATTCATCATACACCATTTTTTTTGTTGTGCTTGGCATTTAAGTCTGCGCCTGGATTGTTCGGCCGGGAGCATTGGTTCAGTTTATATATCCTCTTAGAAGCTAAAAATATCAGAACAGTACTGTGATGCTTGCTGTTGTCTCTTGTGAACCCAAAACAGCAGAAGCTAGCATCACATAAAGTATGCTTTCAGTCTTAGCATTATGTTGTACTAAGTATTAGAATTGTTGTAACTGATGAAGTAAGAGGATTGACGCTGCTGCAATGTTTTTCCCATGTACTAGGCATGTGTTTGCCAGGCCTTCTGGCAAACGATGTTTAGTTCAACATACCATCGATATAGATTCAGTGCTGTCCTGATATATGAGTGCATACTCAAGGGTCTTCAAGCTGCTTACTCTGGGAGCACACCTTATGCCAAAGATGGCTTGCTGTTTAGATTTGTCTTTAGCGTTTTTTCTTTGTTTATTTATGGGTGAATGAACTTTGATATTGATCCAAGGAAAAGCTTGCTAATCTCAATAGATCAAAATTGCTAAACCATATCAGATATTATTTCATTGTTTTCTCAATTTTTGTATAATTAACAAACACTTAGAAACCATTCCAATATGTAGCATAATTGTCATGAAATCGTAATACTCTCTTAAATCCCGCAGCAACGCGCGGGGAATCACCTAGTGTTAACAAGACAGATTAGGACATACTGGCCCTTGAAAATATCGCTCCAGAAGTTCATTAATGTGGGCAAAACGATTAATAAATAAATATAGAACTTGGGCAATTAACATGCTGTAGAAAAAAGGTTTGACATTTCTATATATTTCAAAAGAGAATACAATTGGCTGCTGTTATATAGATAGCTATCGCTGCAGGTCGCCAATTGGAAGGAAAGAAGTGCTTGTTGTGGTGTGTGGGAGGGGAAAAAATTGGGTTTGGTAAGTCTGAAGGTCGATGCCTTGTTCAATGAAATCACGAAGGAATTCAGGCCTTTTACTTTTTGTAATTGTCTTAGTGTCTTACCCCGATGCCCAAAAATTTGTGTCTTTTAACACACTAGTGAATGTCCTTGTTTGGTTTTGGTAATTGAGTGACAACTTAGGTGGACTAATATGTGTTTAAGTGAAACAAACAGGTGATTAGTCCACAGAAAATTATGTGATGAAGGAGCTCATTGCATATGAGACATGATATGGAGTCATGAGACTAAGTGGAGAAGATCAAGACAATACTTGGTTTGATGGACCGATTGCAAGTGTGAAGGGCAAGTCAGAGGCTAAGCGCCGGACCGCGTGGCGGGATGATTGAGTAATGACTTGGCGCCAATGAACCGATGCAACGGTGAAGTGCAAGTGAAGTCAAGATCGATGAACCGATACATCGCATGATGATATGAAGTGGATCGTATCATTTGTGATGATGTTGGTGCATGTGTTGCATCAACATTGGAGAAGATGGAATGGAATGCGCAAGGCAAAGGTATAACCAATAGACATTTCATTTAATCGGTCATAGGAGAGTAGAGAAGTTTATGACCGGGTTTAGGATAGATGGCCGTACTATCAAGCGGGGCAAACTTGTTTGCATATCAGTCATCTAGTGCCACTTGAGCGATCTAACATTGCGATGTTGCTAGGATCGAGTGACGTGGTGAAGAGAGCGAAAAGCCCTTTGATAAATGTTTGTGAAAATTCTAACTCACTCAAACATAAGGTGGTACTCTTGGCACATTTACAAAGGGGTTGAAGAATTGGTTGATGGTTATGGTTTGTGATGATCTTGGATTGCAATTCTACTTTGATCCAAAGTGTTTTGGGTCAAGATTTCAGTTGGGATGTATAGTCCTCTAAATGAGCTTTCCATAGAGTCCAAGATCATCTAATTCGGATACCGGAGCTAAAAGTTATGGCCATTTTACCGAGTTTCGGATGTGTGCAATAAAAGATGGACGGACATGCCGTGGTGAATCACGGACAGTCCGTGTCCACTTCGAACTAGGTCCGAACTTGGGTCGGATAGTCCATGGGAATGGGTCGGACGGTTCGTAAATTCGCTCGGTTTTACACAGAGACATTTCCCGCTGATCTAGGGGGTCAGACAGTCCATGGTGGCCTCACGTACAGTCCGACCGAGGCCAACAGTCGGGTCTGACAACATTTGACTTTGGAAAAGAGCCGTTGGTTATTAAATCTCAGACAGTCCGTCAGAGCCCTATTTTTGAATGATTTGAACATAACGGCTAGTTCTGTGGATGACGGACCGTTCGAGAATGGACCTCGGACAGTCCGAAAGAGCCATTAGTGCTCGGAGAAAGGGTGTAACGGCTAGTTTTTTTCCCTCTCTATATAAATAGAAGGATGGCCAGGGCTTGGTATTGGCTGAGCACCTTGGGGATGTGTTTCTCATGGTAGTGCTTGCCTTAGGAGTCCATTAACTCACTTGTTCTTGCGAGATTGCGAATCTATTGCGAGTGAGTGCGAGACTAGTGCATTGCTTTGTGAGATTGCATCGAGTGTTACTAGGTGTTCGTGTTGCAAGCCGATGTGCTTATTACTCTTGGTGGTTGCCACCTCCTAGACGGCTTGGTGGATTGTGGCTCCGTTGAAGCACACAACAAGATTGTGCGTGGCTCCGGAGAAGGATTTGTGAGGGGGATTGTGCTCACCCCACGGGGATCACAATGTAGAGTTTGTCATTGAGTTATCGCACTTGAGAGTGGTGTCTTGGTGTGCCCGAAGTGGCCGGCGGCTTGAGAGCCTTGTCCAAGAACAATCGAGGCGTTGGTCGACACAACGAGGACTAGCCTGGTGGCAACCAAGTGAACCTCCGGATAAAAATCATCTTGTCAACATTGTCTACTCTTCTCGGTGGTTTGCACTTCTCGATCACAAGCATTATATTTACATCCTTATATATTTTGTGCTTGTGTGGTTGCTCTTACAATTAGTTGGCTTGTGTAGCTTGCTAGTTGTCATCTTGCTTGTGTAGCTAGAAGTAGTGATCTTATAACTAATTAGCTTGTGTAGCTTAATTAGTCTCTTTGCTTAGTTTGTGTAGCTAAGTAAATTGAGCCTTTGGATTAGACTCGTGTAGTCTTGTCCATTGAGCATTGCTAGTGAGCTTAGGAGCTTCGTGCTTTTGCTTACTAGTTGTGTAGGATCTCCCCGGTGTGTGAAGTACTAGTGTCATAGGTTTCTGTGACCTAGAATTAATTAGGTGAGCTCGTGCTGGCCTGGCACATTGTTTGCTTGTTTAGAATCTTTTATAAGGTGCTAGTGAATATAGATAGAGGGGTGAAGTCTTGGCTAGACTGATAGTTTTAATTCCGCATTTGTTTCGGTTAGCCGGTGCGATAAGTTTAGAAAGGACTATTCACCCCCTCTAGTCCGCCATCTCGATCCTACAACTAGCAAATATGCCCGCACAACATGCTCGTGCTATTTTTATTATTGCGGTGATCATGACGCTGCTGTTTTGACGATGACGAGTCATGTGTTCATATTTCATAGTACATGTTGATTTTGGTTCCTGTATATTTTGACGATAAGTAGTCCTGGGTTCGTACTGTTCTGTCAAGCGCAGTTTGATGAAAAAAAGGTCTGACATATGGGGTCGTAGAAGGGATAATGTTTAAATGACTGATGGGTCCATCGGCTGTCGAAAGTTTTGAATCTTTATAGTATAATACATATGCAGAAGTAGAATAGTAGTAGGAACTTATCGAGCAATTTGATTGACCTTAAACAAAACAGAATACTTAATAATGTTGTTTATCCTTGTCCAAAGATAAGGACAGAAGTCACCGGACGTGTCGGCATGAAAACCTCATTCTCGCCGAGAACGGGACAGGTACCATAGAGCAGATGCAAATGTTGGTGTGCTGTTCATGCCGGTGTCAAAACTGATACGAATAACTTCACTATTCTATTCTAATCGATTAATAGTCAGTACGTTTATGATTACTTTTCCTACTGGTTCATTTAAGCGTCGGTACGTTTGTGATTACTATTTCTACTGGTGTTTGGTTAGCGTTGTTATGTTACTTGGTTCTAGACGTATCGGTTATTGATTGACATGTTATTCTATCCGCATCGGAGTAATCTAGGACCACTGAGAATACTATCATGGCAGAACAAAAAAAAAGAGATTAGCATAATCATGTCGGATAGGATCCATGAGTAAACATGCATTATTATTATGAACGAATTGCATATGCAACATATGCTCACTCAAAGGAATAAGCATGTGTACATGCAAGGTATTTATAGTTACTAGTATATTAATACTACCATCATCATTTTGGAGACGACGAAAGCTAGCATAACCATTAAGAGAAATTAACTCATTAGCGTCATTGTCACTATCAATATATAAGTTCACGAGCACATAAACATTATCATGACTAGCACTTTGATAAGAATATAAACATAAACATCAACATGAACTAGTTGCAGAATAACATACACACGAAGTTACATAGAGAGCAGAATGATAAAGCCTAATTGGGCAAAAGTATAATTCTTTCATAGCAGTTTCGGCGCTTATTTCGCCGGAAGAAAGGATGACGACACTCACATTGTAGCCACGGTGTCGGCTGCACCTCCGTCGTCCCCACCATGGTGCCTCAGGGTGGGCATTCGGTTTATTTGGTTTTTTGGGATTGGTTCTTTTGGGTTTTTTAGAGAATGAGAACCAAAGTTACACCCGATAACCAAAGAACCGACTGCTCGGGTAACCGATCTATTGTTCGGTTTACGGTTTTAACCGATAAAAACCGAGCCGGTATGACGATGTTGAAATCCCATCGAAGCTCACCCCGGCCTTATCCTCGCTGTGCTTTCGCCCTTCCTGCCGTCTACCGCGTCGGCCCACCGCAGTCTTGCTGCCACTGCCATGCCGCACTCGCGCCCTCGCAGGGGATCACCACCAGGGCATGAGGGCGCCCCGGACTGGAGACCTGGAGGAACCGCGCAAGGCAGGGGCCCTCGCGGCCGCAGGGCTGTCGTCGTCCAGGTTGACGGGCCCGCACCGCAACATGGAGTTGGAGCAGGCCGCGGCTTCAAGCTCGGCGGCCGCGAGTCCGTGACAATAGCTGGGTGGAGTAGGGGAGGGCGACGGGTATATGGCCATGATAGCCGGCGGCGGTGGCGGCCATGCGAACATGAGAGAGAGAGAAAGAATCCGAAAAAGAGAGAACTGAGAGATGCAAATGAGAGAGTCCTGACAAAAGGATAAGGTTCTGTCGCACTTATCATGAGAATTAAGGACCACCGCTCATGCATGTTCGGTCTGCTCGATCTCTTCGGTTCCTTCAGTGATGAGACCGAATACACCGAATAAAGAATCGGTCTTCTAGCACAAGCGACCGAACATGAAACCGAGGACCGAAGTTTCGGGTCTTTCAGTTTCGGGTTCGGTTATTTCAGGTTGGGCATCGGTTTCGGGTTTTTTTGCCTACCCAGAATGGTGCCCAAGGTCATGATCGAAGGGGAGGCAACAACAGCGGAAAGTCAGGTCCCACTCCATATCGGCTTGAGCCCAGTCCTTTGCCGCGGCTACGGCAGATCTGGTAAGGTACTTGATGTCTTGATCCCAGCACGGCCACAACAGATACTTTTTCCGCGGTCTGGGTGATGGAAGCAAGGTTCTTGCTCAACTGGGCCGTAGATTCATTCATCGCGGCCGCAGATCTAGCTGCCGCCACTACCAAGGTGTGGAGAACATGTTCTATCGTCACGTCTGCAACTGCTGCAATGGTCGCGACCATCGCGATACAGGGTACGATGGCCTCCAAGCCACACCCCATGGTCCTTTATGATGGGGTAGATCCGGAGGCCAAGAAGGGGAGTGCGGGTGGGGGAGGCCGATGCAAAGACGATCAGTAGCAGAGAGGCAGCAAGCAGGAGGAGAGCAAAGGATTAGGGTTAGGGTTACCTAGCCGGGTCGTTGCATATATACATACATTAATTTTGTAACTGGCCATGTATTAAACCATTTAATAGAGGTATGCTATTCTAACCGGCTCAATAGTGTTTATATTTAAAAAACAGAAACGAAACCAAATCAAACACATTTCATCACATAAACAGATAAGTACTTCAATTTTTTCATTACATCATCATCCACATTCACACATATAAAACATACTGTAACTCTTGGATATTGCCCGACACCTGGTACACGTTCAGGAAGTCCTTGATGGTGAGTTTGAGTACGCCACATAATGTCATGTACTCATCCCACCACCTGACTCGTTTAGTAAGTCGTTGAAAGTTAAAGTTTGTAATGTTTGTTACATGATGCAGTCTGGTAATTCACTTTTCATGATAAATAATGGTTTAGGACATTACTCAGTACGAGGAGTAGTTTTTACTGTTTGAGGGTATACCATATAAAAAATGGGGTCTTGGCGTCACAATATGAATAAGTTAGTGTTAACCTTAACAAACATAATTGGACATGTTTGGTGAGAAATTTGATGGAAATGTCTGGGAGGCGGATCAACTATTCGTTGTCTACGTTAAAACCATTTCTGTTTTTTATCTGGAAATGATAGTTATGTGAAATTTCAAGTAGAAAGCTTAATGTAGTGACAATATGGGGAAGTTTGGTAAAATGTGGCCTTACGTATTAGATAATTTAAATATGCACTAATAAATTAAATACCTGGCTTTTCTAGAACTAACTAGCTAGGTAAACCCATTTGCAATTTAATGAGAACGATGTTTTTGACATGTGTATAAACTCAAAGTTCATGTTTTGCAAATGGAAACTTGGCCAGAGTTCATGGGCAGCTGGAACCTGGAACCTGGAGGCTCCACGAAAGAGACTTGGCCTGCTGCATCGCGTGTTAACTAGGCCGAGACGACGGCTGGCAAGGTCCTTGCACTTCCACATGAGGCTGGTAACTGGGCCGGCTCCCTGCATGCGGAGAAGAGATCGGATAGGTAGGGGCAGCAGTAGGGCTGAGGTCGCAGGGAGAGAAGCCCGGCCTGCACTCAGCAGCAGAGCGGAAAATCAGGGGGCTGGGCTGCTGCTGGGTGCTGCCTTGCTGGCTCCATCGGCAACGGGAGGAACCAACAGCAAAGCTCAGCTTTCGCAAAACGGCGTGTAGTACTGGGCTATAGCTTGCACAAGGCACGTCACTCGGGCTCAGCCAGATTGAGTGATTATGATTGACGAAGCCGATGCAGTAGCCAGCAAGAGGAGAGCGAGGGCGGCACGAGAGAGACTGTCCAGTATTGGCATCCGCCGCCTGCATCCGGCCGGCAGTGGGATGGAGCCACCCGGTCAAAGGCCTTGCGACCGTGGCTGGGTGAACGTGCGGTTGTAGGTGCTTTGGGAGGTCCTTCTGGCTCCAGCCTCCAGCTGCTGAGGAGTGAGCTATGTGGTGAGCTGTGGGTGCAGCACCCACCCCACGGCGATGAATAATTAGTTTATAGCGTTTTAAACTTCACCATATATTAACTTGAGCATTATAAAAATACTAGAGAGTGCATGCTGCACCTATGTATGTTCCTGTCTAGCTTCGGCCTCAGATACTGAAGATGGTGGAGAGAGAAAAGGACAAATCATGTGTCACGCTCGGCAGCAGCAGACACCTATACCTCCCTTCGCGCGAAGCGCACACAACAGGCTTATGGAACCAATCAGTGCAGGAGGCAAAGCGATCGCGCCTACGTGGGCCAGCCAAATGATCGATCGCGCCTTAGTTTAGTCACTTCCAGAGAATAAACTTTCAGCCATATGAATTTAACTTTTTTTTAGATAATGGATAATATATTATCCGACCTTGGCCAAAACGGCTACGGCCAATATGAATTTAACTATATTAATGAAGATGAAAGGACGTAGCTAGCAGTATGCTTTATTAACTTTGCAAGGGTTGATCAGCACCTAACCACATGTCAAATTTTTGCAACCTGACCATACGAGAAATAAAACTCCACACACCACGCAGGTTCATATGTACAAGGTTCTTCTAAATGTACAATGTCACAGAGATGTACCACAAGTTAATACCAACGAGGTATTAATTTATTTTGCAATACACTACGTGAAAATGCTTTTTAGATAACATGTTTTTGGTAACCGGCGTGTAATGCCGTTACACAAAAGGTTAAAGGTAATAATTATTGTTTTCATTACAATTAATTTTGTTATTGGCAACATAGGTTAACAATGTCTGTTACCAATGATATTAGTACGGACTTTAGTAACGTTTATTATCAATGTGGTGCAAATTGGTAACACGCTTTTGATACCCGTCACCAATGTGGTGAACATAACTTTTTTTATTTTTCTGATATTTTTTCTTGAATTACAAGCATAGACAATCATAAAAAAAATTCAGACGGATTGGACTTACGATATTACCTGTAGAAATTTTAAAAGATTAAAAAATATTAATATAAAAGGATTGCATCATCCTTTCACAATCATCCTAAACATATTGATTTTGTGATTAATAATGATGGAATTAAATTCATGTTTGGATGCCCATAATTTCCTATTTCTAATACGTGTATTCTAATGTTACGATATTACCTGTAGAAATTTTAAAAGATTAAAAAATATTAATATAAAAGGATTGCATCATCCTTTCACAATCATCCTAAACATATTGATTTTGTGATTAATAATGATGGAATTAAATTCATGTTTGGATGCCCATAATTTCCTATCATAATGATTTTTATTGTTATGATAATCTTTACAATATACATATTTAACATATATAAATGAGTTACTCATTGTTTTGTTTATATCTTATATTTTATAAGGATCCGGTATAATTGAAAATAGTTCCCACCTAAAATGTTTCTACCCACCCCTTACAAAGGACCCATGTCGTACCTTAGGGAAAGTGCATTGATTAATTTGTGACATTAAACAAAAAACAACACTTTCTAGAGAGTTTCCACCGCTCCAAGGCTACGTTTTTCACTGCTCAAAAAACATAACCGTCTTGCGTACCACGCTCGTATCTGCCCACACTATGACCTTTCTAACCTCATTTGATCTTTAGAAGTTGAAATTCCTAATCCTTTACCTACCTATCATGTAGTCTTATTTCTTATTAAATGTGCGTGTTGCACATACGTTCTCGCTACTAACGGAGAAAATGCTGATTCGAAGCACAAAAATTCAAAGTTCTTTACCATCTTAGTATATGTAGAGGGGCGGATCCAGGCCTGTGCTGGGCGTGCTATACGGACCCAGCCCAATTTTGTTCAGGTAAATCTATATACTACTAAGGCCATATTCAGTCCAATTTTAATTACCGCAGCACTTCTCCATTAATTCAGTCTGGGTTGGAGCTAGGGCCTTTCTAGCTCCGCCCCTGTATATGTAGATCACGTTTCGTCTGTTTCTGGTGCCCCCTGGTTCATTGTACCTGGACGCCTTTGCTGAAGTGCAAACGAATCTAGACAGAGGCGTCAGTACGTTCTCCATTTCGAGCCTCTACTTCGAATAATGGCAACGTACCGAGAACATAAAAACCCACAGGATAGAGGCACTTTACTCTCATCGGTTAGGTCATCT
Organism: Echinochloa crus-galli; assembly: GCA_900205405.1. NCBI lineage: Eukaryota > Viridiplantae > Streptophyta > Magnoliopsida > Poales > Poaceae > Echinochloa > Echinochloa crus-galli. The sequence goes on from OAMR01000440.1 coordinate 807,996, forward strand.
TGGTTGAAGCATCAATCAATCGAACAAAGGAGGAACCAAGTGACTGAACAGCCGGGACCTTGCTGAAGTGTTTTCACAAAGCCAAGAGGTATCTTTTGCTTAATTTTCACCTTCCTCGCCTTTCTCAATTTGCTTGGTTTGGTCATTGTTTTGTGCTCATTTACGAAAGAAAATTAAATCTACTTGGCAAGTTGGGTTGCTAACAATTCGAATATTTCTGCTCCAGTTTTTTGCTCTTTAATCACAATTAGTGATAATGTTCAAGCCGGTATTTGAAGTCGTATCCTTGAAGGAAAACTAAATAAAAGGAGTTGCTGATGTGTTTAGTTCGTAGGCAATTCGCTGCTTGCACTCCTGTTACAGCTTTAGAATAATCTGTCATACTAGCTGAGAGTCAAAATAAGAACAGTAATATCTGTGATCTGTGTCGGACCCAGTAAACATATGGAGCCATCTCATTTATCACAAGCAAGACTGATTTGAATGGATGCCAGAGTAAGCGTCATTTGCGCCACTCCGTTGGAGCCCGGGCGGCTGCCCAGGCTCGTCGGGCCTGGGTCCGCCATGTCTATGATACAGACAAACGTTCCATACAATGATAGTCAATTTGTGAATATTTTGACAATGAACGAGTAGAAATAGTGAGCACTCATGTTTAGACGGCTAAAAGTTAGCTCCAGATAACCGGAAAAGGAGGGCTAAACATGGTTAGCGATTAGCGACACTACATATCTGTACCGGGTGCGAAAGTCCTTTAGCACCGGGTTTCCCACCCGGTGCAACTAAACCGAGGCTAAAGGGTAAGCTCTTTAGCACCGGGTGACATAACCGGTGCTAAAGGGTCCCTTTAGCACCGGTTGCAGCCACCAACCGGTGCTAAAGGGCTTGCCACCGCAGTGGGGCTGGCAGGACCTTTAGCACCGGTTGTTGTCTATGCCCGGTGCTAAAGGCCCTGGGTTTTGTTTTTTTTTGCCTTTTGCAGTAGCCATACATGCACGTGTATATACGTGTGTATATATATATATATATATATATAGGAAAATTCCTTTCTACATGCCCATGTAGCTACCTTCATCTGTGTATCTCATGTTAGAAGACGTGTATGATCGAACGAAGAGTATGTACATATAGTATACGATGATACTAGACTACAAATATATATCGGACTCGAGTTATATATTTAAACTGTATTTACAACTTAAGACGGTGCATGACTTGTTGAACTTTCTGGCACGTCCTCCACTGGGACGTTGAATTTTCCTCGGGGATTGACGACCTCGTTCCAGATCCATCCGACGAGCTGTTCTGAAATTGTGTCGATTCTTTCTTGCTCTAATCTCTCTTCCTTCAGCTTCAACATCTATAATTTACAAATAATTGAAAGGTATTTAATCCACCGAGTTGGAGACAATAATTGTGCATTTAATAATAATGGAAATGTGTTTATTATTACGTACCATAATATCATGCTGAGTAGTCTTTTTATGTGCCCAATTCCACATTAAATCGCAAACATAGTATGCACATAAATTATTTCCCTTCCCCTGTTTGGCACACTGTCGACCAAAAGAAATTAAGTAAAATTCATATAATATATTAGCCGAGGCCTACATGTACAAATTACTTGCTTACCGAAAAGCCAGTCTTCCATGTCAATGTTTCATGTTCAATACCAGGGTGGTCTTGACGAAATTGAACCCACGCCCTGCGAACGAAAAAATTGAGTTAAGTCATTGCGGGTGTAAGGGCTGAATTAATTAGGGGAAATATACATCACCTTGTGCTCGTGTCAATGATGTTCTGTAATTTATATGTTGGAGTGTTCAACGAATCAAAGACGTTGACTACACCGCGGTCAGGACACAATATGATTAGGACCCAGTGGAATCTATATACATGTATACATTAAAATCAGAAATGAAATATTTCATAGACACTATAAGTAGAAGCGTGTATATGTACTCACTCGATGTTGAACGGTATTAGTATGGAGTCGCAATAATGTTGTTTGTCAATATTCTTGTATAGGTTCATATATGTTTCCTCATGATTTACAATTATCATTTCTTCACTTATCCTTCTCGGATCCACGAAACCAACGTCATATATTCCTTCTCTCCGACATTTTTGAATCTCCATTATGCATATGTTAAGCAATAAATAAAGGCCGCGTCAGCATAGATTGGAATTATTGTTTTCAAACTGTGAATCGTAAACAAGAACAAAGTACTTACAGTGTCCAACAGGTGATCAAATCCACGTCCATGGCGTCGCGGTGGTACAGCTCATATATATCCTGAAACCTCAACCAGACATAATCCTTGTCACCATTGTAGAAATCCTGGTCCTTCACGGCTACTTTGATCATGCGCCTTTTCCTTCTTGATTCTTCCAAGTACCACTGATGGAATCGGCGTATCTTCGTCTGTAGCTTGCACTCCATTTCAGGAGGGACCAAAGGCTCGCCAAGCCTAAATGGCCACTTTAACGTTGTGCTTATAGGGACATCTTCTATCCCCAGGACTTGCTCTTTGGATAGTCCTGTCTCGGCCATCACTCATTGCATGTTCAGCTCGTCCGTAGATGGCAATGGACCCAAGGACCGCTGAGGTTGCTCGCCGAGTTGAGGAACATGTTTGGATGGGCCGGCCTCCTTATCTGCAGCCTTCCGCTTCCGGCGAGATTTCAGTAATGAGCGGTCATAGTCTGTTACTATTACTTCCTTCTGTTGACCCTTGCTCAAATTACCGAGGAATGACTTCACGATGGTGGGATCAAGCTTCGGCTCCGGCTCAGGTTTTCTCCTCCACTCGGCCATTTGCCTCTTTGTGTCTGCTTTTACCGAGGCTTCGAGCTCCTCTAGAGTCTTCTCGCCCGCTCTTTTCTCTGGTGCGGGCTTCTCTCTAGTTTTTCGCGCCTTCTTCGCTGGTGGAGTGGGGGCAGAGGCTTTAGTGCGGCGTCCCCTCTTTGGCGGAGGAGACGGAGACCTCTTCGGCGGAGGAGACGGAGACCTCCGCGGCGGAGGAGGCGGGCTTGCATCAGGAGCTCCTGGAGAATCGTCATGATCCGGTGGATCTCATGGAGACGGGGGAGGTGACGGAGGCTTGTTGGTAGCCGCAGGTGTACCGGGTATGACGACGTCTGCCTTGCTCCATAGAATGATGCAGTGAGAACACTGACCGAGTTTTGTTTCTCCGTCACCTCCGGGGATGTCAAGTTCCAAGTCTTCCCAGCTGGTGACGACTTGCTCCACCTCAACAGGTACGTAACCATGTGGAATGTCATTGCAGTGCCATTTTTGCCCTTCTTCCACACGTTTGGTCATACCGTATGCGACCTGATAAGTTAGTAGTCACAAAGAAAGTTAGTAAATGAATGGTATTTACGGTGAAATGTATGCAGTATGAACTAAGGTCGCATACGTACCACCACAGCTAAGTTCTTCTGCCTGACGACAAGCTCGCACGCTGTCCGTTGAGTTATTTCATCCACGGGGTAACGGACCGGTTCGATGGCATGTGTGGAAGCGTGACTGCTTTGATGTTGTTGTGGAGGGCTAATAAGGGCCGCATCATTAGGCTCTTGGAGAGGTGCATGCTCTGTGGAACCGGTCCCGCACGCGGCTTGTTGGAGAGGTGCATGCTCTATGGAACCGGTCCCGCCTGTGGCTTGTTGTATCTGTAGCCATGCTACCTTCATCCACCGCTCCATCTCTGACTCCATTTCCTGGAGCTTTGAGCCCTGGGCGGCAACCGTTTGCTCTAGGTCCCTCACCCTCTGCTCATATTCGGCCTTCTTCCTCGAACGGCTCCTATAGGTGGCGGCGTGCTCTTGGAAACCTTTCTTCCATGAGATGCTTGTGCCTACGCCGCGCGTCCGTCCAGGATGCTCCTTGTTCCCTAAGGCATAGGTTAGCTCATCTTTGTCTCTATCAGCAACAAATTCTCCCCTCTTAGATGCCCCGAGGATCTCGAGGAGACGCTAAGCTAGTTCTCGCAAGTCCTAGGGAAAAACTAAGGAGCCGTCGATTGGGCTTAGGGTGCCTCCATGACCATAGTACCAATGCTTGGTCCTTGTGGGCCAGTCATGTGTCGCTGGAGTGATGCCTCTAGCATATAGGTCTTCTTCCATCTTCTCCCATTTAGGGATGCTTCCCTTGTAACCTCCCAAACCCATCTTATGGGAGTACTTCTTATTTGCGGCATCTCCAGCGTTTCTAGCGCTAGCCGTTGCACCCTCTTCGGAGGTTTTGTACTCAATGAATGCTTCCCACTCGTCATTGGTGATCTTCTTATACTTCTCAGGATCCGGGGCCTCTCCGGTTTTGAGAAATTGCGAGTACAACTTCTTCTTGAAATCCTGAAACAGAACTGCCATCTTCTTCATTGTCCAATCCCTCAGTTCTGCTTCATGAGTGCTAGGCCAGTCGAATATTGCCTTTAATTCCCTCCATAGCATCTCCTTCTCTGTATCGGGGAGCACGTACTCCTCAGTGGGGTCCGTGGACTTCCATTTTCTGATACTAATGGGCACATTGTCCCGTACAATTACCCCGCACTGAGATACAAATTTCTTGGCCACTTTTGGGGGCTCAACTGGCTCCCGGTCATCCTCCACTCGAGTGATGTGAAACTTGACATCCTTCAGCTTCTTCGTGGTCGATCGTTTTGATTTCTTAGCTCGACTTATAGAAGCAGAGGCGGCCTACACAATTACATATATATCGAGATGATATAGAGATGGTATACATAATTGACATGTACAGTACAAATTTATGTTATCTATATACACACCTTTATGTTAGATATAGAGATGATATAGATAATTGACATATACAGTACAAATTTATATATGTTATATATACACACCTGACTATACGAGGGCTCATTACCGGCCCCTGCAACTGTGCTGCCCTGGACACGTTCGCCCTGGACATTGCCGGCCCCTTCAACAGTGCTGCCCTGGACACGTTCGCCCTGGACATTGCCGGCCCCTTCAATATTTTCGGCCCTCGCAACATTGTTGCCCTGGATATTGTCGTCCCTTCCAATGGCCCTCAACACTTCATCCATGCTCATCGGTTGGGTTACAATATCAAAAAGTTGATTCGCTAAGAACGTGTCGTTGTCCTCTTGCATGGGTGGGACAGGCTCGTTGTCCGCCATCTATAGAACTAAAAATAATTGATAAGCAATATATACAAAGCATAGATATTTCAAATATTTGTAGCATATTCGCAGGGGTTCGGTGCGACGCGAAGGTGTTTGCGAAGGGTTCGGGTTCAATATACATTTCAATGTAAATATACAATGCATTTCCAATATACATTTCAAACATATAATATTTCCAATATACATTTCAATGTAAATATCTCCAATACACATTTTAACATGCATATATATTTCCAATAAATAATGAAAATCTTATAAATTACTAGAAAATCTTATAAATTACTAGAAAATCTTATAAATTACTAGAAAATCTTATAAATTACTAGAAAATCTTATAAATTACTAGAAAATCTTATAAATTACTAGAAAATCTTATAAATTACTAGAAAATCTTATAAATTACTAGAAAATCTTATAAATTACTAGAAAATCTTATAAATTACTAGAAAATCTTATAAATTACTAGAAAATCTTATAAATTACTAGAAAATCTTATAAATTACTAGAAAATCTTATAAATTACTAGAAAATCTTATAAATTACTAGAAAATCTTATAAATTACTAGAAAATCTTATAAATTACTAGAAAATCTTATAAATTACTAGAAAATCTTATAAATTACTAGAAAATCTTATAAATTACTAGAAAATCTTATAAATTACTAGAAAATCTTATAAATTACTAGAAAATCTTATAAATTACTAGAAAATCTTATAAATTACTAGAAAATCTTATAAATTACTAGAAAATCTTATAAATTACTAGAAAATCTTATAAATTACTAGAAAATCTTATAAATTACTAGAAAATCTTATAAATTACTAGAAAATCTTATAAATTACTAGAAAATCTTATAAATTACTAGAAAATCTTATAAATTACTAGAAAATCTTATAAATTACTAGAAAATCAATATAAAATGCTAGAAAATCAATATAAAATGCTAGAAAATCAATATAAAATGCTAGAAAATCAATATAAAATGCTAGAAAATCAATATAAAATGCTAGAAAATCAATATAAAATGCTAGAAAATCAATATAAAATGCTAGAAAATCAATATAAAATGCTAGAAAATCAATATAAAATGCTAGAAAATCAATATAAAATGCTAGAAAATCAATATAAAATGCTAGAAAATCAATATAAAATGCTAGAAAATCAATATAAAATGCTAGAAAATCAATATAAAATGCTAGAAAATCAATATAAAATGCTAGAAAATCAATATAAAATGCTAGAAAATCAATATAAAATGCTAGAAAATCAATATAAAATGCTAGAAAATCAATATAAAATGCTAGAAAATCAATATAAAATGCTAGAAAATCAATATAAAATGCTAGAAAATCAATATAAAATGCTAGAAAATCAATATAAAATGCTAGAAAATCAATATAAAATGCTAGAAAATCAATATAAAATGCTAGAAAATCAATATAAAATGCTAGAAAATCAATATAAAATGCTAGAAAATCAATATAAAATGCTAGAAAATCAATATAAAATGCTAGAAAATCAATATAAAATGCTAGAAAATCAATATAAAATGCTAGAAAATCAATATAAAATGCTAGAAAATCAATATAAAATGCTAGAAAATCAATATAAAATGCTAGAAAATCAATATAAAATGCTAGAAAATCAATATAAAATGCTAGAAAATCAATATAAAATGCTAGAAAATCAATATAAAATGCTAGAAAATCAATATAAAATGCTAGAAAATCAATATAAAATGCTAGAAAATCAATATAAAATGCTAGAAAATCAATATAAAATGCTAGAAAATCAATATAAAATGCTAGAAAATCAATATAAAATGCTAGAAAATCTTATAAATTAATAGAAAATCTTATAAATTACTAGAAAATCAATATAAAATGCTAGAAAATCAATATAAAATGCTAGAAAATCAATATAAAATGCTAGAAAATCAATATAAAATGCTAGAAAATCAATATAAAATGCTAGAAAATCAATATAAAATGCTAGAAAATCAATATAAAATGCTAGAAAATCAATATAAAATGCTAGAAAATCAATATAAAATGCTAGAAAATCAATATAAAATGCTAGAAAATCAATATAAAATGCTAGAAAATCAATATAAAATGCTAGAAAATCAATATAAAATGCTAGAAAATCAATATAAAATGCTAGAAAATCTTATAAATTACTAGAAAATCAATATAAAATGCTAGAATTAATAAAAACAATCTTATAAATCAATAGAAAATCTTAGAACATAGGTGGAACATAAATGCAAATATAGTTATTACAAATTGGGTGGAACATAGTGCAATTAAATTACATGGCATCATCGTTTACTCGGACACTAATAAACTTCCTCTTTACAAATGTTCCTTGATTGTGATCACGCCGTAGATACGGTGTCTCCTCCGCCGCTAACAGGATGCTTGGGTCATCAGCCACTGAGAATGGAGGCCGGCCATCGAGCATATCATAATCTTCATCCGTCTTGTCCTCAACTCCTATGATTTTTCTCTTTCCAGGAAGAACTATATGACGCTTTGGCTCGTCTTGTGATGGGTCCAATTGCTTACCCCCACCTTTCTTATCCGCCCCTTTCTTCGGTCTGTTAGTCATGTCCTTCACATAAAAAACTTGTGTGACAGCTTTGGCCAGGACGAACGGTTCGTCTAGAAAGCCAATCTTGTTTAGGTCCACTAACGTCATTCCATAGTCCGCTTCAACTTTAACACCTCCTCCAGTCAGCTTCACCCATTGGCACTTGAACAGTGGGATCTTCAAAGGTCCGTACTCTAGTTCCCATATCTCCTCTATGATTCCATAGTATGAGTTTGTATTGCCATTGGTGTCTGTCGCGTCGATCCGGACACCACTGTTTTGGTTGGTGCTTTTCTTGTCCTGGGCTCTTGTGTAAAATGTATACCCATTGATGTCGTATCCTTGGAATGTCAAGATCGTGCTCGATGGACCTCTAGCTACAAAAGCTAGCTGCGCATCAATGCCCTCGACACCCATAAGACGTCTTCGCAACCAATCGGCGAAAGTACTATTGTGCAGACGCTGAATGAAGGCCGCAGACTTTGTTGAGTTTTCGTCCCTGAGAATCTGCATGTGCTCCTCGATGTACGGAGCAACTAAGGTTGATTGTTGCAAAACTGTGAGGTGCGCTTTACGAAATGTCTCAACGTCCTTGATCACCATCGATCTTCTCCCTAGTGTGCCCTTTCCACCAAGTCTCCCCTCGTGATGGGATTCGGGCACACCAATCGGCATAAGATCGTCGACAAAGTCAACACAGAATTCAATGACCTCCTCCGTTTCGTATCCCTTAGCAATGCATCCTTCTGGACGAGAACGATTACGGACATACTTCTTTAGGATAGCGAAGAACCTCTCAAAAGGGAACATGTTGTGTAGAAATACTGGCTTCAGCAATATATGAATCTCTTTGACGAGGTGAACCAATAGATGTGTCATGATATTGAAGAAGGATGGTGGAAATATCATCTCAAAGCTGACAAGACATTGCACCACGTCGTTCTGTAGCTGATCTAAGTGGTCTGGATTGATCACCTTCTGAGAAATTGCATTGAGGAATGCACATAGCTTCACAATGGCTTTCCGCACGTTTACTGGTAGCACACCCCTGAGTATGACGGGAAGCAGCTGTGTCATCAACACATGGCAGTCGTGAGACTTCAGGTTTGTGAACTTCTTCTCTTTCATATTTATTATTCCCTTAATATTGGAGGAGTAGCCAGACGGAACCTTGATACTATTCAAGCATTCAAACATGCTTGCCTTCTCCTCTTTGCTGAGAGTGAAGCTGGCAGTTCTAGTAATTTCTAAAACCACATTACTATAAGCCTTACAACTATTCACAAGTCATACAAAACAAAATACTAACTAGCTTGCCTTCTCTCTCCATTTAAAACACAACATGCATGAACACTCTCTCCACCATGAACTCAAGCTCTCTCCTCTCTCTCCTCCAAGAACACAACCTCTCTCTACGGACCTCTAAACGTTGCCAATAAGGTAGCTCCCAAAAGATAGACTTCTTCTTCCACATCGCGGCACGACCATCCTCGCCCGTTGGAGCAGCCTGGCTTCCGTCTCCCTTGCCAAACACCACTTGTAGGTCCTTCACCATATCAAATAGCTCTTCTCCACTCCGGTGTCTCGGCTTTGTACGGCAGTCAGCATTCCCGCCAAAATGCGCACATTTCTTTCGTAGCTCATGCTTCGCTGGAAGGAATCGACAGTGACCCATGTACACAACCTTACGACAATGTTTCAAATACATGCTTTTGGTTTCCTCTAAACAACGAGTACATGCTTTATATCCTTTGTTTGATTGTCCTGATAGGTTACTTAGTGCAGGCCAGTCGTTGATGCTTATGAAAAGCAGTGCTCGAAGGTCAAACTGCTCCTGCTTGTCCTCATCCCACACGCTAACACCTTCATTCTTCCACAGCTGCAAAAGTTCGTCAACCAATGGTCTTAGGTACACATCAATGTCGTTGCCAGGTTGCTTTGGGCCTTCGATGAGCACTGGCATCATAATGAACTTCCGCTTCATGCAGAGCCAGGGGGGTAGGTTGTAGATACAAACAGTCACGGGCCAAGTGCTATGACTACTGCTCATTTCACCAAAAGGGTTCATGCCATCGGTACTTAAACCAAGCCTAACATTCCTCGCATCAGCATCAAACTCTGGGAATGCTCTGTCGATGTTCCTCCACTGGGATCCATCGGCGGGGTGTCTCAACATGCCATCCTGCTTACGTTCTTCTTTGTGCCAGCGCATCAGTTTGGCATGGTCTTTGTTCCTGAACAAACGCTTCAGACGGGGTATCAGAGGGAAATACCACATCACCTTCGCAGGGATTTTTTTCTTAGAACGCTCTCCCCCAACATCACCAGGGTCGTCCCGCCTGATCTTGTATCGCGCGCAGGTGCAAACCGGACAACGATCCAAGTGTTCGTACTGTCCGCGATAGAGGATACAGTCATTAGGACACGCATGTATCTTCTGCACCTCCAAACCGAGAGGGCAAACAACACGTTTTGCTTGATACGTTGTCGATGGCAATGTGTTACCCTCTGGAAGAATCTTCTTTACGAGTTTCAGTAGCTCCTCGAAACCCTTATCAGTAACACCATTTGCTGCCTTCCACTGCAGAAGTTCAAGTGTGCTACCCAACTTCTTTAGCCCCTCTTTGCAATCTGGGTACAGGTCAGTCTTGTGGTCCTGCAACATGCGCTGTATCTTTTTTAGTTCCTTATCATTGCCGCAGTCTTTCTCGGCATCACGCAACATTTGCCCGAGCCCATCAGTAGGTTCATTTTCCTGAGCAACATCTTCCTGAGCATCGCCTTCCCGAGCAACATCTTCCTCATCGGCATCACCCATTGCAGCATATGCTACTATTTGGGAATCTTATAAATATAGTTTTTAATGTATAGTTATTAATACTTGTTTTAATTCAGTTATTAATACCTATTAAAAATATATATTAATAACTGAATTAATATATATTTTTAATAGGTATTAATAACTGAATTAAAACAAGTATTAATAACTATATATTAAAAACTATATTTATAAGATTCCCAAATAGTAGCCACCGATGCTAAAGGCCGGTTTGGAAACTATGCTTGAACAGTATCAAGGTTCCGTCTGGCTACTCCTCCAATATTAAGGGAATAATAAATATGAAAGAGAAGAAGTTCACAAACCTGAAGTCTGGTGCTGATGGGGCTTCAGCACCGGGTCCAACGGCTAGGAGCGGGGGCGGCGCGGAGGTGTGTCCGGGCGGACACATTAGCACCGGGTCGTGGTGAGACCCGGTGCTAATGCTCCCCCTTTAGCACCGGTTGCAGCCAGCAACCGGTGCTAATGTGCCCGAGGCCATTTAGCACCGGTTGCTGGCTGCAACCGGTGCTAAAGGGGGAGCATTAGCACCGGGTCTCGCCACGACCCGGTGCTAATGTGTACGCCCTGACACCCCACAGCGCCGCCCCCGCTCCTAGCCGTTGGACCTGGTGCTGAAGCCCCATCAGCACCGGGTCCAAAAATGACCGAGGCGGAGGGGGCGGGCGGATGTTGAAGTTTCTGGTAGTGCGAACTCAAGGAATAAACCCGGCTAATGAGAGCTAATTTCTAACAGCAAATAGAAAGTGACTGAAATACCATCAGAAACCATATCCCTCTCATATATAAAACAAGGGTACAATGCAAGTCTCCTGGGATCCAAACAAGACAGGGCAAAACTTTAGTTTAGCACATACAAATAGGCCAGACCCATATATTGTGAGACAACGGCGCTGCAAATTTTGCCTCAGCGATGTCAATGGCTTGATTAACAGGTTATTTTTTGAGCTAATTAAGTCAGCCAAACAGTAGAAGTTCAATGGAGCCATACTTGTTTTCCGTGTAGGAATTTTATTTTGTCGTTTAACTTGTGCATCATATTAAGGTCAGCAATATGGATACAACTCCCTCTGTCCTACAATATAAGGCGTTCTAGAGTTTTTAAGATATATTAGGCTAATCCCAATGAGGATTTCATATTGTTGTTTCAAAGATGACCGCACCAGCAAGAAGAAAATAAAATTATGTTTGAAGTCACCCTAACAATGCAATAGTTTCATGTTGTCTCATAGACGCTCTGTACCATTTAATTCTATAACTTATCCACGCTTGGTAACTGTACCAACAGAGTTTCACCAGGATGAAACTCTTAACCTCTCTCTCTTCATAATTAACATGTCGTGTCATCCTGATTTCTTATATGTCACCCCATTTAATGTACATGAAACTCTTATGAACTGCTACTAGAATAGCCTTAGAGAGACTAGAAGTTGTATTGTCTTGTTGTTTTAATAACAGTTGCGAATTGAGCCAACTTGTGGTTATCCACTAATCAACCAAACTAATCTGCACTAACTCCGAGAATAATTAAAAGAACAATGATTTAAATATAGCTATGATGTCTTGTATTTGAGTACAAATTTTAAACTCTAAAACATCCTCTATTACATGACGGAAGGAAGGAGTAGGTTTTCCAATTTTCTGGCATTGGACAATCTCATCCAACATTTTCATTGATGTTATACATAATAACACAAATCATTTACTTTTGTACTACAGTTTTCTTTTGTAGACATGGATAGAAGAGAAAGTAATTACACGCTTAATATCTCGCTTTTCCAGCTTGAATTAAATATCTAGTACTATTTTCTTCCATCGCTAATGAGCTAATGATGACGCAGTGTGTCGACACTTAACTGACATGTTCATGCCACTCCACCACGTGGGCCTGTTTAGTTCCAAAAAGCAACTCCCAAATACACTATATAAAAAGAAGAAAACTAATTGCACAATTTTGTTGTACTCTGCGAGACGAACATTTTGAGTCTAATTAATCAATTTTTGAATAATTTTTCACAAATACAAACGAAATGCTACAGTATCGCAATGATTACGAAGTGACATCTTACTCCCAAATTCAACCTCCCAATTCTAACATCTAAACACCACCATAAATGCGTTGTTGTCACACACTCCCTGTACTACGCGCCCCGTCCCTTGTCGCCTTGTTTAGTTCCCACAAACTTTCCAAAATTCTCTCTCCAAACTTCACTATTCACCTATCACATCAAATCTCTCTCCTCATGCATAGAGCATTAAATGCAGATAAATAAAAAAACTAAATACATGGTTTTGATGTACACGACGAGACGAATCTTTTGAGCCTTGTTAGGTCATGGTAGGACAACGATTACCACAAACAAACGAAAAGTGCTACAGTGTCCGATGTGACTTTTCAACCAAATTTACCCACCCTTTTTACAACTAAACACACCCTTACACACGAATCACTGATTTTTCTATAACATCCATCTGCTTCAACAATTACAGATGCCATCTCATTTATCACAAGCAAGACTGATTTGAATAGATGCCAGAGCAAGCGTCCTTTGCGCCACTCCGTTGGAGCCCGGGCCTGGGTCCGCCACGTCTACGATACAACCAAATATTCCATACAATGATAGTCAATTTGTGAATATTTTGACAATGACGAGTAGAAATAGTGAGCACTCATGTGTTTTAGAGGTAGTAGTACTACATAATTAAGTTCTGTCTGGATTGAGGGCTAATTTTTAGACGGCTAAAAGTTAGCTCCAGATAACCGGAAAAGGAGGGCTAAACATGGTTAGCGATTAGCGAACTCAAGGAACAAACCTGGCTAATGAGAGCTAATTTCTAACATCGAATAGAAAGTGACTGTAATACCCTCAGAAACCATATCCCCCTCATAAAACAAGGGTACAATGCAAGTCTCCTGGGATCCAAACAAGACAGGGGCAAAACTTTATAGTTTAGCACATCCAATTAGGCCAGACCCATATATATATATATATATATGAAAGAAAGTGCAAGGCTCAAAAGTATATATATATTGTGACACAATGGAGCTGCAAAATTTGCCCCAGCGATGTCAATGGCTTGATTAACAGGTTATTTTTTGACCTAATTAAGTAGCCAAACAGTAAAAGTTCAATGGAGCCTATACTTGTTTTTACGTGTAGGAATTTTATTTTGTCGTTTAACTTGTGCATCATATTAAGGTCAGCAGTATGGATACTAGGTTTTGCAATTTTGTGGCACTGGACATCTCATCCAGCATTTTCATTGATGCGCGCTATACATGATAACACAAATAATTTACTTTTGTACTACAATTTTCTTTTGTAGACAGGAATAAACGAGAAAGTAATTACCCGCTTATTATATATATCTCGCTTTTCCAGTTTGAATTGAATATCTAGTAATATTTTCTTCCATCGCTAATGAGCTAACGATGACGCAGTGTGTCGACACTTGACTGACATCTTCATGCCAGTCCACCATAAATAAATGATAAATGCGTAGTTGTCATCATACTCTCCCTGTACAACGTTAACGCCGCGCGTCGCCGCGTCCCATCTCCTCTTTCACACACGAATCACTGAATTTTTCTGTAACATGTATCCTGTTCAACAATTACAGATGCCGGTGGGACTCACATCACCTGCCCGGCAGCGAGCGAAGTGCGCCACTGCGCCACTGGACGCTGCCGCCAGATCACGCCTCGCCGTGCTCCCAAGCTGCAGCGTCGAGAGCAGCGGCAGCGAGCACGAGGCGGCCGCGCTCTCCAGCCTCGTCAACGAGTACCTCCTCGACACGGACGCCACTGTTCCTTCGGCGGCGACCCTCCTCACCTTGCTGGATCGTGACTCCGACGGCGAGGACGAGGACGGCCACAGAAAGAGCACCCGCTCCACGGCGGCGGCGGCGGAGTTAGTCAACGAGATCAGAGGCATTCTCTGCCCATCTGGTCCACCCGACGAGCTCCGTCTCAGGCAGAAAATCAATATAAAATGCTAGAAAATCAATATAAAATGCTAGAAAATCAATATAAAATGCTAGAAAATCAATATAAAATGCTAGAAAATCTTATAAATTACTAGAAAATCAATATAAAATGCTAGAAAATCAATATAAAATGCTAGAAAATCAATATAAAATGCTAGAAAATCAATATAAAATGCTAGAAAATCAATATAAAATGCTAGAAAATCAATATAAAATGCTAGAAAATCAATATAAAATGCTAGAAAATCAATATAAAATGCTAGAAAATCAATATAAAATGCTAGAAAATCAATATAAAATGCTAGAAAATCAATATAAAATGCTAGAAAATCAATATAAAATGCTAGAAAATCAATATAAAATGCTAGAAAATCAATATAAAATGCTAGAAAATCTTATAAATTACTAGAAAATCAATATAAAATGCTAGAAAATCAATATAAAATGCTAGAAAATCAATATAAAATGCTAGAAAATCAATATAAAATGCTAGAAAATCAATATAAAATGCTAGAAAATCAATATAAAATGCTAGAAAATCAATATAAAATGCTAGAAAATCAATATAAAATGCTAGAAAATCAATATAAAATGCTAGAAAATCAATATAAAATGCTAGAAAATCAATATAAAATGCTAGAAAATCAATATAAAATGCTAGAAAATCAATATAAAATGCTAGAAAATCAATATAAAATGCTAGAAAATCTTATAAATTACTAGAAAATCAATATAAAATGCTAGAAAATCAATATAAAATGCTAGAAAATCAATATAAAATGCTAGAAAATCAATATAAAATGCTAGAAAATCAATATAAAATGCTAGAAAATCAATATAAAATGCTAGAAAATCAATATAAAATGCTAGAAAATCAATATAAAATGCTAGAAAATCAATATAAAATGCTAGAAAATCAATATAAAATGCTAGAAAATCAATATAAAATGCTAGAAAATCAATATAAAATGCTAGAAAATCAATATAAAATGCTAGAAAATCAATATAAAATGCTAGAAAATCTTATAAATTACTAGAAAATCAATATAAAATGCTAGAAAATCAATATAAAATGCTAGAAAATCAATATAAAATGCTAGAAAATCAATATAAAATGCTAGAAAATCAATATAAAATGCTAGAAAATCAATATAAAATGCTAGAAAATCAATATAAAATGCTAGAAAATCAATATAAAATGCTAGAAAATCAATATAAAATGCTAGAAAATCAATATAAAATGCTAGAAAATCAATATAAAATGCTAGAAAATCAATATAAAATGCTAGAAAATCAATATAAAATGCTAGAAAATCAATATAAAATGCTAGAAAATCTTATAAATTACTAGAAAATCAATATAAAATGCTAGAAAATCAATATAAAATGCTAGAAAATCAATATAAAATGCTAGAAAATCAATATAAAATGCTAGAAAATCAATATAAAATGCTAGAAAATCAATATAAAATGCTAGAAAATCAATATAAAATGCTAGAAAATCAATATAAAATGCTAGAAAATCAATATAAAATGCTAGAAAATCAATATAAAATGCTAGAAAATCAATATAAAATGCTAGAAAATCAATATAAAATGCTAGAAAATCAATATAAAATGCTAGAAAATCAATATAAAATGCTAGAAAATCTTATAAATTACTAGAAAATCAATATAAAATGCTAGAAAATCAATATAAAATGCTAGAAAATCAATATAAAATGCTAGAAAATCAATATAAAATGCTAGAAAATCAATATAAAATGCTAGAAAATCAATATAAAATGCTAGAAAATCAATATAAAATGCTAGAAAATCAATATAAAATGCTAGAAAATCAATATAAAATGCTAGAAAATCAATATAAAATGCTAGAAAATCAATATAAAATGCTAGAAAATCAATATAAAATGCTAGAAAATCAATATAAAATGCTAGAAAATCAATATAAAATGCTAGAAAATCTTATAAATTACTAGAAAATCAATATAAAATGCTAGAAAATCAATATAAAATGCTAGAAAATCAATATAAAATGTTAGAAAATCCTATAAATCAATAGAAATTACATGGCATCATCGTTTACTCGGACACTAATAAACTTCCTCTTTACAAATGTTCCTTGATTGTGATCACGCCGTAGATACGGTGTCTCCTCCGCCGCTAACAGGATGCTTGGGTCATCAGCCACTGAGAATGGAGGCCGGCCATCGAGCATATCATAATCTTCATCCGTCTTGTCCTCAACTCCTACGATTTTTCTCTTTCCAGGAAGAACTATATGACGCTTTGGCTCGTCTTGTGATGGGTCCAATTGCTTACCCCCACCTTTCTTATCCGCCCCTTTCTTCGGTCTGCTAGCCATGTCCTTCACATAAAAAACTTGTGTGACAGCTTTGCCCAGGACGAACGGTTCGTCTAGAAAGCCAATCTTGTTTAGGTCCACTAACGTCATTCCATAGTCCGCTTCAACTTTAACACCTCCTCCAGTCAGCTTCACCCATTGGCACTTGAACAGTGGGATCTTCAAAGGTCCGTACTCTAGTTCCCATATCTCCTCTATGATTCCATAGTATGAGTTTGTATTGCCATTGGTGTCTGTCGCGTCGATCCGGACACCACTGTTTTGGTTGGTGCTTTTCTTGTCCTGGGCTCTTGTGTAAAATGTATACCCATTGATGTCGTATCCTTGGAATGTCAAGATCGTGCTCGATGGACCTCTAGCTACAAAAGCTAGCTGCGCATCAATGCCCTCGACACCCATAAGACGTCTTCGCAACCAATCGGCGAAAGTACTATTGTGCAGACGCTGAATGAAGGCCGCAGACTTTGTTGAGTTTTCGTCCCTGAGAATCTGCATGTGCTCCTCGATGTACGGAGCAACTAAGGTTGATTGTTGCAAAACTGTGAGGTGCGCTTTACGAAATGTCTCAACGTCCTTGATCACCATCGATCTTCTCCCTAGTGTGCCCTTTCCACCAAGTCTCCCCTCGTGATGGGATTCGGGCACACCAATCGGCATAAGATCGTCGACAAAGTCAACACAGAATTCAATGACCTCCTCCGTTTCGTATCCCTTAGCAATGCATCCTTCTGGACGAGAACGATTACGGACATACTTCTTTAGGACAGCGAAGAACCTCTCAAATGGGAACATGTTGTGTAGAAATACTGGGCCCAATATACGAATCTCTTTGACGAGGTGAACCAATAGATGTGTCATGATATTGAAGAAGGATGGTGGAAATATCATCTCAAAGCTGACAAGACATTGCACCACGTCGTTCTGTAGCTGATCTAAGTGGTCTGGATTGATCACCTTCTGAGAAATTGCATTGAGGAATGCACATAGCTTCACAATGGCTTTCCGCACGTTTACTGGTAGCACACCCCTGAGTATGACGGGAAGCAGCTGTGTCATCAACACATGGCAGTCGTGAGACTTCAGGTTTGTGAACTTCTTCTCTTTCATATTTATTATTCCCTTAATATTGGAGGAGTAGCCAGACGGAACCTTGATACTGTTCAAGCATTCAAACATGCTTGCCTTCTCTTCTTTGCTGAGAGTGAAGCTGGCAGGATGCAAGTACTGGCGTCCTTTGTCTCTCTTTTCTGGATGTAGATCAGTCCGTTGTTTCAATCGTTTCAGCTCTTGTCGTGCTTCCAGTGTATCTTTTGGCTTCCCATAAGTACCCAGGAAGCTTATCAAGTTCACGCAAAGATTCTTCGTCAGATGCATCACATCAATCGCGTTACGGACCTCTAAACGTTGCCAATAAGGTAGCTCCCAAAAGATAGACTTCTTCTTCCACATCGCGGCACGACCATCCTCGCCCGTCGGAGCAGCCTGGCTTCCGTCTCCCTTGCCAAACACCACGTGTAGGTCCTTCACCATATCAAATAGCTCTTCTCCACTCCGGTGTCTCGGCTTTGTACGGCGGTCAGCATTCCCGCCAAAATGCGCACATTTCTTTCGTAGCTCATGCTTCGCCGGAAGGAATCGACGGTGACCCATGTACACAACTTTACGACAATGTTTCAAATACATGCTTTCGGTTTCCTCTAAACAGTGAGTGCATGCTTTATATCCTTTGTTTGATTGTCCTGATAGGTTACTTAGTGCAGGCCAGTCGTTGATGCTTATGAAAAGCAGTGCTCGAAGGTCAAACTGCTCCTGCTTGTCCTCATCCCACATGCTAACACCTTCATCCTTCCACAGCTGCAAAAGTTTGTCAACCAATGGTCTTAGGTACACATCAATGTCGTTGCCAGGTTGCTTTGGGCCTTCGATGAGCACTGGCATCATAATGAACTTCCGCTTCATGCAGAGCCAGGGGGGTAGGTTGTAGATACAAACAGTCACGGGCCAAGTGCTATGACTACTGCTCATTTCACCAAAAGGGTTCATGCCATCGGTACTTAAACCAAGCCTAACATTCCTCGCATCAGCATCAAACTCTGGGAATGCTCTGTCGATGTTCCTCCACTGGGATCCATCGGCGGGGTGTCTCAACATGCTATCCTGCTTACGTTCTTCTTTGTGCCAGCGCATTAGTTTGGCATGGTCCTTGTTCCTGAACAAACGCTTCAGATGGGGTATCAGAGGAAAATACCACATCACCTTCGTAGGGATTTTTTTCTTAGAACGCTCCTCCCAACCTCACCAGAGTTGTCCCGCCTGATCTTGTATCGTGCGCAGGTGCAAACCAGACAACGATCCAAGTGTTCGTACTGTCCGCGATAGAGGATACAGTCATTATGACACGCATGTATCTTCTGCACCTCCAAACCGAGAGGGCAAACAACATGTTTTGCTTCATACGTCGTCGATGGCAATTGTTACCCTCTGGCAGAATCTTCTTCACGAGTTTCAGTAGCTCCTCGAAACCCTTATCAGTTACGCCATTTGCTGCCTTCCACTGTAGAAGTTCAAGTGTGCTACCCAACTTCTTTAGCCCCTCTTTGCAATCTGGGTACAGGTCAGTCTTGTGGTCCTGCAACATGCGCTGTATCTTTTTTAGTTCCTTATCATTGCCGCAGTCTTTCTCGGCATCACGCAACATTTGCCCGAGCCCATCAGTAGGTTCATTTTCCTGAGCAACATCTTCCTGAGCATCGCCTTCCCGAGCAACATCTTCCTCATCGGCATCACCCATTGCAGCATATGCAAAGGAACCGTAGTATTGAGCCAATAACGGAATGTCGTCATCGGCCTCGTCTTCTTCATCTTCATCCATTAGAATTCCTCTTTCACCGTGCTTCGTCCAAACAGAATAATTCCTCATGAAACCGTGCCTCATCAAATGCACTTGAAGACAACCTCTTTGTTTGTACGATTGTATATTTTTACAATGGGTGCATGGGCAGAACATGAAACCGGACGGCGTCCTGTTAGCCTCGGCGGCATCGAGAAACGTCCTAAGGCCATCACGGAAGGCCTGAGCGTGGGGGTCCCCGTACATCCATTGTCTATTCATCTGCATTATTAACCAATAACAAATATACAATACAATTTAAAGATAAAAAAATTTAATATATAAATAAATACAAATTATAATATATATTCCATTATATAAATAAATTTCTAAAACTACATTACTATATTCATTAAATATAACATTACTATAAGCCTTATAAGATTTATAAGATTTATAAGATTTTCTATTAATTTATAAGATTTTCTAGCATTTTATATTGATTTTCTAGTAATTTATAAGATTTTCTAGCATTTTATATTGATTTTCTAGTAATTTATAAGATTTTCTAGCATTTTATATTGATTTTCTAGTAATTTATAAGATTTTCTAGCATTTTATATTGATTTTCTAGTAATTTATAAGATTTTCTAGCATTTTATATTGATTTTCTAGTAATTTATAAGATTTTCTAGCATTTTATATTGATTTTCTAGTAATTTATAAGATTTTCTAGCATTTTATATTGATTTTCTAGTAATTTATAAGATTTTCTAGCATTTTATATTGATTTTCTAGTAATTTATAAGATTTTCTAGCATTTTATATTGATTTTCTAGTAATTTATAAGATTTTCTAGCATTTTATATTGATTTTCTAGTAATTTATAAGATTTTCTAGCATTTTATATTGATTTTCTAGTAATTTATAAGATTTTCTAGCATTTTATATTGATTTTCTAGTAATTTATAAGATTTTCTAGCATTTTATATTGATTTTCTAGTAATTTATAAGATTTTCTAGCATTTTATATTGATTTTCTAGTAATTTATAAGATTTTCTAGCATTTTATATTGATTTTCTAGTAATTTATAAGATTTTCTAGCATTTTATATTGATTTTCTAGTAATTTATAAGATTTTCTAGCATTTTATATTGATTTTCTAGTAATTTATAAGATTTTCTAGCATTTTATATTGATTTTCTAGTAATTTATAAGATTTTCTAGCATTTTATATTGATTTTCTAGTAATTTATAAGATTTTCTAGCATTTTATATTGATTTTCTAGTAATTTATAAGATTTTCTAGCATTTTATATTGATTTTCTAGTAATTTATAAGATTTTCTAGCATTTTATATTGATTTTCTAGTAATTTATAAGATTTTCTAGCATTTTATATTGATTTTCTAGTAATTTATAAGATTTTCTAGCATTTTATATTGATTTTCTAGTAATTTATAAGATTTTCTAGCATTTTATATTGATTTTCTAGTAATTTATAAGATTTTCTAGCATTTTATATTGATTTTCTAGTAATTTATAAGATTTTCTAGCATTTTATATTGATTTTCTAGTAATTTATAAGATTTTCTAGCATTTTATATTGATTTTCTAGTAATTTATAAGATTTTCTAGCATTTTATATTGATTTTCTAGTAATTTATAAGATTTTCTAGCATTTTATATTGATTTTCTAGTAATTTATAAGATTTTCTAGCATTTTATATTGATTTTCTAGTAATTTATAAGATTTTCTAGCATTTTATATTGATTTTCTAGTAATTTATAAGATTTTCTAGCATTTTATATTGATTTTCTAGTAATTTATAAGATTTTCTAGCATTTTATATTGATTTTCTAGTAATTTATAAGATTTTCTAGCATTTTATATTGATTTTCTAGTAATTTATAAGATTTTCTAGCATTTTATATTGATTTTCTAGTAATTTATAAGATTTTCTAGCATTTTATATTGATTTTCTAGTAATTTATAAGATTTTCTAGCATTTTATATTGATTTTCTAGTAATTTATAAGATTTTCTAGCATTTTATATTGATTTTCTAGTAATTTATAAGATTTTCTAGCATTTTATATTGATTTTCTAGTAATTTATAAGATTTTCTAGCATTTTATATTGATTTTCTAGTAATTTATAAGATTTTCTAGCATTTTATATTGATTTTCTAGTAATTTATAAGATTTTCTAGCATTTTATATTGATTTTCTAGTAATTTATAAGATTTTCTAGCATTTTATATTGATTTTCTAGTAATTTATAAGATTTTCTAGCATTTTATATTGATTTTCTAGTAATTTATAAGATTTTCTAGCATTTTATATTGATTTTCTAGTAATTTATAAGATTTTCTAGCATTTTATATTGATTTTCTAGTAATTTATAAGATTTTCTAGCATTTTATATTGATTTTCTAGTAATTTATAAGATTTTCTAGCATTTTATATTGATTTTCTAGTAATTTATAAGATTTTCTAGCATTTTATATTGATTTTCTAGTAATTTATAAGATTTTCTAGCATTTTATATTGATTTTCTAGTAATTTATAAGATTTTCTAGCATTTTATATTGATTTTCTAGTAATTTATAAGATTTTCTAGCATTTTATATTGATTTTCTAGTAATTTATAAGATTTTCTAGCATTTTATATTGATTTTCTAGTAATTTATAAGATTTTCTAGCATTTTATATTGATTTTCTAGTAATTTATAAGATTTTCTAGCATTTTATATTGATTTTCTAGTAATTTATAAGATTTTCTAGCATTTTATATTGATTTTCTAGTAATTTATAAGATTTTCTAGCATTTTATATTGATTTTCTAGTAATTTATAAGATTTTCTAGCATTTTATATTGATTTTCTAGTAATTTATAAGATTTTCTAGCATTTTATATTGATTTTCTAGTAATTTATAAGATTTTCTAGCATTTTATATTGATTTTCTAGTAATTTATAAGATTTTCTAGCATTTTATATTGATTTTCTAGTAATTTATAAGATTTTCTAGCATTTTATATTGATTTTCTAGTAATTTATAAGATTTTCTAGCATTTTATATTGATTTTCTAGTAATTTATAAGATTTTCTAGCATTTTATATTGATTTTCTAGTAATTTATAAGATTTTCTAGCATTTTATATTGATTTTCTAGTAATTTATAAGATTTTCTAGCATTTTATATTGATTTTCTAGTAATTTATAAGATTTTCTAGCATTTTATATTGATTTTCTAGTAATTTATAAGATTTTCTAGCATTTTATATTGATTTTCTAGTAATTTATAAGATTTTCTAGCATTTTATATTGATTTTCTAGTAATTTATAAGATTTTCTAGCATTTTATATTGATTTTCTAGTAATTTATAAGATTTTCTAGCATTTTATATTGATTTTCTAGTAATTTATAAGATTTTCTAGCATTTTATATTGATTTTCTAGTAATTTATAAGATTTTCTAGCATTTTATATTGATTTTCTAGTAATTTATAAGATTTTGACTCCGACGGCGAGGACGACGACGGCCACAGAAAAAGCACCCGCTCGACGCGCGGCGGCGCCGGAGTTAGTCAACGAGATCAGAGGCATTCTCTGCCCATCTGGTCCACCCGACGAGCTCCGTCTCAGGCTCGTCGCCGACGTGATGGGCAGCATGGAAGGACTCGGCGATGCCCGGCGGCAGAACCGGCCGGCGTTCCGCCGCGCGGTGATGTCGCGGCTGCGGGAGCGCGGCCACGACGCGGGCCTCTGCAAGGCGCGGTGGGACAAGTCGAGCGCCATGGCGGCCGGGAGCTACGAGTACATCGACGTCGTCGTCGTGTCGCCGGAGACGACGAGGTTCATCGTGGACGTGGGCTTCGCGGCCGAGTTCGAGGTCGCACGGCCGACGGCCGAGTTCGAGGCGGCGCGCGCGGCGCTGCCGGAGGTCCTCGTGGCGCCGGCCGAGGAGGTGCGGCGGTTGATCAAGGGCGCGGCGGCTGCCGCCATTGTATTTCTGAAAAGCCGAGGCCTCAGCGTGCCACCATGGAGGAAGAGGCGGTTCATGATGGCCAAATGGTTAGGGCCGTACAGGCGGACGGTGAACGCCGTGCCAGCGTCGGCAGGCGCAGCAATTGCCGGCGGTGGGGCAGCGCCCGCGGTCTGTGGCACCATTCTTGGGTTTGGACCAGTGCCGACGACGGTGACGTGGTCAGGGCTTTTAGGTTAAGTTTATAGGGAGATGGAAGATATGCAATAATAAGGATGAGCTAGGTTAGAGATTGCATGCAGTGTGGTTAGTAGAGGAGGCTCCTTGTAAAATATAGCTTTATTGCATCCAGAATTGCTCCTTTTATCTTGGATAGTAGAGATTGCATGCACCATATATGAAGAATTTCATAGCTATTGTAAAATATAAAAGAAAACAGAAGATACAATTACCAAGACCAAAGGAGCAATTCTGGATGCTTTGAGATCGGTTAGCAAACATGAAGCATTCTACTTAACCTAAATATGAATCGTTTAAACATCAGTGAGTATTTTCCATATATATCTTTTTCAGTATATAAGAGGCTGGCTATACTTTTACTGGTACTATGTTTCGGAAAAAAACAAAAGTTATGATGTATTAGCGTTCTGACTTCTGAGGTTTGTTCGAGGGCATATAGGATCATCCAATGTTGGGTATTTTTGTTGTGCATTATATGGTTGCATGGAAAGTTGATATATATGATGAAAAGTATATCATGTCATGGCAATTTAACTTGCCTCGCGCACGAGTACTGAAAATGTCACTAGTGGAAAACGCCACATTAATCCTGGTTGGATAGGGGCTTTGTCGCGGCTGCAAATCCGGACTAAAAGCCCCAACCGGGGCTAATTTAAAGGTGTGTTTGGTTGGGCTGTGGTTTTGATAAAATCTGTTGTGGGTTGTGGCTTTGGGAAAAACTTCTTTGCCAAAGTTGCGGTGGGATGGATGGAAAGCCAGTTTGGTTGAGATGTTGTGGCATTTGGGAAAATCTCCTCACTTCCAAGCAGGCCCCACATATCATGCACACATGTGATTTCTTCCTCATCTAGTAGTCCGTCTCTCTGTCCGCGTCCTCCTCTAGATCCCGACAAGAAGAAGACTCCAAATCAGAGACTCCCAAGAAGCACGACAAGCTCTTTGGCTCCGCTAACCGCCGCCCCAAAGAGCGCCGCGTCATCGGCCTCTTCGAGCCCGGCAGGTGATGGGAGGAAGGGGTCCAATGCGTAGCTTAGGGATGCGGGCGGCGGGCCTCGGAGGGGAAAGGGGAGGGCCACCGGACGAAGGGAGGAGGCCGGCTGCCTTCAGTGAGGTCGTCGACTGGGAGAAGGTGGCCGCCCGCCGTGCTACCATGCGCTCCGGGAAGGCCGTGCGCGCGCGCACCTCCATGGCCGTCTGTGGTGGGGGAGCGGCAGAGGAGGGGCCAGTGCGGAGGGGCGGATGCCACAAGGTCAACATGATGCCGACGGATCTCCACCTATGCGGTACGTGTGTAATGGGTGGTAGGGTAATTTTTTGACCCAAAAGCAGGTGAAAGCAGGGTCTGAGCTGCTTTTAAATTTGTACTAGGCAAAAGCTGCTTTTGACTGTGTCTTTGGATGACAGTCAACCCCTTTGCTTGAGCTTTTGGCTTTTGGGGGCAAAAGCCATAGCCAAAATCCGAAACAAAGGGACCCTAAAGGGGAGGGTATGTACAACCTTTTTCCCCTTTCTATACTTTTATCTCTTTTATTATTACTAGTAGTGTGGCACGTGCGGGCACGTGCCCGCACGTGTTTAAAAGATATCGCATGTCTTTGAAAATTATTAATTATTAATTAATAAATTAAAATTTAATAGACAACAAAACAAAAACAACCATAATAATATGAGAACATTAGACATCCATAAAAACATTCCATTTACACAGAGAAAGTTCTATCGACACGCACTCTATAAAGTTCTATTTAGATATCCTGTGAATAGAAGCTACACTCGCATGACGACATGAACCAGAAGCAAAGACATTTTCCAAAATATTAGATGCTGAATATTGCAGCTTCATAGTGCTTACAAAAGAAAGTGATAGAGCTGGAGTGCCCGATCTTTCGGTGAGTGGGGATAATTTTGACTTGGTGGAAGTAGACCCTCACGATCCGACTACGACGAGCGAACCCGAAGCGCCAATGCAATCGCTGAACCAACTCCCTGTGGTTACCGACTTTGCTAGTGCAAGATCAGCCTGATCACGAAGATCGTTCTTGTGCGCAATCGAAGAACGAACAAGAAAAAGATGCGAGCAATCTTAATATCACTCAAAGGTGGAGTTCTGAATCACACGAGGACAGCGCTGATTTGCGCGTGTTCGAGAGTAGCTAAAGCTAGATGTAAAACAAAACTCAAGTCTGAAATGAAAGGAAGCCTCTATCTAAATAGAGGAAAAGGGGGCGCAGCCCCTAAGGAAGGTGCAGCCCTAGGCGCCCAACACAAGGCCTCCTGTTGAGCCTGTCTTCAGTCTTCTGGGCCTTCATTCTTCAGCATCATGACAAAGTTCAACTCGCGTGCACGGGCCCGAGTAATTGGCCCTGAAGGTGGCGCCTGAGGAGGTGATGGCGCCTGCTCTGGAGAAGATGTCGCTGGTGTAGATGTACTCGCTGTTGCTGGTGGAAATGTACTCGTCAAGGTGTAGATGTACTCGTGTCGTAGGTGGTGTCCTCATCATCCTCCCCTTCTTGAACTGAAGTCGTCCTCGACGGCAACTCCTCATCTTCACCCGCATACGGCCTCAAATCTGCAACATTAAAACTAGTGGAAACACCAAACTCCGCAGGAAGGTCAAGAACATAAGCATTATCATTAATCTTGGTTAGTATCTTAAAAGGATCAGCAGCACGAGGCATCAATTTAGAGCTGCGTAAAGTGGAAAATCGATCCTTTCTTAGATGCAACCAAACCATATCACCCGGTTCAAAAGTAACATGTTTTCTCCCTTTACTACCTGCAACCTGATATTTAGCATTAGAAGCAGCAATGTTTTGTTGATTTTGTTCATGCAAGCTAATCATTTGGTCAACATGTGCAGCAACATCTATGTGTGGGGCATCCTCAGCATCAAGTGCAAACAAATCAATAGGCGCCCGAGGAATATATCCATAAACAACCTGAAAGGGACACATCTTTGTAGAAGAATGCGTTGCATGATTATAAGCAAACTCAACATGAGGTAAGCAATCTTCCCAACGTTTCAAGTTTTTATCCAAAACAGCCCTAAGCATGGTTGACAAAGTTCGATTAACCACCTCAGTTTGTCCATCAGTCTGAGGGTGACAAGTGGTGCTAAACAGCAATTTAGTTCCCATTTTATTCCACAGTGATCTCCAAAAATGGCTGAGAAACTTAGCATCACGATCAGAGACTATTGTATTTGGAATACCATGCAAGCGAATAATCTCTCTAAAGAACAATTCAGCAACACGGCTAGCATCATCAGTCTTATGACAAGGTATAAAATGAGCCATTTTGGAGAAGCGATCAACAACCACAAAAATACTGTCAAGAACAGGTATTCCATAGGACCAGCATCTCATGTGTCTTGTAGACACCAAAATGTCCCATAAGACCGCCGCCATGTGCTTCCTGTAACAACAAAAGACGAACCGAGCTAGCTGGAACACACAGCTTGTTAGCGCGAAACAGGAACCCATCCTGCATGTGAAATTTGCCCCATGGTTTGCCATTCATGTAGTGAACTAAGATAACCTGGAAATCAGCATCATCGGCATATTGATCTTTCACAGTTTGCAAGCCAAAGATTTTAAAATCCAAACTAAATCGATCCTTTCTTAGATGCAACCAAACCATATCACCCGGTTCAAAAGTAACATGTTTTCTCCCTTTACTACCCGCAACCTGATATTTAGCATTAGAAGCAGCAATGTTTTGTTGAGTTTGTTCATGCAAGCTAATCATTTGGTCAACATGTGCAGCAACATCTATGTGTGGGGCATCCTCAGCATCAAGTGCAAACAAATCAATAGGTGCCCGAGGAATATATCCATAAACAACCTGAAAGGGACACATCTTTGTAGAAGAATGCGTTGCATGATTATAAGCAAACTCAACATGAGGTAAGCAATCTTCCCAACGTTTCAAGTTTTTATCCAAAACAGCCCTAAGCATGGTTGACAAAGTTCGATTAACAACCTCAGTTTGTCCATCAGTCTGAGGGTGACAAGTGGTGCTAAACAGCAATTTAGTTCCCATTTTATTCCACAGTGATCTCCAAAAATGGCTGAGAAACTTAGCATCACGATCAGAGACTATTGTATTTGGAATACCATGCAAGCGAATAATCTCTCTAAAGAACAATTCAGCAACACGGCTAGCATCATCAGTCTTATGACAAGGTATAAAATGAGCCATTTTGGAGAAGCGATCAACAACCACAAAAATACTGTCCCTCCCCTTCTTAGTTCTAGGTAAGCCCAAGACAAAGTCCATAGAAATATCAAGCCAGGGGGAAGTAGGGACAGGCAAAGGCATATATAAACCATGGTTGTTTAGTCGTGACTTAGCTTTCTGACAAGTAGTGCAGCGGGCAACAAGGCGCTCAACATCACGGCGCATCCGGGGCCAAAAGAAATGGGCAGCCAGCACCTCATGTGTCTTGTAGACACCAAAATGTCCCATAAGACCGCCGCCATGTGCTTCCTGTAACAACAAAAGACGAACCGAGCTAGCTGGAACACACAGCTTGTTAGCGCGAAACAGGAACCCATCCTGCATGTGAAATTTGCCCCATGGTTTGCCATTCATGCAGTGAACTAAGATATCCCGAAAATCAGCATCGTCGACATATTGATCTTTCACAGTTTGCAAGCCAAAGATTTTAAAATCCAACTGGGACAGCATGGTATACCGACGAGACAAAGCATCAGCAATAACATTTTCCTTCCCATTCTTGTGTTTAATGATGTAAGGAAAAGACTCAATGAATTCTACCCAATTAGCATGACGACGGTTCAGATTGGTTTGGGTACGAATGTGTTTTAAAGCCTCATGATCCGAGTGAATAATAAACTCACGATGCCAAAGATAGTGCTGCCATGTTTCCAATGTGCGTACTAAAGCATAAAGTTCCTTATCATAGGTAGAGTATCGCATGCTCCTCTTGTAACAAAACAACACCTAGCCCAATACCGCTGGCATCACATTCAAGCTCAAATATTTTACCAAAATCAGGCAATTGCAAAAGAGGAGCATGTGTTAGCTTATCTTTCAAAGTGTTGAACGCTACCTCCTGCGAGTCACTCCAAGCAAACGACACACCTTTCTTGGTAAGCTCATGTAGAGGCGCTGCAATGGAGCTAAAGTCATGGACGAACCTGCGATAGAAACCTGCAAGTCCAAGAAAGCTCCGAATCTGCGTGACCGTCGTCGGTGTAGGCCATTCCCGGATGGCATCGATCTTGCTGCTATCCACCTCAATGCCCTGTGGAGTAACAACATAGCCAAGAAACGAGACACGTTGTGTGCAAAAGAGGCACTTTTCCATGTTACCAAACAGATGAGCAGCACGCAACGTATCAAAAACAGCACGCAAATGTTCTAAATGCTCTTCCATAGACTTGCTGTAAATGAGGATATCATCAAAATAGACAACAACAAACAAGCCTATGAAGGGCCTAAGAACTTCATTCATTAAACGCATAAAGGTGCTGGGAGCATTAGTCAATCCAAACGGCATAACCAACCATTCATATAACCCAAATTTTGTTTTAAAAGCCGTTTTCCATTCATCACCGAGTTTCATTCTAATCTGCTGGTAACCACTACGTAAATCAATCTTTGTGAAAATAATGGCACCACTAAGTTCATCTAGCATATCATCAAGGCGTGGTATAGGGTATCGGTAACGAATGGTGATGTTATTAATAGCACGACAATCTACACACATACGGCATGATCCATACTTCTTTGGAACAAGTAACACATGATGGTTGTTTAGCAGCCTTAGCAACGCGAGCAAGATCATCTTTAACAATTTGTTCAGGTGTCATGGATGTATGATTATTTTCTGACCTTTAAACATGAACGAATAATGATTCGAACGACCATGATGCAAGCTGTCAGTATCATATTGCCAAGGTCGACCAAGTAACAAGGAACATGCTTCCATGGGAATAACATCACAATCAACAAAATCAGAATAAGCACCCATGGAGAAAGGAACACGAACCGATCGTGTCACTCTAATTTTCCCACCATCATTGAGCCATTGAATGTGATATGGATTTATATGCTTACATGTGGGCAAAGACAATTTTTCAACCAGCACGGTACTCGCCAAATTGTTGCAACTGCCGCTGTCGATGATGATGCGAATCAACCGCTCCTGCACAACGCCTTTAGTATGGAACAGAGTGTGGTGCTGGTTCTTCTCGGTCGGGGCGACCTGTGTACTAAGAACACGCTGCACAACAAGACTTTCATACCTTCGCATGAGCTGCATGGTCAGTGGCAAGTATAGCATGTCGAGTTTCCTCATAATCACTTTCGGACGAGTACTCACCATTGTCACGGATGAGCAAAGTACGCTTGTTTGGGCGGTCCCGAAGTATGTGCCCAAATCCTTTGCAACGATGACACTGTATATCCCGTCTACGTCTGGTGGAAGGGGCAGCTCCTGTGGGTGGTGCTACTGCAGGTGTGGACGTCTTCTCACAGATTGTTGTCCTTGCTGAAAACGCTGCATTTTGTTAAGCAAATCACGGGCATAATAGGAAGGCACAAACCTATGTCGCATGGCAGCCTTTAATTGAGCCCACGATGTGGGAGTGGTTGTGGGATGGGTTTGTTTATATTCACACCACCAAATTAAAGCAAAATCAGAAAATTCACTGATAGCAGCCTTAACTTGAGAAGTAGCAGGAATATCATGGCATGGAAATTTCTGTTCGACCTCTAACTCCCAATCAAGATATGCAGCAGGATCATATTTGCCATTAAAAGATGGAACCTTAAATTTAATCTTAGCAAATGAATCATTACCGGGGGGATGTACCACACGGCGAGCGCGGCCGCGGCGGTTTCCATCTTCCTGCTCCGTGTCAACGCCATAACCCTTCTGTAACTCTGTGATCACCGTGTTCATGGCATCGAGACGTGCCACAATGGAGTCGAGCGTGGTCTTAGTGGTCGTCTGCGCGAGGTCGAGCTGATCAAACCGCGCGTTCGTCGTAGTGACCGTGGAATCAAGCCGTTCATGCAACGTTTGCATGTCCGCTGCAAGGCCATCAACTTGAGTCCGCATGTCCTGCAGCTGTGCATCCTTTGGGTCGTCGTCATCTGCCATGGTTAGCGCAAACACAAAGCAAAGGCAACAGCAACAAAGGTGGAATCTCTCTCAACATGCTCACTAAAATGCTGTTCTCAAATGCTTATCCGTTTTTACCAAGCACACAGGGGTGAGCTGCAACCAACAAGTAGTACCAGCGAGAGATTGGAGCAGCGATTGCCTGGAGAAACAAAATCTGCGCGTCGTAGAACTATGTGGAGTTCTGGGTAGGCTGCACTCAATGCAAGGGTTAGCACAATCAAACAATAATGCAAAGTTGAATAATAGTGCTAAACTTGTGCAAAGCTGCTAGAGACAAAGTGCAAAAGTGGAGCAAGGCGAAAAGGAGGAGAGCAAAGGAAGCAGGGAGGGCGCACACGGCTTCCGTCGTTGTCCTTTTTTTCTGTTTTTTTTGTTTTTTTTTGTTTTTTTTTCGGGACAAACTCACAAACTGATTGTAGGAACAAAGGAATACAAAAGAGCAATTCACCACACACAATTTTTCTGGAAGGGTAGGGGTATTCCGGTAAAAAGAAGAACTGGCACTGGCACGGCGTGGGGGGGGAAGAGGGGGAATGTAACCTGGCAGGTGGCCGAGGCAATCACGGTGCGCTGCGGTGGGGGGAGGGCGATCAACCCTGATTCGGTCTCGGACTCCTTTCCCTTCCCTCTCTTTCTTTTTTTGACTTTCCGTTTTTTTATTGCTTTCTTTCCCTTTTTTTTCTTTCCTTTTTTTATTGCTTTCTTTCCTTTTTTCTGTCACTTGCCGAAACACAGAAGGCAGCGGAGGGGCGATTTGGCGCAATACAGGGAAGGCGCGAGATCAGTACAGGGAAGGCGCGAGATCAGAGGGATGCCGGCGCGTGGGAGATGGCGAGTAGCAGAGAAATGGTGGCGGCGTGGGGGTTAGAAGCAAAGAAAAAAACAAAGATAGAACACAAAGTAACCAGCAACAATTGAACTCGTAATTACACAAATTCAACAATGCAAATTATTGAAAGAAAGTGCAAGGCTCAAAAGGGTGCTGGGACAATGATCTAACCTAAAAATATATATTTGTTTTGGTTTTGTGGACTGTAGGAAATGGAAAAACACTCGATAAAACTCACCGATCAACCTGAAATCTAATACCACTTGATAGAGCTGGAGTGCCCGATCTTTCGGTGAGTGGGGATAATTTTGACTTGGTGGAAGTAGACCCTCACGATCCAACTACGACGAGCGAACCCGAAGCGCCAATGCAATCGCTGAACCAACTCCCTGTGGTTACCGACTTTGCTAGTGCAAGATCAGCCTGATCACGAAGATCGTTCTTGTGCGCAATCAAAGAACGAACAAGAAAAAGATGCGAGCAATCTTAATATCATTCGAAGGTGGAGTTCTGAATCACACGAGGACAGCGCTGATTTGCGCGTGTTCGAGAGTAGCTAAAGCTAGATGTAAAACAAAACTCAAGTCTGAAATGAAAGGAAGCCTCTATCTAAATAGAGGAAAAGGGGGCGCAACCCCTAAGGAAGGTGCAGCCCTATGCGCCCAACACAAGGCCTCCTGTTAGGCCTGTCTTCAGTCTTCTGGGCCTTCATTCTTCAGCATCATGACAAAGTTCAACTCGCGTGCATGGGCCCGAGTAATTGGCCCTGAAGGTGGCGCCTGAGGAGGTGATGGCGCCTGCTCTGGAGAAGATGTCGCTGGTGTAGATGTACTCGCTGTTGCTAGTGGAAATGTACTCGTGTTGTAGGTGGTGTCCTCATCAGAAAGTGAATTCAGAAGTGCCATCTCCTAACTACAGCCGCAAACAATAGAAAGTCAGAAAGAGAAAATGCTTCACCAAGGTCAAGCAAAGCATCGAGCACATGATGATAAGAGGAGCCAGTACGTCCATTACATCCACAACTGCCGCCTGCTCCATCCTCCTCACAAGAAACCACCAGAAGTCTTAATCATTTAACAGCAAAAAAATCCACTCCCCACCCCTCTTCCAGCTTCATCCAATATTGTTCCACAAAAACAATAAATGATCCCATTGCAGATAAAAGAGAAAATTGAAAAAATGGTTTTGTAGGTATTATGCTACTTTTTTTAGATAATGGAAATAAATCCGGCCTTGACCAAAAAGGCTACAGCCAAAGTTTACAAACCAGCATCACATCTGTATGCCATCACACAAAGAAATAAAAGCGAAACACCACAAGTTTGAGGAATTAGTATGCAATCCTATTACTAGACCTCCAGCCGTTGTGAGCGAAGAGACGCATCGTCAGAACCTCCAATGCTTGACAAGCACCAATTATTGCCTGCTTATCCTGGTCATGCCACTGTAACTGCGCCCAGAAGCGGAGCCAATAGGTTCCCTGAACAGTACCTGCAAGTAGGTTTTCATAGGAGCTTTATCAAAGACCAAATCATTCCTACTGAGCCAAATTGCCCAGCATAACGCCGATGCACCGACTAACAGTTGATTCTTACTTTTACTATCCAAACCTATAAGCCAACCATTAAACATAACATTAAAGCTATAAGGTGGATTAATATTAAAAACAAGTTGTACCGCTCTCCAAAGAAATTTGGCCATATGACAATCAAAAAAGAGGTGCTGAATTGTTTCCTCATGAGAACAAAAGGAGCACAACTTACTCTCATTCCAATTTCTTCTAGCTAGATTATCTTTTGTCAGAATTTCAAGTACCACATGAATATCTTAATCTTCAATGGTACTTTCACCTTCCATAGTCTAGGAATACGTTGTACGTTTGCATTTGTAATAAGGGCCATATACATTGATTTAACCGAAAATAAAGCGTTTAGCGTAAGATGCCAACCGAAAACATCACTACGGTCATTCAACTGTACATGACTGATTCGACCCACCAGCTCATGCCAAAGATTTAAAGTCGCCCCTGTAAAGATCTTCTGAAAGATACATTCAGAGGTATCCTAGCAAAAACCTTTGCCACAGTATCACCCTTCTTTTTCCTAAGAATTTGGTAGAGAGATGGGTATTGTTGTTTAAGAGTAAAATTGCCTAACCATTTATCTTCCCAAAACCTGATTTGCTTACCATCATTTAAATGGAAAGAGCCGAAATTAGTAAAGGACTCTTTAACTTTCATCAACCCCGACCAGAAATGAGAATCACCTGGTATTATGCTACTTTGCTCCCATTCACAAATAACTTCATATTTCAAATGAGTCCCTGCTCCTACAACAAATAGCTTAGACAAAACCCACATGCGGCATTGATGTTGCAAATTCTAGAGTTTTAAGACAATTTACAAGGCAAGTAAATCTATTTCACTTACCACCAAAGATGCAAAAAAAAAACAGAGCAGCACTGAAGACAAGAACCTGAACCCCATAGCAGCAGCACCGAAGGCACACATCACATTGTATTTGTTGTACAATTATCTACAAGATGTATACACTGCAATGTCCCCACCTTGACAATGATTTTTTGTACAAAAAAGAAGGGATCTAAAACTAAATTTGTTGTAACATTGCTTACCCATATTTTTGCAATCATACTATCTATAATAATAAAATATCAAATGATAAGAAAGAATCACAAGTAAGAAAATAGTGAAACAAAGGAAAAAAACAACTTTTCCAACGCAATAGACAACAGGTGGTACCTAAAATAAAGAATAACAAGTGGGTTTTGTGCGCACATCCAGTGCACTGTAGCTTCTTCTGAAAACTGCAAGGTTCCACTGTCAGTCCATGTGAGAGAGATGCACACTTTTGTATCATGTAACGGTTGCATCTTGTCACCATATATAGCCAAAAATAAATGTGAAGTCATCTAGCATTTCATATCCCAATATCTCATTCTTACAGACAAAAACTAATCTCATGTAGGTCAGAGATATTGAAATGGCACAGATCCTACAGCCATCTATCTAATCTCATATAAAATGGCAAAAACAAAACAAAAGTGATTTAAGCCAAAACCTAAATCCGATGGAATGAGTCAAATGGAGTGAACAGGAGAACGATTGCAGGTCAGTCTTACATGTTTTTGATAGACATGCTTGCAAGAGATCGTCAAGCATTGTTGCCAAACTTCTCTATCGAAGTTAAGCTGGGATACCCCACCTGGTAAACAGAAACAGAACAACAAAGTGTGACTTAACTCCAAGTCGCACCATGCATAAATTTTAAAAACTGGGGAACTGTACACCGGTAATTAGTAGCTAAAATCCGTTTCCGGCTCCTCTCCGGCTGTCTCTTATACACATCTAGCCTTTACAAACTACTGGTGTGTAATCACCTCTTGGCTGGCACTCCTGCATTTGCTAATCAAATGCACTTACAGCACTGCGCAGCCATCGGTGAGCAGCAGCTCCGTGATGTTATAGGCCGTCGGCCGCCGGTTACCTGCAATGACCAATCATCACTGCTTCCTCTTGCTCAGTCTAGCAAATCGATGTTTTAGGTGAAACCATTATTATAGGACAGAAATCAGTTGCAGGCAATGGAAGTTAGGGGAAGGAGCACATGCTGCTTTTTTTTTTGCTTTGCAACTGATAAAAATATGTTCACGGATTTGATGTGTATATAAGAAAATGGAACTACAGCTTTATTTCTAGTACAAGACATTTAAACGGGCCACGATCTAGTCCCCGTTGCATAGAAATCCCAAACTATTTTGTATTGGTAATTATCAAATATTTTCTCATGCAGAGATCACTTAAGCTTTCCCTTTCCAAACTTATGGGCTTCTCCGTAAAGAACTAAAATAATCACAGCCCCTAGTAGCCATAAAAAAATCAAGCTGGAAAAGTTCAAACAGCAAGATATACTCACTTCTGATCAAGCTTTTGATTTCCTCATCCAGCCTGAGTTGCAGCGTCCATATGGAGCATGCTACCTGTCACCAGCAACTCATAGAAAAAAAAAAGAGGCGCTATATCAAATATGATCAAAACTGAAACAAAGAAGCAGTGTTTTCTCACCTGGTATGGCTGTGAA
>OAMR01000440.1:844272-894955 GCA_900205405.1 Echinochloa crus-galli
TAATTAAAAAATACATTACATAAGCGAGGACTAATTTACGAGACGAATCTATTAAGCCTAATTAGTCCATGATTTAAAATAAAATAGTATAGTAATCCTCATTTCTAGCGATATACAGAAGGTAGACGGTCATCAGAACTCTGAAGTTTTATCGATGAATTTCGGTTCCTACAAATGCCGCTGCTACACTAGCGGGGGGCAAACTCCAAAGCAGCAGCTGCGCTGCTCGCCGGCGGTTATCACCGGCGGGCGCGCGGCGGGCGGTGCCTGGTCCAAGACGACAGGACAAACCCAGTGGCCCCTGTCTGCCCCCACGCGTCGTGCCGCTGCCCCGCGACCGCGAGCGAGGTGGACACGGTCGGGCCACTTCGAGGGAGCACGGTACGGCCCGGCGCGCCGCGGGGGTACGGCGGCCGGGCCGTTGGAGGTAGCTGGCCACCGGACACTGGCCGCGGTGGCTGCCTCCGTGGGCCGCTCCCGCCTCCCGGCTCGGGGAGCCCGTTGCCCGTTGGGAAATAACAAAGGCAGCCAGCAGCGGCGGGGCCATGCCATCCCGTCCGTTTCCCGTGACCCGCGGACGGGGGCCGGCCGGAACGGAACCCCGTTTCTCGAGCCTTCCGCCGTCGTCCCCCCGCCGCACTGTGTGGCACGGCGTTTTGTCTCTCTCTGTCCTCTCCCTGCTTTTTCCGTCCGTCTACAGTGGACCAACCACGACCCACCCGGCGGTCTGGATTGTACGAAAATTCCAGGGCAAAATATTCAGCGCCTACGGATCCCGTTTCGTTGATTTTTCTAGAATCTCCACCACCTATATTTCATCAAGAAGATACTACCCAACACATGCTCAATTATGGAGTACTACACTACGTACCCAACACACGTAAACAATAATGCCGTACCACGGTACGGTAGCATCATTTTTCAAAATTTCAAACACCAAACGCTGCAAACTTGACCTAGCGAATTAAGCTGTCACGTCGGGATAGAAGCTCTACTACCCGGTGCTACGTTCACGGATTTCGGACGGCTAGCTCCAACCCTGTCGTCACACTGTTGGCACTCAACTCTGCGCCTGTGCCTCTCACGACTGTCTACTAATCCATAGTTTGAATTATCAGTTATCAGTCAGCAGTATTTTTTTTCTTTCAGAAAAAATCAACATCAGCCACCAGTCACCAACCAGTCAGCAGTGTTTTTCTCTCAGCAGAACCATTAGCCAACACCAGTGTCTCGTACGGGTCCCGGGAGTCCATCCCGGGGACACGCATGCACGCCCTTGTCCGTCGATCGACACGAGAGCCTGCAAGGACTGTGGGCAGGGCAGGGTGGGCAGCGCGCTCGCATGGTCACAGTACAAACACACGGCAGCCGGCACACGTACACGGAGCTGGATCGATCTCTCACCACGGCACGCAAGGAAAGTCCACTGCACGCGCACCTGCCAGCTTCAGGTCTTCTTCAACCCTCCATCGTGTCGTGTCACTGTCCCGAGCCAGTGTTTTCCTCTTCAACGCAACGCACACGTTGCCTCCTGCCTCGTCTCAGTTGCTGTGAATATGTCTCCAATGGCGACATGTACCCCTCTCCCTGGTCATGTGGGCAGGTCCTTCCCTTCCCCCTGGTCATGTGAGCAGGTTGCAACTTGGAGCTGAGCTCAGTCACAGGCTCTCAGAGCTGAGCCACAGCCACTGCAGCTAGCTGCAAAGGCTCGATCAGTGGATGCATAAAAGCGGACGCCTGCACTGAAAGTGTGGCTTCACGATCCTCGTCGCGAGGGGAAGGAGTAGGGATGAAAACGATTACGGAAATTCTCGGTCGACCGAGTTTCGTTTCCGAGATTTTTCCGTTCCGATGAAACGGAAACGATACATGTCGGAAAACGATACGAAAACGATAATGGATTTATACCGTCGAATAGCTCTATCGACCGAATTTAGTGGAAATTTTTCGTTGGAATTCTGAATTCGCTCCAGTTAGATCATTGAGGTCCAAAATTCACAGCTACTCTTCTACTTCGCCTAAAATTTTCTTTGTCGCAAATGGAAATGAATCCCCACCCTATATAGCTTCATTGATTTTTATCAAAAATGTACATGCATAAATGATATATAAATATGTAATAATGTTGGTTGTTGAAATTGGCCTACAAAGTTTTCGATTTGAAGTTTTCGACGTTTTCGTTTCCGATATACCGACTTTTCTGTTATCGCTATCGTTTCCGAGTAAAAAATA
The DNA here is from genome assembly GCA_900205405.1 of Echinochloa crus-galli. Lineage (NCBI taxonomy): Eukaryota > Viridiplantae > Streptophyta > Magnoliopsida > Poales > Poaceae > Echinochloa > Echinochloa crus-galli. The sequence continues at coordinate 846,505 of OAMR01000440.1, forward strand.
TGGTTAGAAAATGATAATGAAAATTTTCAATCGTTTCCGACCGATTTCATCGTTGGTCGTGCGCACAGCCTCATCGCCGCAACTAGGGAGGCGCATCCACCTTACTGCGCTGCCATCGTCCGCCCAGCTCGACGGCCTGCCGTTCGCAAGGGAGGCACATCCACTTGCGCTTCCATTTCAATGGTTGCGGCCGCAACTGTATGCTGGCGACAGGATGACCTGGCCATTCAACTCCACCCCCACCCCAGCAGCCAGGGCCGTTTCGTCCCACACCCGTCTTGTCTCCGGCCGCCGGTCCAGCGCGCTGATTCCAGCAGCGCAATCTCCAGCGAGCATGGCGGCCGTGATTCCGGTGACCTTCTCTTCGGTGCGCACCTATCCAGCTACACACTAAAAGGCCACACAACTTCCATATCACATTGTTTAGGCGAGCTGAAAGTGTTTCGTCTCCTTTTTATACCACACCTTTCCTTTAGTTCACTCCAAATTTTTGCGACATATTGGCAAGTGAGAAAAGCATGAACCAGATTTCTGATGTTGCTACTTTTCCATTGGTACTCATTAACAAGCGAAAAGAATCTGTTCTGGCCAGATCATAGGCTAACTTGACTATGTTCAAACCTGATTTTGTGTGGGGCCAAGACACAAAGTCGTCCCATGATTTTGGCTCAAATGAATTTTCAGGCATGATGTTTTTCAAACAAGAAATCCTGACATCTGTCCAGCTTCACACTAAAAGGTGGGAGGCTATAAACATTTTCGGCCTTGAAACTTTATCATGGAAAACTGAACCAGACAACAACCCAAAGAGTATCGCTTCGCTGCTTAAGGCATGCAGAATGAGATCATGGCATCGTCCAGAAAGGAAAGACCATTCCAAACATCCACACTTCCATACCTAGTCAGTCTCAAATTATACTAAAGTTTGAAAGTCCTTTTTTCAGGATAGAACACATGTCTGCTCTGAATATCCAACTGGTGGACATACTCCAACTGATATGTTTAGCCAAATATGAAAAAGAAACAAAATGTTTATTCTTGCCATGGATACTGATGAGATAATGTTCATTAAGTGAAACGCACAACATGCAAATGTCGGTTAAAAAATGTAGTAAATGTGAAGAACACATTTACTCTCATGTGTAACCTTCACTATTGATACGCAACGCATTGTTCGAAACCCAGTCTGCTAACATAGGGAACCACAAACAGAAGAATATAGAAGATAAAACAAGAGCTATTACCTCCCCAATGACGATGCCATTAATGTCGTGATATCCAGGCAGTGAGGGGAATTGGGCAATGATCCATTTTGCCAAGTGGATAGATCACCGTTGCTTCTTCTGAAAACTGCAAGGTTCCACTGTCAGTCCATGTGAGAGAGATGCACACTTTTGTATCATGTAACGGTTGCATCTTGTCACCATATATAGCCAAAAATAAATGTGAAGTCATCTAGCATTTCATATCCCAATATCTCATTCTTACAGACAAAAACTAATCTCATGTAGGTCAGAGATATTGAAATGGCACAGATCCTACAGCCATCTATCTAATCTCATATAAAATGGCAAAAACAAAACAAAAGTGATTTAAGCCAAAACCTAAATCAGATGGAATGAGTCAAATGGAGTGAACAGGAGAACGATTGCAGGTCAGTCTTACATGTTTTTGATAGACATGCTTGCAAGAGATCGTCAACCATTGTTGCCAAACTTCTCTATCGAAGTTAAGCTGGGATACCCCACCTGGTAAACAGAAACAGAACAACAAAGTGTGACTTAACTCCAAGTCGCACCATGCATAAATTTTAAAAACTGGGGAACTGTACACCGGTAATTAGTAGCTAAAATCCGTTAATCTTATCATAAGAAGAAGATCACTTCCTGACACGGAGCCTTTACAAACTACTGGTGTGTAATCACCTCTTGGCTGGCACTCCTGCATTTGCTAATCAAATGCACTAAAAAAAAGAGGCGCTATATCAAATATGATCAAAACTGAAACAAAGAAGCAGTGTTTTCTCACCTGGTATGGCTGTGAAAACAGATAGTTGATATGATCTTAGCTTGCATCTATGTGAATATCTAATTGTAGGGAAGCTAATGAAAAAAAATAAGTCAAGGAAAAATATATGGTACCTTATTAACTTCGAATTTTCTAGGTTTCTACAAAATCCACCCCCAACTTTTAGAATGATTAATATAATAATCAACTAATGGAAAGCCTAAGAGCTCACATCATGTTGCTCATCTTATTAGAGGCCACAACAGAACCTATCTGTCCAGTTCAATAGAACCTTTTGGTATAGTCTATTTACAAGCATCCCAAAGTCGCATGGCATTGATAAAATAGTAGAATCTCGAAGTGAATTTGGCGTCAATAAAACGGCATTCCAAAGTGACATGGCATCATTATAATATTTCACTAAGGCTGATTATGCTCTCTTCCTTCTAATGATATCTTATATATACAACATAACACAAACAAAAAAAAACTAAATATTGGCCATCCTCATATTATTGCTGTAAGTAAGATTGAATGCTCACCCTCTTTGCAAATAAAAAATTGAACATCTCAATTATCCAAAAAAATTATTGTCGATTGACACGAGCCCTGTGAAATTGTTAAACTGGGCACCAACATCTACATTGGGACAAAAAAACTGGGCACCAATCTTATGGAGCTCTCGCCGTCTTCTTCAAAGATTATCCTTAGAAACTGCAAAATGCAAAGTGAAATGAGACCTTGGAGCACAATAATGCCGAAAGAGCTGAATATTCAAGTGACTGCTTCGCTTAATGACAGACATAGAAGTTGAACGGAATTTTTTTGAGATATAATCATCAGCTGAACAGCAGCGATTTCTTAACAATTTGATCCGGTCAGCATTATAAGCAGAATCGTTATCCCCAATGGAAAACCCAATTGACAACTGACAATTGAGTGAGCCCGGACCCATATCCAACTAATTAGGTGATGTAGGTGAGCACAAGCGACCAGGATGGGAAAGGAAATGCCGTACCACGCCGATGTGATGCTTGGCCTCCGACGAACGCGGCGGTCTCCTCCATGCCACGCCTGGGGTTCGATGTCCAGGAGCATAGTAATCTGAAACTAACAACAGCGCTCATGTCGAGTCGGAAGGGGGGAGCAGCGCACCTGAAGACGGGGCGGAGGAGGCAGCGGGAGTCGTGCGTCCAGAGGTCGGTGTCCCTGGCGGTGGCGGAGCCCGAGGCGCTGCTGGTTGAGACGGAAGGCGGAGGCGGACCGGAGGAGCCCCGCTGGCGCTGCTGGCGCGGTCGTCGTCGTTGGGGGAGGCGGCTCCCAGCGGCAGGGACTGGTGGATCTACGCCTGACGGAGCGCGAGCGCCAGCCGCACCCCCGCCGCGTAGTGCAATGATGCGATGTGACGTCCTCCGATGATGCGAGATCCTCCGGTCCCGCGTGATGGATTGCGATATAGGACGTGCGAGAACGGCGGCGGCGGCGGCGAGCGATCCCGCGCGGATGCGGCGGCGGCGGCTCCTCCTGCTTTGGGCCGTGCGATCTCGGACGTGTGCGGGCGGCGGCGTCGGCGGCAGCGACGAGGATCCCGCACGGCGGCGGCCACGACGCTCCACGTGTGGACGACGGCGGAGGCGACGATCCCGCCCGGCGGCGACGGCGACGACGATTCTCGCGCGGGGCGGCGGTGAAGATCCCTCGCGGTGGCTGCTCGTGCGAAGAGCGAGGGAGTGTGGGTTGGCGACGGCAACCGGCAATGAGCCAGGGTCGTGGGTTTAGGGTTTTTTTTCCTTGCCGGATTGAATTGTGGGACCGGTGGGTACGTGGGTACAGGCGGGATAGGATGGTGAAAAAAGTTTTGGGTTTAGAGGGGGAAATCAACGAAGAAGTGTCCCCCTGTTTTGTTTTCGTCGACTTTCGTCGTCCTAGTTTCTTGACAGGTGGGTTCTCTGTGACGGGGGTACAGGCAGGGGTGGGCCTTTTATTGGTAACAAGCCTTTTTCAAATCTAATTCTTTTTATAGTATAGATTATTTTTTGTTTACTAATTAATATATGTATTGAATACTATTGTTATACATCCATATATATTCGAGATACTATACTATATATGTTTGATTAAGCATACGCAATGATGCTAATAAGTGAAACTTATTTATTACAATTTATCTCGGAACATAAAATCGAAAGTATCATTTACGTCCAATAGACAATAAGGCCTTCCAAAACATACTCATAATGACACCCCATAATGAATAGACAATTAGAAAGATCAACACAACGTCTCAAACTCCATTCAAAAGTGACGAAGAAGTGTAAACACACAGAACTGTCACAACCTCCATTCAAAATTGACGAAGTGCAAACGTTGAGAAACAATTGATTAATAATGCATAAAAGTTATACTGACAAATCAATCAAGCAATAGACAACGCTCTAAATTACAACAGCAATAACAAAAAGGTGAGATGGGCAAGGACGAGGAAGCTTTACAAGTCAGGAATATGTAGTTCATCGAGGAAACTTCTCTTGGAGGGTAGTATTCCTCCCTTGAAGGTTCTTGGGTCAGGGCAGGTTCCACTGAACTGAGCCCGTGAAAATTCAAATGTTGGGTTACGCACATGGTACATAACAGAATTAGAAAATGAGCATGCAAATCAAAACTCAAAACACATGTATCTCATAGCATGTTATGAGATACAATAGAACCATTTACACTAGAATAGTATTAATTATTCATATTGTTCTAGCTTCCAAGAGGGCCTTGCATGAAGTTGGTAAAGTCGGTCTTGATAACAAGGTTTCCTTTGAACTCGCTCCTCTATAGCGTGCACCACTTTGCCCAAGCCTCATTGAGCGCGTCAATGAGGTCTTCATAGTCTTCCTTGGGTTTGTTCATTGAGTACATTACTATAGCCAAGCTCCTGTCATAAATTATAATAAATAGTATCCGGTTGTTTCTTCACGTACACAACTAGCTAGTTAGACTAAATTAATAACCAGGATGGTCATTATGGGAATGCATGGAATAAAGCACTCACTTGAAGTTGTATGTCAGCATTATCATTACCTTATAATGCCATACACTTAATAACTTGCATAAGTTATCAAGTGTCTGCGCCATGTTGACGTAGAGTGTGTTTGTGTTCACAACTACTAGATTCATGAAGCCTGCAAGATAATATATATCCTTTTTTCCTGCAATCTTCTTTCTCTATTCTACACGATATAAAATAAATTATTGTTACAAAAGAACTTGTAAGCACGATAAACAATATTTACCGAATATTAATAAACACTTACATGACCCAAGCGCTGACTATATATAGAGAAGTCAAGTGCATCTGGATTGTATACATCTGGAATAACTACTTGAATTCTAACCATATCAAGTGTTCTCCTCGGTAGTAATCATCATCTTTAACTTTTCCATGTACCATTTATGTAACCTGTACAGCTCATCGACCAATTCAGATCCGACTAGAGGTTATATATCATTTAGTTCAGGTTGGAGCCACCCACCGGAACTAAACTCCACTCCCATGGCTCTGGGAGATGGGACCCTTTAGTCCCAGTTGGGGGATCCAACCGGGACTACTTGGGTCCCCGGCCCCTGGAGCCGTTGGAGACGGAATTGAGCTCACATTATAGTCCCGGGTCCAATACCGGATGGAACGTCAGTTCTGTACCGGTGTGTCGAATCCATGTTATGGATTATGGATTCCCTTATTCATCATGTCCTAAACTATCACAAATTGTTGGAATATCCCAAGTCCTATGGAGATTGAGTAGTAGGAAGGTTTTGATTTCAATTTGGATGAATCTTGTTGCAGCACAAGTCCATACATCCCACTTCCAAATCTATTTTAAGCATTTATCTATATCTATATATACTATAAGAATCCAAAACAACTGAGTGATTGACACAAAAAAATATGGGACCCATCTCCCAAAGCAATTGAGAGGTTGAACAAAAAAACATGGACTGATTTGTACACACATACATGGTAAGGAATATATATACAATAAAATTGAAAACCATTCTTACCCAAAATTTTCAAAAAAAAGAGAACTTTCTAAAGGGTTTATTTGGAGGCCAAATAGTAACTCGCCTTGCATATGCAGATCCATATCTGCCCATGGTATGTGACCTTCCTCGTTTGATTTGATCTTTGAACGTTGATCTTTCTAACTCTCTGCCTGTTATACAGTCTTATTTTCTTTTAAATATGTGTGTCACCGATTCTTGTTAGTTACCAGTTACAAAGCATGGCAGTTGCCCCATTATAAGAAGTCATAACGTGGTAGATGTGACCTACATAAATAGAATGTATCTTCTAAAATTTCCATTCCATAACGTTAATTATCTTCGCATTGTCATGCTCTCTCAACTATTTAAACCTTTTACATGCATGTTCTTATCAAATCTGTGAAGTTCAAATTGAAAACCAGGCATGCATGATTGCAACAGGGGAGAGGAATATGTTTAGGAATGGGTGGCCTCAGGAAAATTGCTCTTAGCACAGAGCATTGAACTTTGGTCGAACTCTCTTCTTAAATAAGCGTTCACTACTACAGAAATGAACATCACAAACGGTCAACCACAAACGGTTCTAAAAAACCGTATGTGATGTTGGGACATCACAACAGTTCGTATTACGAACCCTTTGTGATGTCCCTCGTCACAAACGGATGTGTATGGTACACGTTAAAACCACATTTTGAAGTAGTAAATCAATTCAAATCAAAAGGTGTTGAACTACAAAGTTGTATGTCTTATCAATATGTAGGACTTTTATTTTAGTCATTTCTTCATTTGATAAATTCATATGAATATTATTCATATAATAGTGCAGCCTGTCTCTTATACACATCTAGATGTGTATAAGAGACAGACCTTTAAGATTTGTGAACAATGTTACTCTCACTATATCGGATGAAGAAACGGTCAACATGAAAGTTGTAGATCTTCACAAGTCATACAACTTTGTAGTTTACCACTTTTAAATTTGAATTTGTTTTACTAATGAAAAGTAAGTTTGTACTCAAAATTTGAAATTTGACTTTTTCCAAACGACCTCGGATGAAAAAACGGTCAACATAAAAGTTGTAGATCTCGATAAGTAATGAAACATTGTAGTTGACAACTTTGTCATTTGAAGTCATCTAATTAGCTAGATCTAAGTTTGAATGTTCTCAAATTTGAAATTCAAATTTTGTAAACGGCCTCAGATGAAAAAACGGTCAACATGAAAGTTGTAGATTTCAAAAAATTAGAAAACTTTGTAGTTCAACACTCTTTGATTTGAAGTCGTTTAGGGCCTCAAACAAGCAATTTAAACTCGGTTTGGTATAATATGATAGGAATTGAAACGGCATCTAGTCACAGGTGACGAAGTGGTGCAGTGGTAGAGGAGGCTACATGCGCGGTTCGAATCCCGCCGGCCGCGTAGCGCGCGAAAAGATGGCGCGACTTGCGATGGTGGCCTCCCCCAAATGAAAATAATTTTTTTCCTATTGTTTTCGTATTTTTTGGGGTTTGTTTCGGACGCAGGACATCACAAACGGTTGGTGTTATCGTTTGTGAAGCCCGGGGCATCATCACAAACGATATGTCACAAACAGTTTCCAAAACCGTTTGTGATATGTCTCGGGAACCGTTTGTGATAGGGGTTGCTGGAGTAGTCGTGGGAAACAGTTTTTTTTTTTGTGGAGTAGTATCTTAAACTGCATGTGCGTGGTTGCTTTAAACTGCAATGTTTCCTGGCTAATCATTACCATCTCGAAAGATAGTGTCTTAGAGGTGGGAGATGTGCCATTGCAGATGGAATTTGAATCGTTGCACAGTACTGACTCTGTCTTTCTATGAACTGGGCTTGTCTAAACCTCAACGTATACCTTGTAAGAATCATTGGCAACAAAGTACTCCTGAATTTATTATTAAACAGATAGTTTGAGTGGATTTAATGTTATTAACGTTTTCTTCTTGTATAGTTTGTAAAATATTATATTTGAGTTCCATTTTAGGCGTACGTGGTAGAAGTCTAGATCTGGTGGTGGACTGCATGCATGTTATAGTTGCCAACTTGGTGTGTATAATTTCTTCCATCCTGACTATCGGTTCCTTCCTCGTTCATATCCTCTCAAAATCAATAGAGCTGCTTCGTTCTGCTACAGTCTTTGGTAATGAAAAATTTCACAAGTTCAAGATGACCAGTTTGGTAATCCTAGATTTTGTATAGTAAATGATCATCGGATACATGGTATGGTTTTAATTTATTGCACTGGAGAATGGATCAAAGACAGTCTGGGAGCTGACCAGACAAAACATGTTAATGGGAATGGCTCTACTTCTCGAGCAATACCAGCTTCGAGAATAGCTACTACAGAGTACTTGTTTATGCAGACCCGATGGTGTACATTTTAACCAAGTACAAAATTCTACTCAGGAATTTCAATGAAAAATGTGTGGTTTTTTGGATTATATATCTGAAATTGTAACCTATATCTAGACATCATGTATAAACATTTTCTCCTTGCAAAGCACGGGTTTTCTATATCTGAATTCCTGAACAGCGTATAAATTATTTAGAGAGAAAGATAAACAGGGTACCAGGTACATGTATGTGCTCGTACTGCAGCCTGCATAAGGAGGTCACCCCTGTTATTTATACTATATAACTAGCGCCATTATTTTCATCCATCGATAACTACATCACAAAAAAGCATATTCCTCGTAACTCCAACCTTCCATGTTTCAATATATGAATTCTCTAAATATTTGGAGTTTAGCAATCTATATTCACATCCAGCGAATTAGACACTAGGGCATAATTGGAGATTACTCAAACCAGCTACCCCCAAAGTTATATATATTGATGTAGGAATTTTCTGGTCCACGAGGACGATCCATATTATGACCCGTCAGTATGGTTGGGCCCACAACCGCGACTCCCACAAGTGAGCCAACGTGTTAGGACATCACCGTTAGATGTCCTCCATTAATTTTGTTGCCATCAGTCCATCACCTCTATGGCTCTATATATACTGCTGCCATGTAAACCAGGGCCTGCTACCTTCAATGGTTGGATCCAGCCATCCAGGCCATTTTGGTGTTGTCCCCGGACACCAATGGATTTCTAAATTCCAAGGTTAGAATGCTCTTGATATATAAGAGAAAACCAAGCAAATAATAATGATTTTAACACTAGGGACATCAATGTATTTCTGTCCAAAAGTGGGGTTGAGCTTGATCCACTTTTGGAATGGGTGGCATCAGAGATAATCCTTTTAGAAGCATTGCTTTATATTTATCTCAAAATGCAGTTTATGGACTATTATTACTCAGAAGTGTCACATATCCTCTTTTTGCTGCTGCGTGATTCCATCAAGACGGAAGATTAAAGAAGCCAGAGCGCACTGCATCGCGACAGGCTGGATGACTATGAACTAGCAGGACACACACCGAAGCCAGATGCTTTGGGCAGTATTAATTTGTTCTTTAACACCTAAATACCATTCATTTCTTCTATAATACTGTTTCGCGCTTCGGATTGTGCTATCTACATGTTTTCCTTGCCTGTTGCATCAATATCACACTACCATGTCCTTTGTGTCCAAACTAAACCTTGTGATCTTCAAACTATCTTACTGTTACTAATTGAAGGCTTCTTTTGAAGGCTACACGTTAATTCTCACAACACGCACTAGAAAAAAAATAAATCCTAAAAATTTTCACAAAAATCAGAAATATCCGGCCATCAATCTGGTACGCTCTATCACCATTAACAATAATGGCCGTTTGATCTGTCTTATATTTTTTAAAAATTACCCACAGCTGCCATTATGAAAATAGTGTAAAATAACCCCTACATCTATATCTAAATTACCCACCTTTTCCATTATGTAAGTAATTTAAAGTTGCCCCTATAATTTCTTTTCTAGACTCATGCTAATCCTCACGTAAACTGCACTAGGAGAAGAAAAGATAATTATCAATTCTCCCACCACCCTCTCAAACACGTAATTCTCATGCTACATTATTAATCAATCTGTTACCCAGCCTAACACGATGAATACATGTCTTCCATCATATGGCGGTGGGTATAATTAAGGCTACTCTTCAGCAGGGAACTCTGCATTGCGTAGGGCGACGACGCTCTCGACTGCTTGGCGATCGTCATATATATGGGCGTGTTTGGTTGCCAGCCGCAACGAGCCACACCATAAGTTTGGCTGCCACATTTATTGAGGTCACAGATTGGCTGGCTATTTAACTTTGGCTGCCACAGCCTTTTGCAGTTCTATTCCGCACCACAACTGTGGCGAGGAATTCAGGCCCCACAACCTGTGGCGGAGGTAATTGCTTCGTTGCCGCGCCACTAATGCTGAATCCTCGAGATTGCAAAGCGCGTAGCAGATGGATATTATGCTCTTCAATCCGCCAAGGGGAGCAGGTTTGACACAGCCGGTGCTCAAGGCCAATGGCGGTTCTTCAGGGACACATAACCGGGCTCAAGGCCAGTACAAGTACTTCTGGGACACCACTACACCAGGTACTGCAGCTTGATAGATCAAAGTTCGCCTTCATCAGAACCAACGAGCTGCACGCCTGCACCTCACCGTATGCACATAGGGAGAAAAATCAGACAGCCATGCATAATTTCCACATTACATATATCATTTTCCGAAATGCTACCGCGCACGGAGTCGCGCTCGCGCCGAAGCGCGCGACCCAGCGCAGATGCAGCCCGCGTTAACTCGCAGCCTAGTTTGTTGCGCACATGGGCTGTTAGTGCTCGGGCTTTAGGCTGCCCACACCGGGCTCCTGGAACATCTCCCCCAGCAGATTATAGCAAAGCGAACCCCCGCACCGGTGTCCTCCAGGAGCTCCCCTACCGAGGAGGACAGCCCCGGCTCCCCAAATCAAGCGAAGGTGGAGGAGGTCCCCTACGCCGCCACGCTGGCGTCGGGCCCGCGCCCAACCACCGCGCGCGCCCTGCCGCCTTCGCGCGCAGGAGAGCGAGCGAGAGAAAGAGAGGCAGGGGCGGCATGGAGGAGAGGTAGGGGGGAGGAGAGGGCCCGCCCACGTCGCTGCGCGCCGCCCGCCGTCGCTCGCGGCCGCGAGCTGCCCGGCCGCCGCGCTCGCCGGTCGAGGACGAGGAGGAGCGGCTCCGGCGGCGGGCGAGGACGAGGAGGAGGGGGCGGCTGCGGGCGGCGCGGGGGAAGGGAGGTGGCGGCGGCGTGCAGTTCGGAGGCGGCGGCGGTGGGGCGGCGGCGTGCAGCTCGGAGGCGACGGCGGTGGGGCGGCGGCGTGGAGAGAGTGGCGGGCGCCGGGGAGAGAGAAGGGGTGGGGAGATAGAGGTAGACGCAGGGAAGGAGAAGGGGTGAGAGAGATGAAGGAGGGGTGAGGAAATAAAAAATGTGGGTCCCACGTTCGATAGTTGATGTAGGGGAGATGATAGAGGAGAGATGAGTGCGGGAGAAATTGGGATAGAGGAAAGAATCTTGATGACTAGGATAGAATATTTTTTTTAGAGGAGATGATGGAGGAGAGACGAGTGCGGTCAGCCTCAAAGCGCGCCCTTCCTACATGGTTGGTGGCCTTTATGCAGTATGTCATGGATTGGTAATTTTCACATGCATTCATGTGTTCTAGAGTCGGTAGTGGACACGTGATAAGCTCACATATGAAAGCTAACTAATATCTTTGTTCTACCTTATATTATTTTTTTAAATTATGATAACTTGTCTATTTATTGTCCGTTTTTAATTCCTTTTGCACAAATATGTTTCTTATGACAAGATCAACAAAACACGATCCATATTGCATATGTTCTGAAGTTATTTTATTTATCCTATCAAGTTATATACGATAGAAGTAACAACCTATATATAAATATTTGGTTGCTACCGAAATTACACATAAGTTGTCCATTTTTTTGAAGTTTTTAGATTTCTAATGAACTTTTCATAGGTTGCTACTGAAATTACGCATAAGTTGATGCATGACTGATAATAATATCATATATAAAATTTAACATAATTGCAACACGTGTAAGTTGATACGATGCTACATAGCATCTAAGTAAGTTGATACACTATCTTTACACAAGTTGATACACATAAGCTGACAACTAATATATGCATGTATTGTTACAAAATATTAATATAAGTTGTTAGTACACTAAATAAAAGTTATTGGTATAAAAAATAACCTAAAAACATATAAAATATGCATAAGCTGATACATTATCTCTATATAAGCTAATATTGCTATAATGTATGTAAGTTAATATAAACAATGTGTATAAGTTTATACTAGTCTACATATAATTGTATGCCTCTCAACATAAGTTGATACACATAAGTTTCCATCCAATATATACATAGGTTGCTACAATATATCTATATAAATTGTTAGTACCTCTACACATATTGACCGTACAACTAAAATGTTCTAAAAACATATGCAAAGTGGGTCTTGTTTCGTACATCTTATCATAAGGAGCACAACGCCGCAAACGGAATAAAAATCGGAACCCACACGTGAAAGAAATAGTATATTGAAAATGATAGAAAAGCAAATAAATGTGACCCACCCCTTCCCTATTCTTACGGAGGTATCGTTATACAACATAGCAATAAAATTCCATCGCTCCGCTGCTGCTATGTTTTATGATTTGGAAGGCACGTGTGGTTGCCCTTTTGACTATAGCACCACGGGTCGCGGCTTAACGCTGTCCATTGTTTTCATTCATGCTTTATTTATGCTAAACAAATTTGCCCGTACTTGGTTTGAGAACCTTCAACTGAAGTTTTATATATCTATGTCATGCATCGTGGACATGAAGCATTATTTACCTCTTATTAAATAAGAGTGTTGTAACAAAGATAACAAATGTATTAATAATTTGTATAACAGAAACAAAAAGGGTATATGTAGTGATTAATTTCCACAATCTTGTGCCAAATATATATTCTAAAACTTTACATTTATAGGGCCATGTTGTTGATTTGGGTTCCATTACACAGTGGACAAATTCAAAACTTGAGGTTGTGGATAGAATGTTGTTGGATCACTAGGTTCGTAATGAACTTTGTTGGGTAGAATCTATGGTGAAACAACGGCCCACTTTAGAGGGAGGAGTATGAAACTCGACAAGTATGAAACTTGAGTTTATTAATATGTGAAAGGACCTTGATGTCACCTAGAGGTGGGGGGATAGGTGAATCTGCAAATTAAAATACTTTTTCGCACTGTCAGCACCGAAACCGGTCCGACCGGTTTCCCAAACCGGTCAGACCGGTTTTGCACACATATGCTCTAAGCAAACAAGTTAAATTACAAATCATGTTGTCATATAAATCATCAAAACACATAAGTGCCTAGATGCACTTTCAATATTCCCCTTTTTGTTGATTGATGACAACATGATTAAAGCTTGCAAATATATAAGAAATTTAAAGCTCTAAACATCTGAGATATATAGTGAGCTGCCCCTTGATATGTGCTTTGAGTGGAATATCAAGAATTTGGCCTCAAATGCCAAATGCAGATATAAGAAAGAAAATGAGAGCTCCCCCTATATCTCAGCATCCAACATGTGCAACAAGTATATGTGACAAAATAAAATAACATGTGATGCATATGACATGTCACATAATAAAAGAGAAAGATGTGCATGTGCTGTCTCCGCCGAAACCGGTCAGACCGGTTGGTCACACCGGTTTGGTCAGTCAGCACATGTACAAGCAGTACATCAATCAACACATGCATGTCACACTAACATAAGGTCACTTATGATACATAAATGAGTTCAACACATATAGTAGCACGCATTACAAGTCCCTAAGTCCATAAATAGATAAAGTATGAATTTATTACATCCAAAGTGACTACAAGATCAACTAAAAAGAGAGGCTTTAATCCATTCTTCTCCCCCTTTGTCATCAATCATCCATAAAGGGCCTGGAGAAGCTTGTAGTCACGCTCCCAACATGCATCAATTCTTCTCCGTAACTAGAAGGTCGGGCTATGATCATCTGACGAAGAAGATGAAGTCCAGTGAAAACCTTCACTCAATCCAATGTGTATGTGTGATAGTTTAGAGTGATTCGGATGTGCTAGCCATGGAAGAAGATAGATGTGCTAAACATACCATGACCGGTAGAGGAACTGGTACCAAAGATGGAAGCCACTGCCTGGGAAGCAAAGTCTCCTGGAGATGGAGATGGAGCACTCGAGTACTGAACTCCTGCCATAGAAGATGATGTGGCAGCAAACGCATATTACATGGACGGAAGTGTGGCGGCTGCATAAGTTGGTCCTATAGGTGCAAAATCAAACGAAGAACCAAACAGGGCACCCTCTGAAGTAGGCATGTATGACATAGTCCCTGGAGCACCAACTGACTGAGGAGGGGGTGGTGTAGGCTGTTAGCTCGACCCAACGTGTCCATATCCAAAGATGTCACCATACTCCTCAAAGTAGCCCGCATTCATGTGATCTGTCATAATGTCTCGAAGCGGGGTATCTCAGGTAGCTCAAGTGGTGGAGAGATAGGTGATGGAGGATCATTTGGGCTCAACATGGTGTGTAATTTCTTGATTGCATCCCTAGTCTTCTTGTTCTCAATTCTCTGCTGCCTAACGTTCACCTGGACATCCCTCTGACCTTTGCAGATACAGTGAACATAGAGATGAACTTCCGAATAGGAGAAGTCCTTCGCTCAGGGTATGAGCTGCTGCCAGGCCCAAACCGGTCAGACCGGTTTGGGGAACCGGTCAAACCGGCTTGCTCTGGCTGAAGCTGGTCGTGCTGCTGCTGCTTTGTTTGCTCTCCTACCTGGTGCTGCTCTCCATGCTGATCTCCATGTCCATGCGCATACTGCTGTGGTGGATCTTCTTGTGGTGGAGAAGGCATCCGAAACTTATGAGGCACCGGAGGACGTAGTGGCTTGTGTGTAGTGTCCTTCTTGATTTTCAAACTTGTAACCCTCTCTATGAGAAACATGATGAATGGGCTGTAGGCACAAATCTTCTGAGGGCTCTAAGAAATGGTCTTGATCTCATGCCAAATGAAATCTGCAACACTAAATGGAGGAGTCTCCTCTCCAATCCTTAGATAGTACATCAAATTTCTCATGTAGAGTGAGATATCTGAGGTGTTGCCATCTCTAGGGGCGAGTGTCTTCCGGAGCATCCGATATAGAGTGCCATAGTAGGTGTAGAGACCACTCACTTTCTCCCAACTCCCATTTCTGTCTCTAGGATGCATGAACTTTAACTCAGAATGATCTAGAACATTACTGTCATGTATCCTCACGGTGTCGTCGCCCTCATGTCCAACTCTAACAATAGAGGCGAAATCAGAATAAGTGACATAAAAATGCTGTCCCTCTGTCATCTAGTGCATAGCCCTCTCTAGCCTGTCATCCTCCTCATAGTAACCGAAGTACACAGTGGCAGAGAACTGAGCAATGACCTCCTTGTTCCAGTTATGCTTGAAGCCCATGAGATGTTTGACTCGCTTTTCAAAACAAACTCTGATAATCTCATTGGCACAGGATTGCCTTGTTTGCTCATGTACTCCCAATCTATGTACTGTGCATCTGACGTGATCTTGGTCTTCTTCATAATGGCTGTGGCATAGAAATCCTGCTGAAAAAGAGTCCAAAATCTGTAGTCAGTGGCTGTCCTACCCACATCAAGGGGACTTGTCCTCCTCAACCTCCTCACTACATCTGTCATCCCACTCTCATAATAGTCAACCACCCTCCTGCTAGCCGGACCAATGGGACGACGAATCTCAAGAACGAGAGGAGCATTTGCCTCAACTGAATCATCATCACCTGCCTCCTCTTCATCATCATCTCCTGCAACCATTTCTTCCTCATCATCATCTCCCTGCTGACCATGTCGGTACTCAACTCGGTAATTTTCATCTTCAACTTCATCCTCATCACTAGAAGTGGTGTCCTCTACTACATCCACTTCTTCAATCTGCTGCTCTGCTGCTCCTTTTGCCCTTCTAGGCCTCAAAGATCTCCCGCTGCCAGCTTGCGAGCTACTGCCAATAGGAGGGTCATGACGCCCGTTTTTGTCCTCTCGGCATGTGGTCCCTTGGGCATCTTCTCTGTCCTTCCTGGGTTCACGAAGTGATGGAACACATAGCATAAGTACCCAGGAGATGGTTGATCAAAGGATTGAATGATATAGTTGGGATCAAACTTGACAGAATATGACCAAGATTGTTGAAGAGATATTGCAATGTAGTATACCCCTAGTCCATATGTGGTCCAACATGTTGAAAATCAGGGACTTGGGCCTTCACAGCCCAAACCAGTCAGACCGGGTTGGCAAACCGGTCAGACCGCTTTGTGCAGTGAAGATGCAAATCCTTATTTCGCAAAATGTATCTCACCAAATCGATTCATCTCTTAGGGATAGGTTCATAGTCATGCCAGAAGACGTTCTACCAAAGGGATTTGAAAGATATTCATCGAGTGAGTAGATCGGGCGATGGGAAGATTTGAATACCTTGAGAAACTTGAAAACGAGGGAAGATGAAGATTTGAATCCAAAACCGGTTGGGAATCCGGTCAGGCTGCCTTAGGGCACTTGTTGGCACTCCTTACGGCCTACAGATAAATCCGCAAGCCGACGGATACCGATGTAGCTTTCACCCAGGAGTATTCCAATGTATCGATTTCCACGGAGAACGAGAAGTGTATTAATCCTGAACTAAGTTGTCCTGGGCAGATGGAATGGATGAATGGAGTGGATGACAACAACAAAGAGGGAAGAGGAGTGATAGGAGGGTAGAGAGGGTACGAGTCTGATAGAGCTATTTTATTGATTGATCGAGCAGATCATAGGATACAGATAGATACTTGCTTTAGGACAACGGAACCTATGACACGTAGAAAGGGGTGAGAAGGGGTGTCACCAGATCCGAACTGGGGAATCCTACGGACCGGAACTAACGTGATGGACTACAAAGACCGGAAGGGCTGTCACCACCTTACGGCTACCACCCCCGTTGCGATGGGAATAAACTAAGTTAGTCTCAAGTATAGGCACCACGCCTACACTAGTCAACTAATACTTATCTCCTATAGAAAGATAAGCACCCAAGCTAAGCAACCGGTATACAGTTATACCAATCAACTAAGCATTGAATGAAGAACCAACAAGCATATGAAAGTAAGAACTGAATGCTCAATTAATCAGAGAGAGATACAAGAGTTACCAGACAAGACCCGATTGTTACTCGAAGTAGAGCCGCATCCGTAGAGGTACAGCAGGAAGAGGGGCCGACACTCCGGCTCCTCTCCGGGACGCTCACCTCTCCTCTCTCCCTATTTCTACTGATATGAGTGGCGGAACCTAGCGACACCTACTCTTCTTCTTCTTCTTGTGTTGTGTGTCTATCCAGGTGCTGGAGCCTTCAATTTATAGGGGAGCAAGGACGGTGGAGGTGGAGTAGCTGCCAAGGCTGCAGAGGGCGGTGCCGTGCCGTTCGGCCGAACAAGCCGGTTCGACCGAACCGAGCAGTTCGGCCGAACTGCCACGTAGCACCGCCTTGATCCTGAGGCGGTGCAGAGGTGGTTCGGCATGTGGGGGCGGTTCGGCCGAACTGGGCCGTTCGGCTGAACTGGCCCAGTGGCCTGGTGGCGCTCCCCCTGTGGGCCCTCCTGGCTAGCTCCTGGTACTTGGCTTCGAGTTGTACCGGCCCAGGATGAAGTGGCGGTCTCCTACGTGTCATGTGATGTCACTGCTGGGTTGTCGCTGACGTAGACCGGTCCCGGTGTCATGTATGGCTAAGGGGGTTAACCGGCCGAATTGTGTCGTTTGGCTGAATCAGTCAATTCCGTCCCCTATAGCACGTGTTTCTCCATTTTGTACCTGCACAATGGACAATCACCAAAACTCGTGGAAATAATCAGTCATAAGCCCTATAGCTATGGTGTGTGTCTCCTTTGTGTTTGTTTTGTACTCGGTTGGAGGTCGGAAATCGATCTGTAACGACCGCCAATAGCACTCCAATCCCAACAAGAATCCTTCTTTTTTTGGTTGAATCTTCAAATCGCCATGGGAGGAGCTCTCATCGTGAAAGCTTGAGGAGAGAGAGTGTGTGGCATTTGAATGGATGAGGGTGAGGAGAGAGAATCACGGAAGACAGTTATATCCACGTGGGCCAGCTCTTTGGGCCAAACTGGTTTGGGAAACCGGTCAGACCGATTTCTCCCAGGTAGCCGAGACAACATAGATTTTAGAGGATTTTGATCTTCAATGATTGTTCACTTGATCTGAGAGAGTATATGATGCACATTGTCTCCAAAATCTCCAGATATCCTTAGAATAGATAAGAATTCCAATATACCCATTTTCTCTCATTTCTTCTGAGAGATATGGGAGAGGATGGATAGATTAGGATTCATGGACTTGAGAGAAAATCTCACTATTTGTGACTAGCCATCAATCAAGCAAAGTCAACTATAGTCACAAATAGATCAATAAAGGTCAAAAGACCAAAACTCAAATATTTTTAAAATCATACAACCTATCATTCTATTTGGATTTTTCAAAAACTTATCCTATGTCACACAAGCACATGCACTTATGTTGAGTTAATGACCAAGTTAGCATATTTAGCTCACACCCGTTGCATTAGAAAAGCATTTGACGGTGAGTCAATATTAAGTGGGTGTCAACTAGATATCTAATAGGTACACAAGAGGAATGCTCAATATAATTGCATGCAAATGCACACACTAGCATGATATAAAGCCTAGATGCACAAGGTAAATGCTAGATGGGAAGAGAACATACCTTTGCCTCTAGATAAACGTGTTGTGCAATATAATCAACGTTAATCCACATGCACTCTCTCATGAGATGAACATTTGACATGAAAGAGAGAAGACATATTAATTTGCACAACAACTTAGTTCCATAGTTAATGACCTTTGTAGGTGGAAAATAGGTCATCAATCATGAAACCTCACAATATAGACCAAATTCCTTTCATCTATTGCATATGTGATATAGTGTGAGATTCACATGCACTAGTTTTGAGTCAACAAGATCAAATAAGGGAATTTAGACTATATTATGGTGAGTTGTCAAAATATATATTAAGAACAAGATCCAAGATATATGGTGATACAATTTTACCGCTTTGGATCATAGATTGAATTGACAACTCCAATTGAGAGAAATAATCTCTCACAGTTGAGACTACAAATTCACTAAAAGAAATGTTAGTCTCTAGAACACAAATGTTTAAGTAACCTCCCCCTAAATATGTGCATCATGCATGGACTGCATGTGACATGCACATTGTCTTGTAAAGGACTTGGGAGGATTAAGTCAACATTTGGTCAACGGCACAAGATGACTTGCTCAAATTGAATTGTGCCAAGAAAACTTACTACCACACAAGTGTAAAATGATGTACATATGCCAAAAATGATGTCCCAAAGGAATGTGTCAAATACATCTCCATTTCACACTTAATGGCGCAAATTGCAACATTCTGGCCCAAACTGGTCAGACTGGACCGGTCAGACCGGTTTTGCCAGACATTGCCTATGCGCCGGAAATTTCCGATCTTGAACCAAATTTCCGACATATGCGACGGAAATGTCCGGTAGCTGAGCGGAAATTTCCGGTTGTGCACAGCTAAACACTCACATTTGAGTTTCTTTTGGAGATTGTTTTTATCATATTTGACACAATCTTGCTCTACTAGGAGCCATTAAAAGCATCACATGGCATATGTTTGTCAAAATTCAAGAAATTAATCTAGGTCACCTATCAAGTGTCATAAGTTCAACACTTAGAAACACTTGACCCTATCAAAAAAGGCACTAGTGATGAAAACTTAATCAATTTAGGCACAAGGTTACCGAAATAACATTGGGTAAAGAGTATAGAGCGGAAGCAACTTTTCTTGACTTGCTACTTGATCATGAATGATTGTCCTCAAGCCAAGCCTCCAATGCATCTCTTGGTTCCTACTATATCACCAAGCATACTTGTGTTGGGTCCGACAATGTTAGTCACAAGTTGCTTAGGAACCCAAATAGTTCTCATGTCAATCTTTGGTGACTTAGCCACCTTAGGTGTACAAGAGATATTTGAAGTATTCCCAAGCTTCACATGATTAGAATGGACATGGTTGGGTCTAGGAATTTTACCATTATGACAATCTTTACCAAGATGTCCTTTTTCCCAACATGAGAAGAATGTCTTGTGCTTGACATTTATTGCCTTCTTTTTGGGTTGCTTGGTAGCCAATTCTCCCTTGTACTTTGCTTTTGCCTTGAGAAAGCCTTTATTGAGCTTGATGTGGGGCTTCCCGGTCAACACCGGAATATCCGGTTTTGACCTCCCGGATTCCCTTAGCTGAGACCCCACCTTGCTTGGACATGATACAATCTCATGTCCTTTCTCAAGACATCCAAAGCATCTTCTTTTCTCCATATTTCTTTGTCTTTTGGAGAGAGTTGGCTTGCCTTCTTCATTGATGAAGCACTTGATGTGAGCTTGCTTTTTCTTTCCAACTTGCTCTTGGCTTGAGTTGGACTTGACTTGATTAATGCAAGAGCTTTGCACGGTTGATCCCTTCTCAAGCTTCTTCACCATGATCTCACAGTTATCTTAAGAAGGTTGTGCATTGCTCTTGCCTTTGAGAGTTGTCAAGTTCTTCGTGAGTCTTTCCACCTCTTGCTTGAGTTCTTCATTTTCTTTTGTAATGAGGTCATCACATGACTCTACAAGCACTTCATCATACCAAGAGAATTTTGCTTGAGAGCAACATGGGTTAGCACATGATAAATTATATTGAATTTGAGAGGATGTGCATTTGTGAGGTTGAGGTTCAAAAGATTTTACCGATGTTACCACAACCTCGTGATCTATCTCTAGCAAGGCATGTGATTCGACAAGGTCTTCATGAGAACACTCTAGTTCTTCATGCTTTGCTTTGCCTGTAGCTAGAAAATCAAGTTGTAGCTTGAGCACTTGATTTTATTTCTTCAAGGAAGCTACACAAGAAAGTGAGTCAGCGGCACAAGCATAATCTTCAACCACGGCATCATACTTACAGACCAAGGAGACGTTGATGAGTTTAACTTTCTCAAGCTCCTCGATGAGAGCTTGAATAGTTGCATCCCTTGCATCTTCGTCCTTCTTGTCATTTTTGGCCATGAAGCGGTGGGACACCTCATCATGGGAGGACATCAATGATTTTGTGCTTGAGATTTTGCTTGCACGACGTTGGCTACCTTTCTTGCTGCCAGCTACACCTCTTCTGCCCAAACCGGTCAGACCGGTTTCAGAAACTGGTTGGACCGGTTCTGGCATTGAGATGACAGCTGAGCCGTCTTGATCTTGTGGCTCCTCGGTGGTGGTCACATGAGGCTTGGTGCATGTTTTTGCTGATGTAGAGCACTCCTCATGTGACTTGGTTCTTGTATGCTCTTTCTTGTCGCTTGTGGTATTTGCAAATAATTTCTCTATTCGAGCCCAAATGAGATGAGAATCGAATAGAGTTGCTGCATCTTCTACGATTATATCTTTCACTTCATTTCTCACAACATGAAATAAGAAATTAGCGACATGAGCGTTGAGTTGTAGGCAATCCATTTCATCTTCGGTTGGGTTGGACACGTTCCAATCAACACTAGGACGATGGATGCCTTCAACTACAACCTGCTCAAGAAAAGGACCCATAACCCTAATATCATTAAGTACATGAGCAGACCATAGAGCATAATTCGAGCCGTCACTAGCTAGTGGCTCATAAGTTACCTCACACGAAATCGACATCTTTCCTCATGGCGGTTAAGCTTGGATGTGAGGACTTGCTCTGATACCAATTGAAAGGACCTTGATGTCACCTAGAGGGGGGTGAACAGGTGAATCTGCAAATTAAAATACTTTTTCGCACTGTCAGCACCGAAACCGGTCAGACCGGTTTTGCACAGAGGAAACCAACAATGTGAAATAACCCATCTACGAGTTCTAGCACAAACCAAACTTGATGTGTAGCTCCTATGGATGATTTCTAACAGGTTCACTTAGTCCCTGCATACAAGTAGAGCACAACCAAGTAGATCGAAGCGGAAGTAAATGCAAATGCTAGAATTGAACTTGTGAAGCAAATAAAATGAGAGACGCGATGATTTGTTTCCCGAAGTTCGGATTCACCGTGCCACTAAGGCTGTTACAAAGACACGATGAATCCTACGTCTCCGTTGAGGGCCTACGAAAGGTGGGCTTATCCACTCCAAGCCACTTTCCTCAATTCCCCTAACTTGTGATCTTTTCCCATGAAGGAGGCAGGGCCAGCCTATACAAACAATCCGTGACTCACCACAAACACGGTAGCTCACCGGCGACGCCTAGCCGTCTAGGAGGCTTCACCTGCAAGAGTAACAAATGCTTCAAATAGATGCTAGACTTCACCGGAAGTGCTGAAGCTAAGGATATGCTCTTTGCTACTGCAATTAGCTCTCTCAAGCTTTATATAGCTCACACACAATACATCCCTCAACCCAAATCCAAAGATATGAACAAGTTCAACCAATCTCACAAAGAGATGTTTGGGGAGAGCTTGCTGGTGCTTGGGAAGGCTCTAGGCGCACAAGGAAGGCAAATGAACCAGCAACCCTCAAAGGAGAGGGCCAAGGGGTATAAATACCCCAACCTCCAAAACTAGCCGTTATGGACAGACGCAAACCGGTCAGACCGGTTTTTCAAACCAACTAGCCGTTACACCTGTCAGAGCCCCAAACCGGTCAGACCGGTGTGGGTCGAGTCAGCACACTAAGTCCCCAAAGGACTTCTCTCTCAAGGCTATCTCACATGGGTTGATCTATGAGCACTTTTGGTGTTGTCAATGAACTAATGTTGCATCCCTCTTGATAGTACGACACACTGTTGGCACTCCTTACGGCCTACAGATAAATCCGCAAGCGGACAGATACCGATGTAGCTTTCACCCGGGAGTATTCCAAGGTATCAATTTCCACGGAGAACGAGAAGTGTACTAATCCTGAACTAAGTTGTCCTGGGTAGATGGAATGGATGAATGGAGTGGATGACAACAACAAAGAGGGAAGAGGAGTGATAGGAGGGTAGAGAGGGTACAAGTCTGATAGAGGTATTCTACTGATTGACCGAGCAGATCAGAGGATACAGATAGATACTTGCTTCGGGACAACGGAACCAATGACACACAGAAAGGGAGGAGAAGGGGTGTCACCAGATCCGAACTGGGGGATCCTACGGACCATAACTAACGTGATGGACTACAAAGACCGGAAGGGTTGTCACCACCTTACGGCTACCACCTCCGTTGCGACGGGAATAAACTAAGTTAATCTCAAGTGTAGGCACCACGCCTACACTAGTCAACTAATACTTATCTGCTATAGAAAGATAAGCACCCAAGCTAAGAAACCAGTATACAATTATACCAATCAACTAAGCATTGAACGAAGAACCAGCAAGCATATAAAAGTACGAACTGAATGCTCAATTAATCAGAGAGAGATACAAGAGTTACCAAACAAGACCCGGATTTTACTCGAAGCAGAGCCGCATCCGTAGAGCTACAGCTTGAAGAGGGGCCGACACTCCGGCTCCTCTCCGGGACGCTCACCTCTCCTCTCTCCCTATTTCTACTGATACAAGTGGGAAACTAACAGCGCTTCGCCAGCACTGTATCTCTTGTGTTGTGTATTGAACCGGACACTTGGACACTCTATTTATAGTTGGAGATGGCGGTTGGAGGTGGAGTAACCGTCAGGGGACCAAGGGGGTCGGTTTCCCTGATTCGGCCGAAGATCCTGGTTCGGCCGAACTCCCCGGTTCGGCCGAACCAGTGGATCCACCGCCATCTGCTCCAAGGGCCAGGATTGCACCAGTGGAGGCGGTTGTGCAGTGGGGGCATTTCGGCTGAACTGGGCTGGAGGCCCAGGCCTGCCCCCCTGCACCGCCTTTGCTTCCTGGGCTGCGTGGGTGACTTGATCCAGGTGGCCTTCATGTTGGTTTAGCCCAAATGTGATGTGGCGGTGATCCAAGTGGCGTGCACGGTCATTGCTCGGTCATTGCTGGTGTGGGCGGCTTCCGGTTGTGCTTCACATTGTTTACGGCTAAGGGGTGTTACCGGCCGAACGGAGTCGTTTGGCCGATTCGGTCATTTTCGACCCCAATAGCACGTGTTTCTCTATTTTGTCCCTGCATAATGGACAATCACTAAAACTTGTGGATATAGTCAGTAATAAGCCCTATAGCTATGGTGTGTGTCTCCATTGTGTTTGTTTTATACTCGGTTGGAGGTCGGAAATCGGTCCATAGCGACCGCCAACAAGCTCCCCCAAACTTAGATCTTTGCTTGTCCCGAGTAAAGAAATTAAAACATGAGCAAGACTAAAGTAAGGGTTCTTTCATGACATAAATATTGCATATTGAATATTCCAAACTTTTCTCCATACCTGTGGCTAATCCCTGAATCTTGGGCAGTTGATAATCGGAACGGCTCTTACAACAAGATCCTCTTGCTCATCCTGCATTCGGGGTTTTTTCTGGTTTTCACAAATAAATGACCCTTGTCCCTTCATCCCAATTCTCTCAGCTCTTTGGAGTCACTACTTTTTACTCTCTCTCTCTCTCTGGTATTTTTCTTTATCTCTCAGGTGGTGGCCTTGTCACGTCATGTATTTCTGCCGAGCCGAAGATTGGTTCCCAGAGTGTTCATCATTGCCCTTGGTCGGTTGCAAGTTAAGGATGCAGAGTTCATGTCGGTCCTCAGCCTCGTGACCCCCTTTCTTTTCTCTTCCCCCTTTTTGGGAAATTTCTTTTTCTTTCTCTTCTTTTTTTTCATTTGGACTTTCACGAGTCCTTTATTTTTCAAGGAATCACCGAGGCATGAGGTCTTCTACTATACTCTGGTGATAATTTGCTTGCAACAGATTTGAGGCAATGTGACCATCTCTGAGGACTCAAAATTCGACAAGACATTATACTAGCCAAGACAAGTCTTAGGAGTAAGCTCTCAAGTATATATGTAAAGTGATATTTGTGGACAGGATGAAGGGATAGGGTATAATTTTATATTTTCAAAAGGTAAATTATCCCGAATGATGGAATACACAATTGGTTGTTTTATCGAGACATATTGTTGCCGGTCGTTACAACCCAAATCCGACCACCAATACTCGAGAATAAATGAGGTTTTATGCAACATTCCATGTACTTAGGTTTTATTTCTAATAAAGTTCCATGAGTTTTGGTGAGTGTCACTTGTGCAGGTACAACTACGACAAATACGCGCTATTGGGGCCGAAATCAACCAAATCGGCCGGCCGGTTATCCCCCTTAGCCGTATAGACCACCGGGTGCTGTCCACGTCAACAATGACCAAGCGAACACATCACACGACACGTGGACGACCGCCAACACATCCCGAAGCACCGACACGTCATCCTGGGCCAAATCAACTCAAACCCAAGTAGCAGAGGCCGGCCCAGGGACACCCAGGACCAAAGGCGGGGGGGGGGGGGCTGCCACGGGCCAGGGCTGGTTCGGCCGAACCGCCCCCAGCACGTGGAACTGACCCTAGGGTGAGATCAAGGCCGTAGGTGCTCAAGGCGGTGGATCCTACGTTCGGCCGAACCCCTTGGTTCGGCCGAACCGCCTCTCTTCGCCCGAATCAAGGGGGGAGATACCCTGGATGCCTTGGCGGTTACCCAGCCTCCAACCGCCATGTCCAAGTATAAATAGAGGGTCACACTTCACTTGTAAACACACACCAAACCAAGGAGCTCATTTCCACTTTCATTCTAGTAGAGTTAGGATAGTTTAGTTGGGAGTTAGAGTTGAATCGAGCTGTGCCTCGGAGGTTCCGGAGTCGTCTTCAGAAGCTCTGGTAATAGCTCTTGTATCTTTTACTTTACCTTTTGTAAGACATTGAGTATCAATATAGTTATCTTTATCACTTTCATGTGTAGACACTCCTATTCATCTTTATTCTAGTTGCATCTATATCTTGTTTAGACTATAGTCGGTTATAGTTCTAGTGCTTGTAGTTCTTGTTTAATTCTTTGTCTTGGTTGGTTCTTCGATCTTGCTTGATATTGGAGGTGAATTGTCACCAAGAGTATTGACAAGGTTGCTTGCTCATGCTAGCAGAGTAAGTAGTTGTTGATTAGTGTAAGAGTGGTTCCTAGGCTAGCCAGTGGCCTTAGATTATTCCCGTCGCAACGGAGGTGGTAGCCGGGAGGTGGTGACAGCCCTTTCGGTCTTCGTAGCCCATCACGTTAGTTCCGGTCCGTAGGATTCCCCAGTTGGGAAATAGTGACACCCCTTCTCATCCCTTTCTGTGTGTTCACCGGTTCCCTTGTCCCGAAGCTAAGACATTAGAGTTATCCCAGATCTCCTAGTGCTGGCTCTGTAGCCGCTGTAGCCATCCCACTCTTGCCTTCACCGGCGCGGTCCTTCTCGAGTTCCTCGCGTCGCTCGCCCCTGCACTGGGGGATCCTACAAGCCGAGACGAACATGATGGGTTACGTAGGCCGTATAGTCCGGTATATCCACTCCTATCCAATACCATTATCCCCTGTCTTGTCTAGTCGTGTACCCTTCTTTGATAGTCTCGAATATCTGTTCGCTTGTATTCTTGCCAAAGCTTCCCTGCGGAAATATAAATTACGATACCTCGGGATACTCCCAGGTGAAGTGCTACAGTGGTGATTCTGTGCGCTTGCAGAATATTTCTATATTTTACTAAGCCATAAGGAAAACCACTGGAACACTCCTTACCCCAGTACCAGGATTCTTAATTCTGATATTGGATCGTAAGAAGTGCCAACAAGCATTTCTGGCGTCGTTGCCGGGGAAGTCTTTGGCTAGATTACTTTTGAACTTTTATCTTGAGCTATCTTAGTTGAGTACCGCTACTCAAGCAGGTTTATCCTTGCTATGTTTGTTGGTCTTTGTGGAACAGAGTAGTGCATGACTGGTTTTCAACTACCGTCAAACTTCCAAGAAAATCCGGAGTCACTTGGGAGGAAAGTACGACCCCGTGTTGTGCCTCCTCAAAAGCAACTCCTTCCGACGAACCCAGTCCTTCCCATCGTTGACCAGGCTACATCGAGGATGGCAACCAAGACGATCCGTGAGTTCTCCGCTCCATCAAGCGAGAACGTACGTGTCGGACCAGCTCCGCCAGTCGGAGATGGTATTTCTTAACCAACGCCCTCCGGAACAAAATAGCTAGTTTCCAGCAGTTAAAAGATGAAATAGTCCCGGAGGCATGGGATCACCTCCAAGACTATATTTCTGCTTGTCCTCACCATGGTATGCAGAGTTGGTTCATAATCCAAACTTTCTATCACGGGCTGAGAAATTCTGCCCGTGAGTACCTGGATGCTGCTGCTGGAGGCTCGTTCTTCTCTCTTGAGGAGAGTCGTGCGAAGGCCCTCATAGAGAAGATGGTCGAGAACCAAGGTTGGTCCGACGACCGGACTCAACCAAAGACCCGATGAGTTCACCAAGTTGAAGCTCTGGACATGCTCGGTGCTAAGATGGACCTCCTGATGAAGAAACTGGAGGCCCCTGCTCAAGAAACGGTGCAAGCCATGGACGCTCGCATGACCTGCGAAGTCTGCGGCAACACTGGCCATTCGGGGAATGACTGCCCCGAAACGCGAGAAGATGCCCATTATGTCAACAACTCCAACAACAAAGGGTACTAACGGGTATCGACCGAACAACTACGGCAACCAAGGCTGGAATCCGTGCCCAAACCTCCCTTTTGAGAGGCCTCACCAAGGTAACAATTTCAATTCCAGCAATTTCAATAATCAGCTGTCTCTTAGAGATCTTGTGTTTGGCCAGATGAAAATAACTGAAAACATCAATAAAAAGCTTGCTGCTAATGATAAAACTCTGGAAAACATAGACTCTAAGATGGAATCATTTTCTTCTGCTATGAAAAGTTAGCTAAGCTTTAATAAAATGATAGAAACTCAAGTTGCTCAGTTAGCTGCTGCTGTTCCTGTAACTGAATCGGGGAAGATTCCGGGCAACCCGAACCTTCCATCGAAACAGTAAAAGTTGTCACTACAAGGCATGGTAAGATGTCTCGTAGTGTGTTCCATACTAACCATGCAGGGAAGGTCGCACGTATCCAAGTGCTGACGCCAAGATGGACTTACCTGCCAAGAGCTGCAAAAAGGGCAATCATCAAGACCTCTCCGGACAGGAAGGAGGATCCCAGAGTACCCATCATTTAGTGCTCGATCTAGAATCGTCACATTGATGATGCACTCTGTGATCTGGGGGCCAGCGTAAACATCATGTCTAAGGTATTATTTAAGAAATTATGCTACCATACTTTGTCGCCTACTACTGCCCAGGTACAACTCGCGGACTCAACCATCCGCCACCCCGAGGGGGTGATCGAGAATGTACCGGTCCGGTTCTGGGGACGATATGTCCCTGTGGACTTCGTTGTCCTCGACACGGGGAACAAGCACTCGTTTCCCCTTGTGTTGGGCCGACCATTCTTGAACACCGCCCGGGCTAGGATCGATATGGATGCGAGAGAAATCTCGTTCCGTATCGACAGAAGGTTGACCTACTTCAAGTTTCAACCTCGGGAAGAGAAGAAGGCAGAGCCACTCACACCTGAGCAGAGGAGCGCCGAGAGTCGCATCACACATGATTTCAAATAGGATGTTCTAGTCGGGAGGCTGGATGATGGGAGCGGAAATAAGTGCTTTTTTGAGGGTGTGAAATGCGGCATAACATTCCTCATCGAAAACGAAGGGGGCGTCTTTGACTAAGAGATTGGTCAAGGGCCGAGATATCTGGGAGAAGTTTTTGATAAAACGCCTATAGAATCCGGCATGGCCAAGGAAGCTACGAATCCCCTTAACGTTTGTGGGAGGTGGAAGTTGCTCAATCACTTCTATCTTGGCTTTGTCTACCTCGATCCCACGTTCCGACACCCTATGTCCTAGGACAATTCCGTCTCGCACCATAAAATGGCACTTTTCCCAGTTTAAAACAAGGTGTTTCTCTTCACACCTCTGAAGGACCTTGTCCAGATTTTTTAAACAGTCGGTAAAGGTCCTTTCGTAAACTGAGAAATCGTCCATGAACACTTCCATAATCTCCTCAATCATATCTGAGAAGATGGACATCATGCAACGTTGGAAAGAGGCAGGTGCGTTGCATAACCCGAAGGACATTCGCCAATAGGTGTACATCCCATAGGAATTTGGTGATACCCAGAGTAACCGTCAAGGAAGCAAAAGAAGGAGTGTTTGGCTAACCGTTCAAGCATTTCGTCTATGAACGGAAGGGCAAATGGTCTTTCTTGGTGGCCTTATTGAATCGACGATAGTCGATACACATACACCAACCAGTGATGGTGCGCTGAGGGATGAGCTCATTTTTGTCATTGAGTACAACCGTCATTCCTCCCTTCTTAGGAACGACTTGAACGGGACTAACCCATTCACTATTGGGGACAGGGTAGATGATCCCTGCGTGAAGGAGTTTGAGAACTTCCTTTTTCACGACCTCTCTCATGGCATTGTTTAACCATTGTTGAGGTTCCCGAGACAGTGTTGCTTCAGAATCGATTGGGATGCAATGAGTGCAAAGATTTGGGCTAATCCCTTTCAGGTCTTGGAGAGAATATCCTAAGACCGATCGATTTTTCTCCAGGATAGTGATGAGTTGCTGGGTTTCTACCTCGGAGAGTTTATCACTAATGATCACTGGAGTTTGCTTATCCCAAAAGAGGAAAGCATACCTAAGTCCAGGCGGAAGAGGTTTATGCTCGATTGGAGATGGTTTTGGAGTGTCGTTTGTATCAAGCTCAATTGGAGGATGAGTTTCCTCCTCCTCCGTAAAGAATGGAATATCCTCTTCTGGAATAGGTTGTTCGAGGTCTAGCAAAGAAGCTGACCTGACTTCCTCTAAAGGGTCAGGATCGGGGTCTGCCTCTATCGGGGTATTCAAAGATTGGGAATAGGAGACATGGATAAGTTCTTTGCCGATTCTAAGCTCTACTAGCTGGTTCATTGGTGCTTTTTCCAGAATCTTCAAGATTGGCCTACTATGAAGATGGGATGTGTGGTAGTGCTAGGTAGGTCGAAGATGTGAAAATCCATGAAGAGTTCGGGGTCGTTTACCTTAACGGGTGTGACCCGTAAGATCCCCAAACAATCCAGGATTCTTCCTGAAGTAAACTTAAGTCATTTTTGAGAAAACGACCATGATTTACCAGGGAGTTTGGTTTGCACCAAAGAGCTAGAGATTATATTAATCCCGAGGCTCGGGTCATACCCAACTTCTCGGTCATGGCCCATGATTTCACAGAATATCCTCTTGGTCTTTCTGGGCATCTTGACCACCTCGGTTGAGGCTTCGGCCTCTTCTAGCCATTCCCGACTCATAACAGCGGAGAGACATCCTAAGTACTCCCGCTGGTATTCTAATTCTTCCTTGTCGGGTACGTGATCTTTTTGCTCTACACATAGTTCCCGTGGGAAACTTGTCGCACTCCCGATGTCTTCGAATAGATCATCGTCAAAATCATAGAGAGTGGTGTAGAGTGAATCATAATGGACTAGGCTAGAATGTGGTTGTGGTTCGAAATGAGCTTCGGGTACCGATGGAGTGGAAGAGCTAATAGATTTGGATTGGGCTGATACTGGCTCTTCAGGTTTAGGTTCAGGCTGCTTCTCTTCTTCATCGGGGAGTTCGTCATAGATTCCAGTATAGGGGTGTTGTCTAGGATAAGATCCAGGATTACCCTCGCTTCACTGGGAACCAAATGGAAGAACGACCCTCCAGAAGCAGAGTCCAAGAAAGTGGCGGATATAGGACAGAGGCCAAGGCTGAAATGTTGAAGAATGATAGGTTCTGATAAGCCTAGGTCTGGTCCAGACGCCAAGATTTGCTTAAAACGAGCCCACGCAGCTCCTAGAGATTCTCCTTCTAATTGCTTAAAGGTGATGATTTCTGCTCGGAGGCTAGCTACCTTGGAAATTGGGAAGAAATTTAGACAAAATTTCTCTCTCAGAGTTTCCCAACTCCCTTCCCTGTTTCCGACAGCTAGAGAGTACCATTTCTTTGCTCCTCCCATCAATGAGAACGGGAATAGCTTCCATTTAAGCGTCTCTTGTGTCATGCCCACAATGGTCAGGCACGAGCAGAGTTGCTCAATCTCGCGCAAATGCGCGTATGGACTCTCGGCATTCGTTCCTGAGAATGTTTGCTCTCGAACCATGGCTATGAAGCCGGGACGCAGCTCATAGCCGGGTGTGTGGATGGGATGTGATGATGGTGGTGGCTCCAAACAATCGCCCGTTGGAGCCGAGGGTTGACGTAAGGTGAGAGTGGAATCCATATGGTGGATGGTGGTGGGATACACAGACAACTTGGGTTCGGAATCAGAACAACTACCATTCCCCGGCAACGGCGCCAGAAAGCTTGTTGGCACTCCTTACGACCTACAGATAAATCCGCAAGCGGACGGATACCGATGTAGCTTTCCACGGAGAATGAGAAGTGTACTAATCCTGAACTAAGTTGTCCTGGGTAGATGGAATGGATGAATGGAGTGGATGACAACAACAAAGAGGGAATAGGAGTGATAGGAGGGTAGAGAAGGTACGAGTCTAATAGAGGTATTCTACTAATTTACCGAGCAGATCAGAGGATACAGATAGATACTTGCTTCGGGACAACGAAATCTATGACACGCAGAAAGGGATGAGAAGGGGTGTCACCAGATCCGAACTGGGGGATCCTACGAACCGGAACTAACGTGATGGACTACAAAGATCGGAAAGGCTGTCACCACCTTACGGCTACCGCCTCTGTTGCGACGGGAATAAAGTAAGTTAGTCTCAAGTATAGGCACCACGCCTACACTAGTCAACTAATACTTATCTCCTATAGAAAGATAAGCACCCAAGCTAAGCAACCAGTATACAATTATACCAATCAACTAAGCATTGAACGAAGAACCAGCAAGCATATAAAAGTAAGAACTGAATGCTCAATTAATCAGAGAGAGATACAAGAGTTACCAGACAAGACCCGGATGTTACTCGAAGTAGAGCTGCATCCGTAGAGGTACAGCTTGAAGAGGGGCCGACACTCCGGTTCCTCTCCGGGACCCTGACCTCTCCTCTCTCCCTATTTCTATTGATACAAGTGGGAAACTAACAGCGCTTCGCCAGCACTCTATCTCTTGTGTTGTGTATTGAAATAGGCACTTGGACACTCTATTTATAGTTGGAGATGGTGGTTGGAGGTGGAGTAACCGTCAAGGGACCGAGGGGGTCGGTTCCCATGATTCGGCCGAACCAGTGGATCCACCGCCATCTGCCCCAAGGGCCAGGATTGCACCAGTGGAGGCGGTTGTACAGTGGGGGCGGTTCAGCCAAACTCCTCAGTTCGACCGAACTGGGCTGGAGGCCAAGGCCTGCCCCCCTGCACCGTCTTTGCTTCCTGGGCTGCGTGGGTGACTTGATCCAGGTGGCCTTCGTGTTGGTTTAGCCCAAATATGATGTGGTGGTGATCCACGTGGCGTGCACGGTCGTCGCTCGGTTCTTGCTGACGTGGACGGCTTCCGGTTGTGCTTCACATTGTTTACGGCTAAGGGGGGGGGTAACCGGCCGAACGGAGTCATTCGGCCGATTCGGTCATTTTCGACCCCAATAGCACGTGTTTCTCCATTTTGTGCCTGCACAATGGACAATCACCAAAACTTGTGGAAATAGTTAGTAATAAGCCCTATAGCTATGGTGTGTGTCTCCATTGTGTTTATTTTATACTCAGTTGGAGGTCGGAAATCGGTCCATAACGACCGCCAACACACACCTACAACTCAAGATTAAAAACAATAAATGAAATATTCCACTTGACCTTCTATGTCTTCATTGATGCCATACATGATCATTCTCATCTTGAGGGCTCACATCATTCCTTTCTTGCTGAGCAAATCCAACTTGAGACAATGGCTTAGAATACCAAGAATGAACCAATTCATAAGCCATTCCAATATATGATCAATAATGATTGATGCATTGCATAGCTTCACTCAATAAGGCTTGATTAGTGCATAGAGACCAAACCATGATGCTAGTCATCACCCTAGCAAAGTTCCTTGGCTACAAGACCAACTTGCCCTTCTCTTTGTTTGGTACCTGGACACCGCCATCTAGCTTAAGCTCTTTCACCATATCTAGCCACTTTGAGTTCCACTTTGTATTGCATCACCATGAAATCCACATTGAAATCCATTCATTCAATTAACCCGAAATATATTCAAAATTGTCTTGTATGTTGTCTTTGGTGCTTCAATTGTCCATAAGCTTTCATGCACATGAGACCATATAATATTCATAGAATCATGTCTCATTTTGAATATAACCATTGCCATGGACTAAGCCCAAAGAAATCTCAATTTCTTCAATTAAATTGTCCCATATCTATTAGACAAGCTTCTTCTTGTTGAGACCAATCAATATGCATAACACCGTGTCTCTTTTGTCATTTTCACATGCTTGCAATTATTCACATTTGTATATCATGGGATCATTACCACTTGTTTGCTCTCATGTCATTTTTCATCAATAGAGCATTTATATTCTTCAACAAATGCATTACATTAATATCCATAAGAATAAAACCCTGCTCATATGCTCTAAGCAAACAAGTTAAATTACAAATCATGTTGTCATACAAATCACCAAAACACATAAGTGCCTAGATGCACTTTCAATATCATGTTTTCCGAATTCATGGCAGAAGAATGAAATTAGGCTAGAGTTTACCATAAATACTAAAATTATTTTGAAATTCCATAAGGAATGGTTCTTTAAGAAGTGATAAGAACCAAGATAACAGGATATTGTCCAATTGATATTGGTGTTAACATCCGGTGAATGTAAGACAAGTAAATTCTCTAACCTTCAAGACTAAACTATTGCTAGGAAACATTTTCATTTTGAGAAAATTATTCATTTTTTATCAAGCTGCTATGTCTGTTTCCTCCTCACTTCTAAGAAAGATCAATCTGAGAAATATGAGTAATACTCCTAAGAACATCCTTAAAAGGGTCAGTACACCGATTGACAAGGAATCAAGCTGGAGCATGCAGGACTCAAGCCTTGGCACCCATAAGCATTCAAATTAAAGGCATGTCATATGATGTTTACTACCTCTCATCAAAACTATAAGAAATTTTGGCTCTGTGCCTGGATACTTTCTATCTCTTATATTTTGAAATAGAGGTGGTGTTTTAATAGCATCTAGCCCGTGCGACAACACGGGTTGATGGACTAGTTGGTTATAAAACGTATTCAGGGATTCCCGAAAGTTTTCCATCATTCAACCATGAATATTTCTGATTAAAATTCAATTCAGCATATCAATGATCGGTTTGCGAAGTATATGATGGTAGATGTCTGAGCTCCATAGGCACTAACCATTGGCAAGGTCCATGGATATGGCGTCTGCTTCACACCAGATAGCTAGTTTGAGTAATATCCATGTTTGACTTTTGAAATGACTGGCCACCTCGTAATAAATTATCACCTAAGCACCTCCATTCGGGGGTATCAATATTATCTGCACGGAAAACACATGCAATGTAGGTAATTAGGCACCTTGTCCGGGTTCCCCACGAGGTGCATCGATTGTACCATATATATATATAGGTCGTTGTCCACAATTTCTGCGGTTCGGATTCCATATAACTACCCTGCTCATATGCTTCTTGCTGGCTATCAGTATCCACTACAAGCCAGTTGTTACAAGGCATGCACTAGGGTTGCGACATCTGTAGATTCAATTTGGAGAAAGTTATTATGCCTGTCTGATGCTAATCATGGATAGGAATTGGTCACAGTTTCACTACTACAGAACTCGACATCACAAACGCTCTATCACAAACGGTTGTTGAAAACCGTTTGTGATGAGGTCCATCACAAACGGTTCGTGTTACAAACCGTTTGTGAAGCCCCTCTAGGCCATCACAAATGGTTTGTAACACGAACCGTTTGTGATTGACCATTATCACAAACGGTTTATATTGAAACGTTTGTGATGAGGTCCATCACAAACGGTTCGTATTAGGAACCGTTTGTGATAGATCGCACAGTACAAAACCCTACTTCCCCCTCCCACTCTTGCTCTCCAACCCGACGCCCACCATTTCTTTCACCATTGTTGCGGCCATTTCTCACCAAATTGCTCAAGAAAGGTCACGTTTTTTGAAGAAAGCTCTCCATCAACTTTTTTTGAGGTTGGTAACACTCAACTCTTCCCATTTGTAGCTTGTTTCAACCATTAAATTTGAAATTTGACATGAATTTGATGGAGGGGCTCTTTCATCCTCTCTAGAGCTCATTTCTCATGAAATTCAATGGAGCAACTCGAATTTAGTAGGTAGATCATTAATAACTTGCTTGAGGACACATGATAGGCATTCTTCCATGATTCTTTACCTTGAATTGTTGCAAAATTGATCTAGGCCGTTTGTCATCAATTTCTTCATCAATTTTGTCCTCGGCTCCACTTGGTTCAATTTGGTCCTCGGCTCAATTTGATCCACTCACTTGACTCAAGGTTTGTATCTAGCAGTGAGATTGATTTGCAAATAATTTGGTATTATTATTTTTATTGGAATATTGGTTTAAGGACAAACCCATTTTGTTTGTAATAGATGGACGGACGAGGTTGGATGTACGTTGCCAGTTCAGATGACTCATTTGTCAACGGGGTTGACTCCTTTGTGAATGTGTGGCATCTAGGGAAATCGTTTTGGGTGAATTCCAAGTGCTAGTCCTTGTAATGCTAGATAAGGTTTTTACCTATAGCAGTATCCAATCTTGTCACCTGATGGAACAGTTGAACAATCAGTATGTAATATGGTATGTAGTCAAACTTTTACAGAGTCTCCCTGAATGTTGTCACCTGATGGAACAGTTGAACATCAAGATTGACAAATGCCACGGCAACAACAACGGTGGTGTCTTTTCTTTGGATGGTAGACTGTGATTGGTAGTAGCTCTCAAAAAGAGTTTCTCCTAGGTTGTTGTCTTGGCTTGGTACTGAGTTAGCTGGCTCGAGTAACCATGTTTTACGCCAGCTTCTAGGGAAATCTTTAGTGCAGAATGTGTATTAGGTGACCTGTGTGCCGCATGCTTTGCATGCAGGACATGCAAAACTGAATGATATTAAACGCATCGTTCCTCCAAAATGAACGAGAGTCTTGTCACGGTAAATTTAGAAGTTAGTCAACAGAAATCAGTGATCTCTACGTGACCTACCAGATGTTTGCACCTGCTGTTATACAACTGTAATAAACAAACAAAAAGTTGTTGGATCTGAATGTCACTTCAGTCGCCCGAAGGCTATGTGTGGAAATTAGACTTTTGAGGTCCCGCCCTACACTTTTGACTCAATTCAATAAACTAATAAATTGAATTTGATCATTACATTAACATACTTCCAACGCCAGGTGTATGGTTTCTAAAAATATTGAAACATTTGGAAAGTAATTAATCTTGTAATATAATGATCACATCTCAGATTGTAATCATGACATCAGTCCAAATTTTTATTCTGATTTTGCTGCATGATAAGCCCGTTAGTGCATAAAAACATAAATGGCCAGGTGGACATATTGCTTCAATTTTTACTGTAAATTCAAATCTTTAGCACGTCAGCACATCTTGTTTTAATCTGTTCAGCTCCAACATTGATAGGGTCGTATCTGTTCAACTCTAATGGTCTGGTGTGCCTCTTCGTACTGTAACAGAGATAAACACATCGACCATATGGTTGGCATCAGAAGAAGGTATACACAAGCTAAAAGATCTGGAAAGTAACTCTCTTTATTACACTGTACTGTAACAACTAACAACCAAGGCAAATTCATGTAAAAATCTCTTTACAGGCAACAGCCATAAACAGCGCAGTTGTTGGACGAAGACCAGATCGTTTCTACCTGTCCAGATACTCCAGCTCACTAGTAGAATGACTTCTGTGAAGAACACGATTGCAAATAGGTACTGAGCAATTCCAGTGTCTGTAAGGCGTCATGATGATCTGGGGAATTGAATTTAAGGAAGCCCAAACAAGCTTCATATTTGGTAATGATGTCAGATTGTGGGCAGTTTGTCTTAGTTTTTTCTGTTAGATTATGTGCTTATTAGAACGTGTTGATATATACAGGGAATGGTGATAATGAGGAACATCAGGGGAAATATAAGCTTCATATTTGCAGTTTGTTTTCCCATATTTTTCCTCGCTAATCATGCGGCTACATTGCTAAACAGCCTGCTAAATCAAGGTATGGCTTCCGAAGGAATCTTTCTAACGATGTGTTATTAGAACTTAGAACTCATCAGTCAAGTAAACTATTGTCACACCCCAAAATTTTTGGATTTTGGGATGTGATTTGTTAGCATAATTAATACAATAATTTTCTCAATTTTCTAAAAATTTTCAAGCTTTAATTAATTTACAGGGAATTTATAATAGAAAAATATTTGTGAAATATAAATAAATTGCTTTGTATGTTGCATTCATGCTTCTGCATTAAGTTTTGCTTGTGTATAGTTCAAATTAGAATTTAAATCTAATTTAAATTTGAGTTTGAATTGCGTTTGTTTGAGCCTTAGAACAGTTGTTTAGGTTGGAGTTCGTCTCTGCCCCGTGAACTCTCTCCCCTGGTCCACTTTACTCCCTCTCCCTTATTTTCCCAAGTTAGCCCAGTTTTTCCCTCCGCTCAGCCCAACACCAGCCTTCG
Organism: Echinochloa crus-galli; assembly: GCA_900205405.1. Lineage (NCBI taxonomy): Eukaryota > Viridiplantae > Streptophyta > Magnoliopsida > Poales > Poaceae > Echinochloa > Echinochloa crus-galli. Next base: position 884,374 of record OAMR01000440.1, read on the forward strand.
TCCCACCCCGCACCCCCTTTCCCCCACCTTCTCTTGGGCCGCAGCCCAGCGCGCCTCGCCAGCCCAGCGTCGGCCCGCAATGCCCCAAAGCTCCCTGCGCCGCGCAGAGTGCCGCCGCCGCCAGCTTGGCGTGCGTGCCACTGTCGGTCTCGGCGTTTGCGCCGCCTCGGCGCCCGAGCTCCACCTGCGCTCCCGTCGGCCCTATTTAAGCCGCCGACCGCCAACGTCCCACAGCACCGCCTGACTACTGCCGCCCTCCTCGTCAGTGGACAGCGCCGCCGCAGCCATGGCACCTCGGAGAGAGCGCCGCCGCCGACCTTCCTCGCCGCGATTCACTGTCTCCATCGGCCATCGGGATGCGCCGCCGCCACCACAAGCTTCGCAAGGGCGAGCCGAACCCCCGCCACCGGCTCTCGTCGTTACCCCGTCGCCGGACGAGCCCCTTCACGGGAGCTCCACGTCACCGAGCACCGTCGACGCCATTGATGGCGATTCCCCTGAACCGCCGCCCGTCGGTGAAAGCCAAGGCCTCTAGGAGCTTCCTCGCATCGAGCCGCGTCGACCCCGCCGCTTCAAGGCGCTGGATTGCTGCCAGATAAGTGCACTCCCATGAGGCCCTCGCCGCCGGCCATGGCCTCTGCCGCAAGCCGAAATCAGGCCGCTTCCTCATGGCTCTGCCGCCGGTATGCACACCCCCGGGATCCCCTCGACCTCCTCTACCTCCTGCGCTAGCACCTCGTTGCCCTAGCACACCAAATCGACGCAAGCTCATCACCCAGAGCCGCCGACAGCCAGGGGAGAGAAGGTCATGGAGCTTTTACAGACAAACCCCTACAAGTTTTCCCTCTTACACTTAAACCCAATCGCTCCCTAGTCGTCCGATTCAAAATCAGCGGCCACGATCTGATATGACCAAAGTCAGAAAATGGTCAGCGCTGGTCAGCTTTGGCTGATTTTCAAAAGAGCCCCCCCCATTTTCAGTAATTAACCCTCCGTCCTAGCCTATTCAAAAATAATCACGGATAGGTCCCTGTTTTAACGGAAAACCCCCTGATCTTTTTAGAAATAGGGCCCGAGGTCCTGTTTTGACGTTTTTACTTGTTAGCCCTTCTATTTTAATACGTAATTATGCATAGGTCTTCGGGTTTTCCAAATAAGCCCCTGGAAACTTTTAAACCTCGCTAGCAAGTCCCTAAACCTTAGAAAAGCCATATCTTTCTCGTTTTAGCTCCAATTAGAGTGATTGTTACGCTCACGTGTTCGTAGCGAAGCGTAGATTACTTTTAAAGCCTTCTTTTGTTCTGTTTCAATTGTATAGTGTATTGTTCTTAGTTATTCTTGTTTGTTTGCTTGTATGTTTGTGCCAAAGATTGTTGCGAATAGTGGAACGTCATCAAGGGATTTCAAGTAGAAGGAACACGCTTTGAGTGCTATCAAGGAGAAGAGTAGAGCTTGAAGATCAAGAGCTGAAGACTATGAGTGATTATACTGGATTTAAGGCAAGTTATAGCACGGACAATCCTTGCTACCTACCCAGTTGTAATAAATTATTTCGTACATGCAATTGTCTAAATTGATGTACCTTTAAGGTTGATCCCAGTTTTGATTATCCTGTCCTTTGATTACCTTGGGTTTATTGCATATGGGTAGATTTTTGCTATGCGCGGCTACTATCACCATTATTTAATTGTTAAATTTGACTTAATGGTACACTTCAACATGATGATAAAACTTACTTTTTGGCAACATGATTTAGGAGCTAAAGCATGTGCTTCGTGCTTTGTTCTAGTGTCTCGCTGTAAGGTCCAGTTCTTAAAGCGGTAACCCAAGAGCCTGTCGCCACCGCTAGAACTATTATGGCTCTGGTCTTGGACAAGTAGCATGTACGTCTCTAGCTTGATAGTGGTTACCGATGGGGCCAACGGCGCTATGAGAACCACTCGTGAGTTTATGGTTTAATCCACCGAGGACGGGAGATCCATCGGCTATATCCCCTTGAGACACAGTCTCGTGTTGGGAGTCCCTGCGACAGGGAACTCCACACGTTGCGCATTGTTGGGTGCAATGCCCGCACGTTGGACGCTATCGACCCCCTTATGGTGTGACTTTGTAGGCGTACGTCAATCTCGGTGCATTGGGCCATACTACCCGTGTTGTACCATAGCAGTCACTGTCTTGTTAGGGTGTCTTGTGAAAAGCCTTGTAGAGTCCCAATGCCGTCACAGGGTCTGATCCACCTTGCGTGGTTGGGTGCAAAGTTCCTTTGAACTTTTACGCGACTGGTGGGTAAAGGGTGAAACCTCTGCAAAGTGTATAACCTATCATGATAGCCTTGCTCAGGGTCACGAGCAGCTTGGATCCTTTTTTATTAGAACTTGATGATTATTGATGCTTAATGTCACTTATACTTTATTAATTGGGTTGCAACTAGGATTTCATTCACTTGTAGTAATTTGGATAATGTTAAAACGAACCAACTAAAAGTGCTAATGCAGTTCAGCCATGTCTAGACTTATTTTGAGCCTTTCATACACCCGTGCTATACTTGCTGAGTAAGACATTTACTTACACGTGCTATTATTCAACAAAATCCCGGATGGATAACAGATGGAGTGAATGAGTCTGCTGCTACTGAGGTGCTGTTTGGTTGGTCCATTTTGGAGCGTGATCAGATTACAGCGTGATTCGATTGCCTTAGTTTCCGTTTGTCTCTCGCGCTATGTAATTGGATGTCACGGGAATAGATACCGAGGCTTCAGCAATCTGATTACTTCCGACCGCCGGCGGTAAGTGATGGCAAGCGTCCCTTCCGATACTGCAGGTGAACCAAACAAATCGTGCCATCATTGATTTCCTTCCCGTTACAGCCATGGACCAACCTTTGCGTTAACGTTACCGTTGATGGAACCAAACATCACCTGAGTTTCTTGGGGATCTTCTGTACTTCTGAGCTGTGGTAAATCAGTCGGTGTCCATGTGGACTTGAGGCTCTACCTATCGAGAGAGTTAAACTTCCGTTGTGTTTTAGGTAAACTGTGATGTAAAACTATTTTATTCGAGCATATGTACTCTGTTTATTATATTTGTTAGCTGTATGAGTTCTGTGGACTTTCTGAGCACACATATAGCAGCATTCGGATTTTTATGTAAATCTGGGTGTGACAATTATATCATGGATGAAAAAGAGAACATTATCTATATCATGCATTCAAGGTCAAACCATGACCTAATTGAATAACATTGATCGGTTGGAACCTGTTAAACCTCAATTATCAGGGCTGAATTATATTAGAAAGTCATGACTTTTCGTTGTTGTTTCTTTCCTAATGGACTTGCATTTGGCTGGAAGAAATATTGGGCCAAGTTGTGTTGGGCTTTGATTTTAATCCAGTAACTCGGTATAAAATTCAGTTGACTCTTGGTTCAGCACCAACTAGCCAGTAGAAACCAACTGGTAAAAAAATATCTGGCAGTTCATACTTGGATCATGTTCGGTAGCGGTAACCAGCCAGAGAGCCACTGCGTCCTTCAGAAGATACTAGGTAATAAGTTGCACAAGTTAATTAAACATGCCAGGCACTCATCTGCACATTAGTTACTCGCCATGAGCTGTACCTATCGATCCGAGCTTGACCAACACATATATCGATTGCTAGCACTGTCTTGGTTCGCGAGAGCTAACCAAATACAAACAAATCGTGTATTACTTACGTTCATGTGCGACTATGTAAAGACCTTTTTGTCATGGTTTCTCCATCAACCCATGAACATGCTATGCTAATGAAGTGACAATGATAAATCGGTCAGCGTTGGTAATGAGGAACTACCGGAAATAGGTGGCACTGTGCAAAATGTGCATTATGAGCAGTACCAAAACAGTACTCAACTTTTATTTATGAATACGATCTTTATATCAGTTTCCTTTATTCACTAGTGGAGAATTGTCCTTTGGTCCAAAACCGGGACTAGGAGTCCGGAACTAAAGGGCTCCAACTCGGGACAAAGTCTGCAGCGCTAAAAAAAATGTTGCGCCCGCGGGATTCAAACTCACAACCTTTTATATTATCCCGCGTACAGCCTCCTAACCACTGCACCTATATATGTTTCACAGTGAGCACATACATCTACACCAAGTATAAATTGTCTACCATAAATGATTTGAACAATTAAAACTAGGAAAAAGTCCATTTTTGACAATCCAACTATTCCCTCAGTTTGGTTTTGACCATCGAACTATCAAACCGTTCAAACTTGGCCATCGGGGCGGTTTTAATTTTTTTCATTTATAATTTAGTCCTTAGACCTTAAAATGATTATTACTTTTTGCTCGTACCTCAGATTTGAGTGATTCTTGCGTTCACGCGTTCATAACAGTGAGTATTTATACTATTTTATCACTATTTAATATATTATTTTTATTTTATTCTGTAAAAATATCAATATAAGAAAAGTGAAACAAACTGTTAGAAAATAATATGTACACGATTTTAAAAGATAAAGCTCATTGTTAGGAACGTATGACCATAAGAATCACTTAAATCAGATATACGAGAAAAAAATAGTAATCATTTGAAGATCCAAGAACTATTTTATTTACAATTTAGTCCTTGGATGTTCAAATGATTACTATTCTTTTCTCGTATATCCGATTTAAGCAATTCTTATGGTCATGCGTTCGTAACAAGCTTGTGTAATATCAACAATGTAACTAAATTTGTTCAAATTATAATGTAATATCAGAGATAATACAAGATCATGTAATTTCACAAACTCAACAAAATCTTTGTAGAAATTTGAGGCTGAGAATAATTAAAGGATTTCTGTTCTAAATAGCGTTAATAAATAGTAATTAGATGGAAAATCAGAAAAAAAAACAACAAGGTAGGGTTGGACAGAATACTCGTGGCTCATTAGTTCACTTAGATCGAGGCTAGATCATCAGCTCAACTCGTTTGCATTCTGTAAAATGCTGAGCTAGCATTTTAGCTCGTTAAGTTAAAGCTAGAGCGAGCTCGTGCTTGCTCGAGCCAGCTCCGAGCTTAACGAGCCAAGAACAAGTGGCAAGCCCAGGAAGCAATAGTTAAGCCATGAATCACAATCGGCCCACATCTAAACGTCTGCTCCTCCTTGTAACCTAGGAGCCAGGCCCGTAGTCCAAAACAACCAGCTCCATCTCTCCATTCACGACCCCGCGTCCCCGTAGTCATGGCCAAGGTCTCACGGGCCGTCGCCGACGATATTTGCGAGCGATGCACAGTGCATCGTTGCCAGCCAGTTCGATCGACCGGAGATTCAATTGAGGCTACCTAGAAACCGGTAGCTCGAGAATTCGAGATCTTAGCCCCAGTACTTGAAATCTAGCTATGTTGTTGCGGTAAGTAAATCGAGATCATATCCAATTGTCCATGGAAGAAAACTGGTAGCTATGTTTTTTGATTTTGGGATGTGATTTGTTAGCATAATTAATGCATAATTTTTCTCAATTTTTTAAAAAATTTTCAAGCTTTATTTAATTTACAGGAAATTTATAATAGAAAAAATATTTGTGAAATATAAATAAATTGCTTTGTTTGTTGCATTCATGCTGCTGCATTGAGTTTAGCTTGTGTGTAGTTTAAATTAGAATTTAAATCTAATTTAAATTCACGTTTGAATCGCATTTGTTTGAGCGCTAAAAAAGTTGTTTTAGCCTTAGTCCACTTTTGCCCCTCAGCTTTTTCCCCGGCCTAGTTTATGCCCCTTAAACTCTTCCCTCCTGCCCAGCGCCTCGGCCCTTTTTCTTTCGCGCCGGCCCAGCGCGCGTAACCCAGCCCCACCGGCCCAACGCCCACGCCTGGCCCAGCCGCTCCCTGCGCGCGTCCGCGGCCCAGCCGCCAGACGCTCTTTTGGCCCAGATACGGCCCAGCTTCCTCCCGCCGCCAGGAGCAGCCGCCTGCCGCCCGCCAGCCTTGGCGTGCGTGCCACGGCCGCCTTGGCGTTTACGCCACCTCGCCGTCCGAGCTTCGCCGCACCTCCCTCGGCCCCATATAAGCTGCCTACGCCGTCGCCTCTCAGCATCACCTCAAGCGGCCCTCGCCTGGCTCCATGTGCCGCACAGCACCGCTGCCAAGACAACCCGAGCGCCGCCGGCGCCGATGCCGCGGACTCGCCAAGCCTCGTCGTCCTCGAAGTGAGCGGCCGCCACCACGACGTTCCTTGCGCCGAGCCGCTTCTTCACCGCCGGTCGCCGTCGAAAAATCCGCACCAAAGCATCATCGCCGACGAGAAGGCTAGGACCGCCGCCGCCGGCCTTGGTCGATTCACCGCCTGCGTTGCTCGCCGGACAAAGACGCCGCCACCCTAAGCTTCACCAGTCCAGCGTGAAGCGGGACTCTCCACGTGAAGCGTCGCCGCCGGTGCTCCTCCGAGCCAAGTCGCCGCCGGGGACCTGACTTTCTTGAGGATCTTCTGTACTTCTGAGCTGTGGTCAACCAGTCGGTGTCCCTGTGGACTTGAGGCTCTACTTATCGAGAGATTTAGACTTCCGTTGTGTTTTAGGTAAACTCTGATGTAAATCTATTTCATTCGAGCATATGTACTCTGTTTATCATATTTGTTAGTTGTATCTGTTATGTGGACTTCCTGGTAAACATATAGCAGCATTCGGGTTTCTATGTAAATCCGGGTGTGACACATTTTAATTTTTTTTGCTGAATCTTTCACGCAAGTGGCTAAAACTTATTTCCCTTTTCCTGTGTAATTGTGTTTTTGGTGATTGAGTGACAACATCATCATTAGAACTAATGGGTTTGTCAAGATGAATATTTGTAGGTTGTATAGGTCTCAAGGTTTGATTCAGAGCCATCCAAATACAATAAAACGAAATGACTTGAAAATATTTCGAGCTTCCACATCAATGAATAACAAATCTTGATAAGGGACATCATTGAATCAATCACGGTATGTATGATCATCGACTCAGCTCATTGAAACATTTGGCGAAGGAACAAGCATCAAGGCAAAGGAACAGGCGATTTTACTCACCGTATCTACAACAGTTGAGTGTTATCATAAGCATCAATACAGACACCGCTATTTTTGTTGGCACTTTTCATCTTGCTTTCTTGCAAAGAATGTGTATGTATTTATATCATATCCTTGGAACTTTGTCAATGTACTTGATGGTACGATGACCAACAAATCCAGCTCATGACACCCGGTTTTTGGACACCGGTCAATTTCACTTTTAATGAGTCGCCAAAAGATTTTCTGTGCTTTTTTGATCTGCCACTGTTCTTTTCATGTAGTTCTCACACACACACATCGGTATATGTTGAATCTACTGGCACATGTTATAGAACAGTGTAATGTGCTTGCCTGAAATCATTAAGGTTCTCGGCGAGTATTGACTGATGGCTGATTGTCCCTCTCCCAACTAGCCTTCCCACATGGCGTGATACAGGAATGTCAACTCTTTATAGATCCAAATAGTACATGCTAAACTCAGTCACATGCTTTGTGCACATCGATATATGGTTAAACTACCGACGCTTGTTCAGAACAGTCTAAAGTGCTGGCCTGAAATCATCAAGGTCGTCGATGAGCACTGGCTGATGGCCGATCGTCCCTTTTCCACCATGCCTTTCCTAAAGCCATGATATAGGAATGACAAATCTATCTAGATCCAAATAGTACATGCAAAACTCAATCGCCTCCTCTGTCTCCCATCCATTTGTCATGCAACCTTTCAGTCGGAATTTGTAGCAGTCGTGCTCACAGTCATGAGTGGCCTGAACCCTCACGTGATTAATCTATTTGAATATGATATAAATTGTGGTTAACTGAATTTGATGGGTTTATATTATTTATTTAATTATAGTTTGGTATATACTTATATTTGCTAGTAATTATTTGCTTAATAAAATTTGACCAACTAAAATTGGTTAATGCAGCTATCCTTTTAGCCATCCACTTTATAAAAGCCTTGCATGTCATTTATTTCCATATTTTGCTGAGTACGACATGTGCTCACGCTTGTTTATTTATGTTGCATCGACCACACATGGACCATTGCTCAGAGTGGGAGAACTTTGAGGATTTACTAAGTGCTAGGCGAGTCCACAGTCATCTGCCTGTAGACTAATGCTCACATTAGTCCCGGGTCCAATTCAATACGGTATATAATGTCCCGGATGGAAGAGAATGAAAAGTCTATTCTTTACTAATGTTTGGAATTTACATTTTTTTTGTTTAGATACATAATAACGGTATACGTTCTTCATATCTTGTATATATTTAAACTTTATTAAACTATTGACCATTCTTACTATTCTAGTAGTGATTGTTGAATATGATCTGAATTATTAATGTGAGTCTTGTGAGGACGCCTGTAGGGCCCACGGTTCGGGTTATGTGTTAGCGGATTTGTTTCCGTATTTGTCTGCAGTCAGTTTAGTCCGCCCTATTTATACATCTTGTAAGCCGCATGGGAAGAGTTGACAACTCATTATATTCCCTGCGTTGTGACTCTCTCATTATAGTGAAGATCTTCTGTTGGCGCCCGTGGTTTTTCCCCGCAAGGGTTTTCCACGTTAAAATCGGGTCTCGTGTTCGATCTTGTTTTCGCATTATTTGTTAACAAGTGATATAAAGAGCTTGACTAGAGATTACGTTAAAAAATTAGGGATTCATCCCTGTTGTCGCGTCGTCGCGCCTATTCGGTGGAGAAATCAATCTATCGGCGACGTCTGCGTCAAGCGGCAGTCCTACGCGTTGGTGTAGTTGTCTCGGCTACCGAGGCTGTTTGAAGACGGAGGGTGTGCTTAGTTCCAAAAAGAGGAAGAGAAAGTTTGGTAGAAAGTCACATCGGACACTGTAGCGCACTGTAGCACTTTTCGTTTGTTTGTGGTAATCGTTGTCCTACCATGACCTAACTAGGCTCAAAAGATTCGTCTCGTCGTGTACATCAAAAGCATGTAGTTAGTTTTTTTATTTACCTACATTAATGCTCCATGCATGAGGAGAGAGATTTGATGTGATTTGATATGATAGGTGAACAGTGAAGTTTGGAGAGAGAATTTTAGAAAGTTTGGTGACGTGATTGGGAAAGGCCGGAATCAATTTCTGTATTACGGCGACCAAGAGATCGACTCCGTGGTGAAATCGATCTGTTGCCTGAGGCTGCCGCATCGCTGCCCTTCCGCTGCCTGCGCCGGGAGGAGACTTTCCTGCGCTGCAAGTCAGGGGCGGATAAGAAAAGTTTGCTGCTTCTGTTGCACCCGGATCGAGGAGGGAACACAGCCGCTGCTGCCGCTGAGGCTGCTCGCACCGGCACCCTCTACTGCTTCCCGCAGGAGCGTTTAGGGGAGCGAGGTGCCGCAGCGGGCTCCTGCACGCGATCCCCTACGCAAGCGGAGAGGCTTGCCTCTGCCAAATCCAGGGGAGGCAGCGGCGTCCGCTACGCCGCCACCGTGGCAGCGAGGCCCGCGTGGCCCAACTGCTGCCCGCCCGTCCGCGGCTGGAGGAAGGGGAGGGGACCGGGTCGGATGGGACAGGGACGGTGCCGTCGACCGCCGCGCAGCAAGCAGCCGGTCAATGGTCACCACCGTCCCGCACCGCGCCGCCTGGTCTGAGGAGACGCGGCTGCCGTGCTAGCCCACCTCGCGCCGGTGGCCTACAGCTCCCGCCGTCGCGCGAAGCCCGCCCGCTCGGAGGCACCGCGAAGCAGGGAAGGGGAGGGAGGCGTCGCCGACAGCGGGAGCCGTCCGCGTGTTGTCACCGTGGATGGGGAAGGCTTCGTCGCCGTCATGGCCGCCGCCGCCGCCGGGGAGGCCGGCTCTCCCGTCGTCCGCCTGCGCAGCCGCTACAGCCTCTACCTCACCGCCTGGCGTGCCGCCCGGCCACCGGCCGTGCTCCACCGCACAGCGCGCCGCCGTGCCGCCGGCCCCGGCCAGGCCCTACGGACCGCCGCGGGAGGAGGGCGTGGATGGGGAGGCCGGCCGGTCCTCGCCTCGGATGCCGCCTGGGGGGCTCCCCCGCCCAGCAGCGCCGCCATCGCGCCCGGAGAAGGTGGAGGTGCGCCACTCCGGCAAGAGGGGCGCCGTCGTCCCCCGCGGCGGCGCCGTCAGCGAAGGCCGCCGCCCGGCGCCTCCGCCGCGCCCCTGCGTAGCAGCCCGGCCGCCGCCGCTGCTCGTAGGCGGAGCCAAGCACCGCCGTTTGCCTCACGCGGACCACTTGCCGCGCGCCGACCGCTTGCCGCTTGCCGTCATCGCTCCGGGCCGCCGTCGTGCTCCGGTCTCTTATACACATCTAGATGTGTATAAGAGACAGCCCTATTCTCTCTCCCTCCTATCCCCACGGCCCCTCCCACCACCGCCTCCGCTCTTCTCCTGCCCCGCCCCCCCCTCTCCCTCCTCCCTCTCTCTCTCTCTCTACTCTCTCTCTCTCGCTAGCTCCCCACGCGCCGCCCCACGCCGCCTCCTGCTTCTCCTACGCCACCCTCCGCCGGGCACCGATGCCGCCCTCTTCCCCGCCCTCCCTCCGCGAAGTCCGGCGGCAGCGGCGCGGAGCACGACGCCGCCCTCTCTCCGTATACACATCTAGA
>OAMR01000440.1:907348-921327 GCA_900205405.1 Echinochloa crus-galli
AGGGGGGAGGGGGGGGGGGAGTCGAGCCAACCCGAGCCTGGTTCGGCCCAGCTTGTGAAAGCTTGGTACAAGGGTGGCTTGGCTCGGCTTGGTTAAACAAACAAGCTAATTAATCTTTAGGCTAGGCTCGGCTCGTAGACAAGCTCGAGCTAGCTCGAGCCAGCTTGTGAGCCTATCAGCAAAATAAATCTAGCTTCAGTAGGACTGAAGGACTAGAAGAAACAAGACGATCATCACCAATACATCATTTAGCAATGAATTTAAACATTTAAATGTGAATGTAAGAACATAACGGAGCATGTTTGATGAACATGTTCAACAACACATTAAAGTCTTTAAATAATAAAGTCTCAAGGTCTTAAATTAATAAGGTCTCACAATAGAAGCAAAAATCTAAATATCTGTTTTGCAAAGTTATAATAAGATAATATATAGGCCGACTACTTCTTTAAGAGAAAAAAACAACATCTCCAGTTGTCTCGTTAAGCTCGCGAGCTGCTCGCGAGCCGATTCGGCTCGGCTCAGTTCGGCTAACGAGCTATAACATTGGCTCAGGCTCGGCTCATTTAGAATTCGAGCCGAACCGAACCGAGCCAGGCGAGCTCGAGCTGAGCCGGAGCTTTTGTCCACCCTTAGTTACACGAGGGAAAATAAATCTTATCTCTCCGAGATCTGGTCATGGATAAGAAAAAGCTTGGTAAGGTAGAATCTTGTGACTATATAAATATACACCTGTGCTGTACTTAGAGAAGGCACGAGCTATGCTACCGAATCAGATATTCAGATCCAACTCCCAAGCATACTAGCTCCTATGGCCATGGACACCTTGGGCATCATCGTGGTAACCACTCTTTTCGTCCCGCCATTGCTGGCAGTGCTGCACATGTTGTTACGACGACTAGATCAGCGGAGTGTCCATGACCACCCAACGCCGCCAGAGCCCAGGCCTATCGCCGTGGTCGGGCACCTCCACCTTCTACTAAAGAAACCACTTCACCGCACCCTCGCCGACGTCGCCGCCCGCCATGGAGACGTCTTCAGCCTCCGGTTCTGCTCTACCCGTGTTGCCGTTGTGTCCTCCACCCCAGCCTCCCGGCTGTGCCTCGGCGCACTGGACACCACGTTCGCCAACCGGCCGCGGCTGCCGTCCGGGAAGGTCCTCTCCTATGAGTGGTCCACCATGGGCCACGCCAACTACGGGCCATACTGGCGCCATGTCCGGCGCATCACCACCGCAGAGTTCTCATCCACGGAACGCGTGCAGCACTTCGCTGACGTCCAGGTGCAGGAGGCCAGGGCCATGGCGCGGCGCATTTCTCGTGTGCCGCTTGGTCCTGGCGGCCGTGCTCTGGTAGATCTCAAGTCGAGGATAGCTGAGATGATCATGAACGTCATAGTTGACATGATTTGCATGAGAACGTGCTCTTCTCGCAGGTAAAGCACGATCGAGCGAGCTCGATCAGTGTCCTGTTTTTGTACGAGCAGCTGCAGTCTGCAGTTACAAGCATGGGGACGGCCTCCTTGATATATATAATGATGACACTGTTAATTAAGTACACAATTATATTACTTTGTAGTGAAGTACAGGAACAGGATGACACCGCTGAAGTGAGTGAGGAGGCCAGATGTTTCATGGCGATGGCGGAGGAGACCATTGAGCTCTCATCGGCTGTGTGGGACTTCCTGCCCGCGCCGGTATGGTGGCTTGATATTGGCGGAGTGGCCCAGAGGTTGCAGCGATTGCAAGCAAACAGGACAAGGTTTTTGCAGAGGTTGATCGAGGGGCACAAGGAGATGGAGAAGGGCGCACAAGTAATTCGGAGGAGGATGCTCGGGGTGATGCTGGAGCTCAAGAAGAAGGACCCCGAGACCTGCACGGACCAACTCATCCATTCGCTGTGTATTGTGAGTATATAATCAGTCAATTTCTTGTGTTTGACCTGATTTATATATGCTGTCTTGAATTCATAGCTTTGATGGATTCACGTGTGATTTTGCAAGAGCGCACTCGAGGCAGGTACACTTAGTTCGGCATACACAATCGAGTGGGCCATGTCGCTCTTGCTTAACCACCCTCACGTCATGAAGAAAGCTCGCGACGAACTCGATGCACGCGTTGGGCTACTGAAACGCCTGCTAGAGGCGACTGATCTCGAAAACTTGCCATACCTTCGATGCATTATTCTAGAGACGCTTCGCTTGTACCCAGTGGTACCGCTTCTGGTTCCTCGCGAATCCTCTGTCGACTGCACAGTCAATGGATTCCATATTCCCAAGGGAACCATACTCCTTGTGAACACGTTTGTTATCAATAGAGATCCTGGGACATGGGATGAGCCAACAGCCTTCCTCCCGGAGAGGTACTACTGATCAAGCATCATCGATCCTGTTGATACAGAACTTTTTTCCTTGGGTTATTGCTTTATAATTGATCTTATTGTTGTATCAACTATTGCGACAGGTTTGAGGATGGCAAGAGTCAAGATAAGATGGCGATATCATTTGGCATGGGGAGACGGCGGTGCCCAGCAGAGAACCTTGGCATGCAGATGGTAGGCCTTGCTTTGGGAACTATGATCCAGTGTTTCAACTGGGAACGGGTGGGCACGGAGCTCGTGGACATGGCTGAGGGCTCTGGCCTAACCTTGCCAAAGAAGATTCCTTTGGAGGCGTTCTGTGAACATCGTGATGCTATGGTTGATCATCTTTCACAGATCTAGCTGGTACTGCTCTGTTCTTTGATGTTAAACGAAAACTGGATGGAGGAATTACGTTGTCAGATTTGGGCTCCCGGAAGTCATGTTGATTTGGGTTCTGGTGGTTATAGAATAATTTCAATGTTGCTGCTTTTATATTTCCATCAATCCATGTAATAATCGATGCATGCAGAGTTTCTACAGTGCATGGTCTTTGAATATACGTGACCAAACATTAGTATTGTTATACTGAATGCTGCTTCCATAATTCTAGATTTTCTATTTAATGGAATCTACATATAATAAAAACATAGAGCCGGAGTTGCCCACTGATATTTGAACAATGAAGCTCATAAAAATTCCAAAAGGTAAAGAGAAAGATCAAACTTTTTTCTTCAGCGAGGTATGATCTCCATGGTATATGACAAAGTAAAGTGGTCCTTTGTGCAACAAACCTTAAGGATTGAGGACTTTACTCAGCAAGGTCATGTTGGGATTAAAATAAATGACCAGGTTGGTCAGAATTTCTAGACATGGAAGGGGCTGAGACAAGGAGACCCACTATTACCAATTTTGTTTAACATTGTAGTGGACATGTTAGCAATTCTCATTAATAAGGTAAAAGAGGAGGGTCAAATCACTAGTGTTGTCCCGCATTTAGTTGATGGTCGTTTGTCTATCTTACAATATGCGGATGACACTATTTTGTTTATGGACCATGATATTGCGGATGGTACCAATGCATGATGATGTTTTTTTCATTTTATGGTGCCTTTTGCAGGCCTTTCTTTGAAGCTTGTGGTTTTGGTGATGATATGATGGGTTCAACAACAATGTTGTATACTAGAAATGTGCAAATGTTGTATACTAGGAAGTAGGAACGTGCACAGATAGATTCATACAGAAAATTGTTAATTGGCACGGTGACCTGGTTTACATGATGTCTCTCTTTCGGTGTTTATTGTTGCTGTCTGAAAGCACGATTGCCCGCAAATGGAGTCATCAGTCGTGAGACGTCAGTGATCTCAGTTTGCCCATGTATTGGAGGGAGTAACCACAAGTTGAGTTTGGAGAAACCATCGTATATCATATTAGTGTGTGTGCGTGCGCGCGCAAGATGAGCATTTTTCGGTATTCATATCAACACCCGTTTAAATAACCGTTGGCTGTAAAACTCACTGTTTAAATTACCCAGGGCCTTTACAAATTTGTTTCAATTACTAGACGGAGGACATCATTTTGGATTTGAACCATATGTTTAAATTTAATTTTATCTTTCTATAATGCTTATTTACATGTGAATCAATGAACAGCTTAGTGTTATATGACCATTTTGCATATAAACAGTCTCTCGGCGTACAAACGCTTTTTCACAGCTCACAACTGACTTACCAAACGACTTTCAGCTTTTGTCGCAGCTCACAGCCTACAGCAACTTTTCCATGGCTCACAGCCTACAACAACTTTTTGAAGGGGTCCCTGCTCCGCATTATATGTATGGGGGGTAAATTTACAAATCGGTTACATGATCCTAGTCGTATACAACATAAAGTTCTACAATATGGTAATTGGGGAGTCTCCTAACAGTACACGACTAGTTCTCCGAGTCTACTACGCCATATTGCACCATAGCCGGGTCGGACTCATCTTGGTAGAGTAAACCAACCCCGGCCTGTGTCTGAGTGGCCCCAAGGATCTAGGAAGCTAGCATATTTAGAATTTGATATGAAAATGCTTGGCGTAATATGCAATATTTGTTTCTCTCTCTAGTTGTTTCACCCCTTCCACAACTATTCAGCATATGCTATTTGAAAATGTTGTATTCAACAATGTAAAACATTCATATTTGGAATTTGATATGAAAATGCTTGGCGTAATATGCAATATTTGTTTCTCCCTCTAGTTGTTTCACCCCTTCCACAACTAACGTGTAATATTCAGCATTTAGCACC
The DNA here is from genome assembly GCA_900205405.1 of Echinochloa crus-galli. Taxonomy (NCBI): domain Eukaryota; kingdom Viridiplantae; phylum Streptophyta; class Magnoliopsida; order Poales; family Poaceae; genus Echinochloa; species Echinochloa crus-galli. Next base: position 911,997 of record OAMR01000440.1, read on the forward strand.
GCAACCTTCTGGAGCAAGCCGGTGGCAACAACTTGATGATATACTTTATATTGGGGCACCTCTTGTTTGGCCAGAGTTGGTGAGGTACGCACAATAAGAATGCACCAGTTGCATAGATGGTACCTAGATCAATGTAAGGGGGAAGGATAATGTTCACTGCTCGGATTAAAGATGACCATCTAAAGCAAGGGTCAAATGATGTATGGATCGAATTTGAATCAATTTATGATTTATAGCATCAATACGCCCGTCACAAGACTCTCCTTAGTGTATGGGTTATGTAAGTGTGTCGTTATGTTGTGTTTTCTTATTTAAGCTATACTCCTAGTGTGTTGACTTATCACACCTTCTGTTTTACGGCCCTTAGGATGAAGAAGGTTAAAGAGTGCTGGAGAAAGGGTTAGTATAACATCGGCTTCATGGACCCCCGATGTTATACACAAGGAGAACGTAAAGAAATATCTAAATCGGACTACGAAGAATATATTCAACTCCTTGGATAGGCAAAATACATGTCCATTCATAATTTTTCCAGACAAAATTCAGTGAGCTCTTCACCTTTCAAATAAATAATAAATATTATATATAATCAACATTGTCTGTGTATATGTATATGGACAGCTTCCATTCGACACTGCTTTGTATGCGTGTTCATCAACAACTTTGTCGGTCCTAAGGGACAAGTGACGCCAAACAAATTTAAGGTACGTAATCGAAATCAAATCTACTAAATATTTTAAGTCATTATTTTCCATTCTGCTCATGTTTTGATTTGAAAAATATGCACGATGAAAGAATACCTCACTGAAAAGGAACGAGTCATAGAAATTTAAGAACTATGTTGATTCCTACTCGATGAGGTCATAAATCCTAATGGGGAATTTTATGCCAATTTATATGTACGCATGACTCGACTAGATCCTAATAGGGATGTCACGGAAGATGACGCTTAATTTGTAATATCCCAAATACTTTTAATATTTGAAGTGTGCAAAATTTTGAAGCACTTGTACTAATTGAAATGTATATATTATATATGTGTGATAATGGTTATATATATTATAATGTAATGGGAAAGCCCCTACCTATTTTTTATATTTTTTGTTCAGACTCAATTATTCGCTCCCATCAGGAGTCGGACTTGGGTCTATTGGGTGCTACTTAAGTTCTCTAACCACTAGGCTAGAGGCCCTTTCACTATACACAACAAATAAATATGTATACACATATGAATAAAATATGTATTAAAACTAAAATGACAAGGAAGGAAAAAAAAGAAAAACAGTCAGAGCCGGGACTAAATTGGGCGCCCTGTGCTACTAAGTGTTGCACTTAGTACCGGACAACCTGCCCGGTACCAAATGGCCGCTCTTTAGTGTCGGTGAGCCTGTAGAGGTCGGACAATCGATCAGTACTAAATGGAGTTTCGCGACCGTGATAGGTGTTCTTGTAGTAGTGAACCGATATAACTTATTCTTAAAAATGAGCCATCATATACAGGGGCTGTTTGGGAGAGCTCCACTCCACGTTTTCTGGCTCGCTCCAAAATCCTGTAGGCAAACACATCCAACTCCATAAAAAAAGTGGATCTAGAGGCCAATTCCAGGTTTTTCTTGGAGCTCCTCAAGGGGTGCTCCAGAAATACTAGTTTGATACCTTCAAATGGAGTTGGGAGAAAATTAGCCATCACTGCCACCGGTTACACACCTGTTTGTAAAGAAAAGAAAAGTCCGACTGCTAGCTTCTATACCGCTGCCTCCTGGAGTCCTGGCTCACGATTTTCCCTTTACCATCGGCCCACTACCGTAATCCACTACCGTATCAAAAGAAAAAAAACCTAGTCAACTACTACACAAAGCAAGTACGTCAACTAAGCTACATGCTTACTTGCCAAGTACGTGAACTACGCAGGCTACATGCTTTTACTTGCTTGTGTGCTTATTCATAAATATGTGATTCTCTCTCATTAAAATTCAGAGTAAATAATGATTATGGGCTACATTTCGCATGAACATATTCTTGTTGCATTTGTTTCAGTAACTAATGATTCTCTTGGTGTATAGTTTTGCTGGGCGCACACATGTAAATCATGATTTTTTTAGCACTATAGCAGAATGGGAAAATGAAAAGGTGTAAAAAAACTAACATAAAACAACCAAGGGTAAGAAAGACAATTCCCACTAAATCCTATAATTTCTAAAGCTGGAGTCACGTTGGTAGCCAAACATGTTGGGTAGCTCCATATTTTTCTGGAGTCGGTGAAGTGGAGGTGGAGTTTCTGGAGCATAGCTGGGGTTTTTTTTTGGAGTGGGAGCTCTCCCAAACAGGCCCATATACATATAGGGAGTAGGGGGTTATAGCAGGCAGTGAAAAGTTTTTGGCGGAGGCACCATAAAGCTTCTGTCATATTTTTTTCGGGTAAAGAGAGTACTTTATTAGCTAGAAGAAAATGTGTTACAATCATTGGTGATGAGGTCCAAAACGCACGCAGGCACTTGTCCCATCCATACTGCCGAATGGTTATGTCTCTTCTAGCTAACGAAGCTAGTTCATTTGCCACATGATTACCTTGTGTCTTCACCTGTGCTATCCTCCAACCACTTAGGGTACGGAGTAGGTCTTTGGCTTCTGTGATAGCAAAGCCGATGTTTGACTTGTCCACCTTATTTTTCTTTAGGGTTCCAACTATCCTGACACAATCAGATTCTAATATGTTAGGTCCTTCGCACCATTGGGCTGCTAGGCGAAGACCTTCTACACTAGCAAGTGATTCTGCCTCTGCCGCATCTGCACATCTAACCAACACCTTCCAGGCTATGAAGGTTATTGCTCCATTAGTATCTCGTGCTACAACACCCACCCCAGCCTCACCAGATGATCCAACAAAGGAGCCATCGACGTTTACTTTAAACCAGCCCTCGGGTGGTGGAGCTCATGTTCTAAGGGCGGATCTAGGGTAAATTGTCATCGGGGTCAGCACTCAACAAATCATCAAGGTATGCTGCCACCGGGGTATTTTTTTACCTGGGTCATAGCTGGTCAAAAAATACAGGTATAAGAGGTCCTCGCAAAGTCATCGAGCTCAATCCGCCGACGTCGACCCGCCGCTGCACCGCCTCTCCTTCGGCCCGAGCAAGTCCTAGAGGTTCGCCTCGACAATCTGCTCCTCCTCTTCGTGATCTTGATTCGTTTTCGGTCGCGTATCGTGCTAATTGAACTCGCCGACGATCTTCAGTGCCACCGGCCGCCGCTCGTCGTCGTCCGACGCTGTCGCCGGCCAATCCTCGTCGGGATCACCTCTGGTGAGTTCGCCTTGCTCCCAGCTTGCTCTCTGTCCAAGTCTCGTCGCGTATTGTGCACCGTAGCGTCGTGTTCATCTTTGACCGAAGCTCCGCCGCCGCCCATGGCGCCGCCGACGCGTTCCGTCGTCGTTGAGCGTCCCCAGCCGCCCCGATCACCCTTGGTAAACTCGTTGTGGTCCAGTGGTCTCGAAGAGCTTGTTATCGTCGAGAGCCGAGTCGTGTAGCGCGTTTCCGACGCTACTCCGGCGGAGCGCCGCCGTTCCGGCCATCTTCGCCGGCGAGCTCCCCGCCTAATTTTATCATGGCCACCGGATCGTGATCCAACGGTCCAGATTAATCCAAGCCGAAGTCAATTAAGTGGATACCGGTCAACCGTGCCAATTTTGCATAAGAGACCCTGTAGTTTTTAAAAATCAACCCGCAGTCCAAATTAAATTGAAAATAATTACTAATAAGTCCTTTTTTCTTCTATTTTAGCCCCTGGAACTTTTAAAACTTTACCAACAAGTCCCTGAACCTTAGAAAAATCATATCTTTCACGTTTCAACTCCGTTTTAATCCGTTCTTGTTGCGTTAGCTTCATATCAACTTAAACCACGTGTTAGCAATGCTATTTACCATGACATATATTTCTGAATTTTATTTAACATTAATTTAATTAAAGGCTATTTTAATGCGTCTTTCTAAATTAAAATATAATTAATGTTTAAACTCCGTTTTTCATGTCAACTATGAATTTGATTAATTCACTGAGTTTTATAAATAAAAGTTGATAGGTTACAAATATTTTGGTTTCATAAATAATATTAAAATAAATAATAATGTTTGATAACTAGCTTTTCTAAATTAAAATCAAATTAGAGTTATACTTCGAGTTTTTATAAATGAAAGTTAACTTGATTAATAAATTCATAATCTTTCTAATTAAAATTTAATTAAGTTCTTCATAAACTTATGTTAAATTGATTAATGTTTATGACCACTAGTTTTCTAATTTAAAAGCTAATTAAAGTTAAAACTTCGGTTTTATAAAATAAATATTAATCTGATTAATATCAATAAAAATATGTTTTAATGATAATATGACTAGTTCAACTCGAAATATAAATTTATTCGATAATTACTCTCACATGTTTTATTTAAAATCAATACTTAAATTGATGTAATTTATACATAAACAATTATAAACAAAATGAATAGACCGGAATATTATAGAAGAAACCTTAGTCAAACCAACCAATTTCATCCTATAGAGCCCCACTTTAACCTGAGTTGACCATGATCCAGTTCCAAAACCACATCATTAGTAATGAGTATTAATTTGTGTGAATGTCAACATAAATATGTTTCAATAATATTGATTAGTTCAACATGGTCAATAAAAGTTAATCAATTAGATGCTCGCATCTGTTTTTATTACTAAAGTTATGTGTTTAATTACATAATATCTACAAAGAAATAGTTATAAATAAAATACATTTTTGGTTTCACATATTTAAATTTAATTAAATCAATTTCCAGGAAATAATCTCTTATATATGATTTTATCAAATTAAAATTTATTAAGCGTATAGTGATTCCTTTTTTAATCTAAAGTCTTCCGCTAGTTTTAAGTTTTCAATCGTAGTTCTGTTCTCAGCCTTTCCTATGCCTCTAAACCCAATCCTGCTAGTGCACCCTACGTTTCTCACTTAGTCCCTATTCTGTTTTGCCAATCAACTGTCTCCAACATGTATCGCATCCTATAAATTCATCGGCCAGTGTTCCAATGTTCGCAGCACTCTTTTCTGCAATCCTGTCGTTAGTCCATCTTTTCTGAGCCATATCACTAAGTTTGAGTATAGATCTTTTCTTATGTTGTGGTTTCTCTGCAAATCAATATTATTTTAATTTTTAACTTTATATTGCTTCAATGATATGGTGTGAGTTACTATGTCATTGTATTGTAATATAAAATTAAATTATTAAAGTAATATATTATTGTTTGAGATCCTCGTATTCATAAATCCTCTGTACGTGTGATATTCCTTGTGCCAATTAAAGCTCTGCCATGGATCCTTCATATCTTTCTTTCTTTAATCTTCGTGGTCCTTAGGTTCTCGTAACCATAGTAACGAGCCTTATCCGTTAGTACGCTCTTTTAAAGCTTTTCGTTTGGAGTTTTGTGCTGTTGTTTGGTGTACTGTTTCTTATTTGTTGTATTGTTTCCTTGCATGTGAATGTGTGATGCGATTAGGAAACGACCAGTTCGAGGATTTCTCTGAAGAACCAACTGTTGGAGAAGGATTTGAGCAGCAACAGAGTTGGGAAGAAGGCAAGTGTATTATGTCATGCAAATGTCCTAATAATTATTAATTTCACCACCCATGCATGTGTCTTAATTTGATGGGTTCCTATTTAAGGATTTGCCTAGCCACTATATTCCCTTGTCCCTGAAACTGGGTTACTTAATTAATTTTGATGGTAGATGATGCTTAGTTTGCTCAACTGGGATTGGTTAATTGAACCCCTACTCTATGTTCCATATAATCTAAGACTTTTGAAGATGTTTTGAGCAGCTACACTTTGGAGAAAGGCAAGTGTCCCTAACCATCCTTCTACCTATGCTTTATTTATAATATCAAGATGTTTTAATCGGAACATGGAGAACCACCCAGGAAAACAGTGCAACCATAAGTACTATATGGCTCTGGTCTTGGCTAATTAATTAGAGACTTTAGTGGATGGTAACCTTACCCGAAAGGGGCAAGAGGGGCGGCGGTTGACGGGGTATAGCTCGGTCCTCTTGAGCTGTGGGCTTTGGTAAGAGACAGATCTCATTAGGGAGGGTTATGCTTTGCTTCTGAACCGGAAACCTTAGCGGGTTACTATTTACTAAGGAATCTTTGTAAAGGCCTCGTAGCGTCCCTATGCAGTCACACCTCGGTAGTGTGATGAGTGCCTGATCAGCACAGCGTGGTTGGGTTTAAAGTTCTTTTGAACTTTTACGCGGCTTATGGTGAAAGTGTACAACCTCTGCAGAGTGTAAAACTGTTATAACAGCCGTGCTCACGGTTAAGAGCGGCCTGGATCCTCACATGAGTAATATACTTAAACATGATATTAAATTGATCTCTGGTTATTTCTTGTGGCCTTGCTGAGTACCAACCATAAGTGTACTCATCCTTGCTAACCGCTGCTCAGAAGAAGAACTTGTATGAAGCTGTTTGAAGATGGTGCTCAGTTCTAGGCGTACGCAACCCCCAGTCGACTGCCTGTGAAGTTTGGAGCCTTCGTTTCCAGGATACGCTGTATACTCTGATAGACTCGTAAGTCATTTATATAGTTTATTATACGTGATACTTTATCTGTTATTCACATTCTGGCTTACTGTATGTGTGAAATTTGATCCTGGCACACATACAGAGCACACTCGGTTTGTTTTCTAGAACCGGGTGTGACAGAGGTGGTGTCAGAGCTGTATCGACTGTAGGACGTAAGCCTAGATAGAACTGGTCGTTTATTAAGATCCAATTTGCTATATAATCCTTGCTTCCACTGTCCTTGATATTTTTGTGAAAAAAAATGCTATCCTTGAGCATTTTACCCCCTTGATGATTTATCTTTCTGGTCATTACATCCTTGAATATTCCACCTTCGCCTTGATCACTTATTTCTCACTATAGATTTCTGATTAGTCACCTCCACCTTGGTTTAATAAATTGCTGATCTAGCATCTTTGACCATCTCACTTCTCCTTTTGAAGTACTTTACCTTGACCATTAACCTCTCTCCTTGAAGTTGATATTATGTCTGTGAGTATCCTTGTTTACTCACACACATCCTGATATTAGTCAATTTACTCCTGTTGCCTCATTTCACCCTCCGTGCTTTTATGTCACTTTGGATTTCTTCCTTGGTTTTGATCCCAAAGTGTCTTCTCTACTCTCCATTTATTTTAAAAATATAGCATGTATGTATCGTTTAATGCAAGCCCAAATCACCTTGAAGAATGAAGATATGAGTATATTACAAGACGTCCAACTGGAACAATGGAAGACTGCATCAAGCCTACCAAAGTTACAATCAAGAAGTCAGCTTCAAGACATTTGAAGATGTGCCATATGCCCATAATTAGGAGGATTCCCTAAACCTTGACTAACAGCGTTTAGTACCATTATATGCTTGTGTGACTAACCTTAGTGAGTATGCTTGTAATGCCTGTTATTATGCCATTGTTTGATTTGCTTCTTTGCATTGATTGTTTAGTTGGGTTCTCCCTCTTTTTCCTGTACATCCTTGCTTTCTTGCTATCTCTTCGTCACAAGTCGATAAAGAACATCGGAGAAAAAGAAAAGTTGATCTCGTGGTGAAGAAATGAAGCTAAAAGAAGATTAGGAATGAAGACTTTGCAATTTCATCAACAAAGAAGATGAAGTCTAGTGAACCAACTCCAGAAGATCTTTCTTCCCAAAAATTTACTGAACTGTTCTCCTCCTTGATCCCTAGTCTCTGCGAATCTCGGGACGAGATTCTGTTTAAGGGGGGTAGTCTTGTCACACCCCAAATTTTCTAAATTTGGGATGTGAATAAATAATATAAATACAATGATTAAAACAACATATATAAAATATATATATAAAATATTAAAATTTATAAAGTTATAAAATTTTATAAAATTGGAATGATTCTATTTAATTTATAAAATTTTCCAAGGTTTAAATAATTAACAGGGAATGTAATATATATAATATAAATATATGTATTCTAATTTCAAAACAACATATGTTTATAACTCCCTAAAATTCATCACAATTAAATTTAAGCAACCCTATGAATTTTCTAGGATTTATTAAGGCTTAAATAAATTTTCTAGGAGAAGGGCGAAACCGAACTCTAGCAGATTTAAACTTTTCTAAAACTCAAACAAAAGCAAATCAAATTCGAATTTAAACAGAATTTAAATTCCAACTTGATTTACTAGCAACCAAAAATATATGCAACAGCATGAATGCAACAAAAACTTATTTTGACTAAAATAATTATTTAATGTGATATTTAAATTGATAAAAGGCTAGAAACTCCAATTAATTAAGGTTTCCGGTTCAGAAGCAAAGCATAACCCTCCCTAATGAGGTCTGTCTCTTACCAAAGCCCACAGCTCAAAAGGACCGAGCTATACCCCATCAACCGCCGCCCCCCATGCCCCTTTCGAGTAAAGCTACCAAAAACTAGAGCACCTAATTAGTCAGTCAAAGCCAGAGCCACATGGCACTCATGGTTGTACTGTTTTCCTGGGTGGTTCTCCATGTTCCAATTAAAAAGATATGATCTTGCCAATTAATTATTAAAAAAAATATATGGAACATAGAGTAGGGGTTCATTTAACCAATCCCAGTTGAGCAAACTAAGCATCATCTACCAGCAAAATTAATTAAGTAACCTAGTTTCAGGGACAGGAAAAATATAGTGGCTAGGCAAATCCTTAAATAGGAACCCATCAAATTAAGACACATGCATGGGTGGTGAAATTAATAATTATTAGGACATTTGCATGACATAATACACTTGCCTTCTTCCCAACTCTGTTGCTGCTCAAATCCTTCTCCAACAGTTGGTTCTTCAGAGAAATCCTCGAACTGGTCGTTTCCTAATCGCATCACACATTCACATGCAAGGAAACAATACAACAAATAAGAAACAGTACACCAAACAATTCCAACAGAAGAAAACAACAACAAAAAACTATTCTACTCGTTACAACGAACGCGTGAGCGCGAGAATCACTAAAATCGGAGTTAAAACGCAAAAGATATGGCTTTTCTAAGGTTCAGGGACTTGCTGGCAAAGTTTTAAAAGTTCCAGGGGCTTAACTGCGAAAAACCAGGGGCTAAAACATAATTTTGTATAAAAACTCAAGGGCTTACAGGTAAAAAGACCAAAACAGGACCTCGGGCATAATTTTAAAACTTGCAGGGGCTAAAACAGAAAGAAAAAGGACTTAATTTGAAATATTTTTGAACTGGCTAGGACCGCGGGTTGATTTTCAA
>OAMR01000440.1:923751-940885 GCA_900205405.1 Echinochloa crus-galli
TAATTGGCACTTAATATCACCTCCAGGTGTTCGGGCTTGTGGCCTTGCTGAGTACCAACCATAAGTGTACTCATCCTTGCTAACCGCTGCTCAGAAGAAGAACTTGTATGAAGCTGTTTGAAGATGGTGCTCAGTTCTAGGCGTACGCAACCCCCAGTCGACTGCCTGTGAAGTTTGGAGCCTTCGTTTCCAGGATACGCTGTATACTCTGATAGACTCGTAAGTCATTTATATAGTTTATTATTCGTGATACTTTATCTGTTATTCACATTCTGGCTTACTGTATGTGTGAAATTTGATCCTGGCACACATACAGAGCACACTCGGTTTGTTTTCTAGAACCGGGTGTGACAGATAAACCAACGTAGATCCGCCCCTGGTTTTGCATATTGTTTTTTTGAAGAAAACTGTGGGGGAGATCCCCACAGTATGAAAAACATTTTATAAATTAGAAACAAAACAGGGGTAACAGTGCAAGTTTACATACCAGCCTTAACTGAAAGCATCTAACCAAAAGCAGAAAGAAGATCTAAGCCCAACCTTAAATCTGACAGATTGATCTAAAGACTGAGATCTTAAGTTATTAAACCACCTAGCAAAACTTGGCTCCTATCTACCAAACACCTTGTCATTACGAATTTTCCAGAGTTCCCATGCCCCTATCATTGCAGCTTCCATGAAAAAAGCATGGCCACTTCTCCTCCCAGCTTCCACAATTCTGTCTTCTATGGACAGATTAGTGTCCCAGTTGAAGTTCAGGTGCCCCCAGCATTGCCTAGCAAATGGGCACAAGAAGAACAGATGGTCCACATCTTCAGTCCTGCCTCCTGCCACTGTTGCACAAACTGCAGAGGTCATTTTCCCTATTGCCAATATGTCTTCTTGTGAGCATTGCTTTGGTATTTAGTCTGTCTACAGATATCAGCCACACAAAGAATTTGATTCTGGGGGTGCATTGGGATTGCCAGATCATTCTGTACACCTGATGAGCCTGAACCATGTCATATACATAGGAGTAATATTTCTTTGAGGTGAAGCTAAGTTTTGCATATTGTTGGGACCCCGGCCTGCATCTTTCCCTTCCTGTCTTCTAAGTTTGGCTGTTGTCGAGTTGCTGCTTTCCCTATAGCTCAACAGGAAGTGCATTGACTCAGCAACTAATGTGGGCCCAGCGTCTAATAAACTTTGTGGGTGATCTGGACTGCTACTGTTGAGCTTAGGACGAAAGGAAGACTGTAGGCACAAGATGTCAAGGTTCACTAGGACAGTACGCTGATAAGATCAACAATCACTACCAGAATAGTCGAGATTGGCAGCGGGTGGGAAAGCCCTTTAGCACCGGGTTTCCCACCCGGTGCCAATCACCCAAGGCTAAAGGGTGAGCCCTTTAGCACCGGGTGGAATAACCGGTGCTAAAGGGTCCCATTAGCACCGGTTGCAAACACCAACCGGTGCTAAAGGGCCTGCCACCGCAGCGGGGATGGCAGGGCCTTTAGCACCGGTTGGTGTCTGGAACCGGTGCTAAAGGCCCCGGATTTTTTTTTGCTTTTTTCAGTAGCCATGCATGCACATTTATATATGTGTATATATATATTCTAATCTAATACGTGTAACCTAATGCGTATTCGGCCGACTCTATATTCATATTAGCTGTATATCAAATAGAAGACATATATATTACAAAATATATATCGGACTCGAGTTGTATATTTAAACTGTATTTACAACTTAAGATGGTGCATGACTTGGTGGACTTTCCGGCACGTCCTCCAATATTGGAAAGTGGAATTCTCCTCGGGGATTGACTACCTCGTCCCAGATCCATCGGACGAGCTGTTCTGAAATTGCGTCGATTCTTTCTTGCTCTAGACTCTCTTCCTTCAGCTTCAACATCTATAATTTACAAATAATTGAAAGATATTTCATCCGCCGAATTGGAGACAATAATTGTGCACTTAATAATAATGGAAATATGTTTATTCAACCGTTGCTCCATTTTCAGTGATTCTTGCGCTCACATGACCATCGAACCAAGCCCTATCCTTTAACGCGCTCTTGTAAATCTTTCCCTCTGATTGGTGTACTGTTCTTAGTTGTATATCGTTTGTTTGCTTGTTTAGCATGTTGTGCTCGATGATTGTTGCGACTAGAAGGAACGCGTTTCGAGAAGAGCTTGAAGATCAAAAGATGAAGACTATGAGTAAATATACTGGATTTGAGGCAAGTTATAGCATGGACAATCCTTGCTACCTACTCACCTGTATTAATTTATTTCATACATGCATGTGTCTAATCTTGATGTACCTTTAACGTTGTACCTAGCTTTTATTTATCCTGTCCTTGTTTACCTTGGGTTTATGCATATGGGTAGAACTTTGCTATGCACAACTACTGTCACCTTTACTTAATTGTTAATTTTGACATAATGGTTCACTTCAACTTTAATGTTAAAACTTGCTTTTTAACAACATGGATCAGGGAGCTAGAGCATGTGCTGTGTGCTTTGATCTAGTGTCTCCCTCTAAGGACCGGTTCTTAAAGCGGCAACCCAGGAGCCTGTCGCCACCGCCAAGCTAGAGACGTACAAGCTACTTGACAAAGACCAGAGCCATTATAGTTCCGGCGGTGGCGACAGGCTCCTGGGTTACCGCTTTAAGAACCGCACGGGGTGTTTTCCCGATTCCACCGAGGACGGTAGCCCCGTCGGCTAGGTCTCGTTAGACCCAGTCCCGTGTTGGGAGTCTCAGCGATTGAGAACTCCGCACGTTGCGCATTGTTGGGTGGATTCCCGTGCTCTGGACGCCATCGACCCCCTTACGGTGGACTCCGTAGGCGTACGTCGATCTCGGTGCCTAAGTTCTCACCGCATTGTTAAACTAGCGGCTACTGTCTTGTTAGGGTGTCCTGCGAAAAGCCTCGTAACGTCCCTATGCAGTCACACCTCGGAAGTGTTGATGTGCGTGGTTGGGTGCAAAGTTCCTTTGAACTTTTACGCGACTGGTGGGTAAAGGGCGAAACCTCTGCAGAGTGTACGATCTATCATGATAGCCTTGCTCAGGGTCACGAGCGGCCTGGATCCTTTTATGATTAGAAGATGGTATTTATTATTGTTAATTGAAGACATACAATAATTAATGTGGGATTCAACTGGGATTCATCTAAAGTAGTAATTAAGATTAAAATGAAACAATTTGTCCCTGTGGACTTGAGGCTCTACCTGTCGAGAGAGATAGACTTCCGCTGTGCTTTATTTAGGTAAACTCTGATGTAAAATGTTTTATCCGAGCATATGTACTCTGTTTTACCATATTTGTAAGTTGTATGTGTTCTGTGGACTTTCTGGGCACACATACAGTAGCATTCAGATTTCTGGGTAAATCCGGGTGTGACAGATTGGTATCAGAGCTATGCTGACTATAGGACCGCAGCCTAGATAGTACTGGCCATCCATTAAGGTTCATTTTACCTTATAACCCCTGCTTTCTCAATCCTTGACATTTTGATTCATAAAAAGTGCTATCCTTGAGCATTTTCCCTCCTTGACAATTTCTCTTTGGTCATTATATCCCTGGATGTTTTATCCTCTCCTTGATAATTTACTTCTCATCCTTGACTTTTGATTATTTACCTCCACCTTGGCTTGATAAATTGCTAATTTTCAATTCTTGTCTATTTAACTCCTCCTTGTTGCTTTACCTTGATTGCTTATCCGGCCCCTGAAATTTTCTATTACTGTTGTGAGCATCCTTGTTTACTTAGTCATTCCTTGAAACTATTTCCACTTCCCTCCTCCTTGTTCTTCAAGTATTGTCACTTTGGATTCATTCCTTGGCTTTTAATCTCAAAGTGTCCTTTCGATTCTTCCTTTATCCCAAAACACTTAGATTGTATATATCAACCCAATGTAAGCCCAAGTCACTTCATGAATGAAGATACTAGTCTACATCAAGAAGTTTAAGCTTGAGCGACTTCAGAATACAAGACAACAATCACTGCTAGACACCACACAAGACGAGTTTGAAGATATTAGCATGAAGAAGACTGAAGAGATAACCTTGCATAGGAGGATTCCCTTGACCTTATTAACATCGTTAGCACCGCTTTTATGCTCGTGTGTTTAACCTTGGTTGAGTGTGCTTGTAATGCCTGTTCTTATGCCTCTGTTTGATTTGCTTCTTTGTAATGATTGTGTAGTTGGGATCCCTCTATTTCCCCCGTATCTCCTTATTTTTCTTGCTATCTTTTCCTCATCGATCAAGTGGAGAACATTAAGAAGGAAGACAAAAGGTGATCATCGTCATGAAGGAACGAAGCTAAAGAAGATTTGGAGTAGAAGCTTCGCAAATATATCAACACAGAAGATGAAGAAATGGTGATCTAACTCCAGAAGATCTCTGTTTTGAGAATCTTGTTGTATCGTCTCCTCCTTGTTCCTATTCCTTGCGAATCTCGGGACGAGATTCAGTTTAAGGGGGGTAGTTTGTCACACCCCAAAATTTTTGAATTTTGGGATGTGAATTTTTAACATGATTAATACAATGTTTTTCTTAATTTTCTAAAATTTTCCAAGCTTTATTTAATTTACAGGGAATTACCAATAAAAAAAAAAAAATATTTGCGAAATATAAATAAATGTTTTTTTATGATTGCATTCATGTTGCTTCATTGAGTTTTGCTTGTGTAGTTCAAATTCGAATTTAAATCTAATTTAAATTCGAGTTTGAATAGTCTTGTTTTGAGCCCTAGAAAAGTTCTTTTGGCCAGAGTTCGCTTTCGACCCTCCAACTTTTCCCCTGGCTTGCTTTCCCTCCCTCCTCTCTTTTTCCCCCGCGCGGCCCAGCTCTTCCCCCTTTCCCTTTGCGGCCCAGCCCACTGCCCTTCCTTCTCCGCGCCAGGCCGCTCCAGCCCAGCCGTTTCCGCCCGTCCCACTCTCCCGATTCTGGCCCAAAGGCCCACCTGGCCTTCGCACCCGCCGCTGGCCTCCCTGTGCTGAGCACCGCCGCCGGCTCTTCCTAGGCGTGTGTGCCAAACCACCTCGGCGCCCGAGCTCAGCTGCACCTCCCGCGCCCCTACATAAGCCGCCGGCCGCCCGCCTCTCAGCAACGCCTCAGCACCGCCGCTCCCTCCTCCTTCGCTTCAGCACGAGCATCGCCGCCGCCTGCAGCCCACCGGAGACCCAAGCTCCGCCGACGGCCATTGATGCCAATTCGCCACGTCCCAGCGCCATTAGAGCCCGCTGTCGCCTCCAAGACCTTCCCCTCGCCGAGACGCATCGACCCAGCCTCTTCAAGTCGTCGTCCCGTCGCCGGAGCTCGCCGCCCACGGGAAGGTCTGAGCCGCCGCCGTCCTCATCGGATTCCGGCCGCCTCGGTCGATGCTGGATGAAGTGGACACCGCCACGAGATCCGCGACGCCAAGCCGCAGCTCTGCCGCCCGTCCTCCTCGACGTTAGGCCCCCGGACGAGCCTCTCCGCATGAAAACCCTGCCGCCGACCCTCTGTCACCGCCGCCGGCCAAAATCCGGGCTCCTCCACGCATCTCCCCCGTCGGTGAGTACATCCACGAGTCCTCCTCAACTTACTCTCTCTGCTGCGCTACCCCAAAGCCGCCCTAACCCGCAGAATCGTCGGCGAGCCCGACGACCCATGAGCGCTGGCGAGCTCCCCTGCTGTGTAAACGAAGAAGATGGGGATTTTACGGAAAACCCCCTGCAAATATTAGATTCCTGCACATAAACCCAACCCAAGCTCTTTTACGGATCTAACCCTATCCTTTCACCTTTTCGCGGCCCCTGTTCTCTGTCCCTTGCGAAATCCTTTGCTAACCCCTGAACGTTATAGATAATTACATATAGATTCCTGCGGCCGTTTAATCCTTAGATTTCACGTTTTAGCTCTGATTTAACCCGTTCTCGTTGCGTTAGCTTCGTATATACTCAAACTACGTGTTAGCACTAATATTTGTTACATCATATATTTCTGTATTTTATTTAATATTAATTTGACTAAAGATTATTTAAATGTATTTTCCAAACTAAAATCTAATTAAGGTTTAAACTCGGTTTTCATGATAAATATTAATTTGATTTATTATCAGCTACTTTTATAAATAAAAGTTGACTAGGTTGTATCTTGATTTTCATAAATAGTATTACCATGATTAAGTCCTATCTCGGTTTTACAAATTTAAATGGAATTATTTGAAATAATCTCTACTTATGATTTTCTTCGGTTAAAATCAATCAAGCATATAGTTGTGCCATTTAATAATTCAAATCTTCTGATAGTTGTATCTCTTCAACCGTTGCTCCGTTTTCAGTGATTCTTGCGCTCACGTGACCATCGAACCAAGCCATATCCTTTAACGCGCTCTTGTAAATCTTTCCCTCTGATTGGTGTACTGTTCTTAGTTGTATATCGTTTGTTTGCTTGTTTAGCATGTTGTGCTCGATGATTGTTGCGACTAGAAGGAACGCGTTTCGAGAAGAGCTTGAAGATCAAAAGATGAAGACTATGAGTAAATATACTGGATTTGAGGCAAGTTATAGCATGGACAATCCTTGCTACCTACTCACCTGTATTCATTTATTTCATACATGCATGTGTCTAATCTTGATGTACCTTTAACTTTCGACCCTCCAACTTTTCCCCTGGCTTGCTTTCCCTCCCTCCTCTCTTTTTCCCCCGCGCGGCCCAGCTCTTCCCCCTTTCCCTTTGCGGCCCAGCCCACTGCCCTTCCTTCTCCGCGCCAGGCCGCTCCAGCCCAGCCGTTTCCGCCCGTCCCACTCTCCCGATTCTGGCCCAAAGGCCCACCTGGCCTTCGCACCCGCCGCTGGCCTCCCTGTGCTGAGCACCGCCGCCGGCTCTTCCTAGGCGTGTGTGCCAAACCACCTCGGCGCCCGAGCTCAGCTGCACCTCCCGCGCCCCTACATAAGCCGCCGGCCGCCCGCCTCTCAGCAACGCCTCAGCACCGCCGCTCCCTCCTCCTTCGCTTCAGCACGAGCATCGCCGCCGCCTGCAGCCCACCGGAGACCCAAGCTCCGCCGACGGCCATTGATGCCAATTCGCCACGTCCCAGCGCCATTAGAGCCCGCTGTCGCCTCCAAGACCTTCCCCTCGCCGAGACGCATCGACCCAGCCTCTTCAAGTCGTCGTCCCGTCGCCGGAGCTCGCCGCCCACGGGAAGGTCTGAGCCGCCGCCGTCCTCATCGGATTCCGGCCGCCTCGGTCGATGCTGGATGAAGTGGACACCGCCACGAGATCCGCGACGCCAAGCCGCAGCTCTGCCGCCCGTCCTCCTCGACGTTAGGCCCCCGGACGAGCCTCTCCGCATGAAAACCCTGCCGCCGACCCTCTGTCACCGCCGCCGGCCAAAATCCGGGCTCCTCCACGCATCTCCCCCGTCGGTGAGTACATCCACGAGTCCTCCTCAACTTACTCTCTCTGCTGCGCTACCCCAAAGCCGCCCTAACCCGCAGAATCGTCGGCGAGCCCGACGACCCATGAGCGCTGGCGAGCTCCCCTGCTGTGTAAACGAAGAAGATGGGGATTTTACGGAAAACCCCCTGCAAATATTAGATTCCTGCACATAAACCCAACCCAAGCTCTTTTACGGATCTAACCCTATCCTTTCACCTTTTCGCGGCCCCTGTTCTCTGTCCCTTGCGAAATCCTTTGCTAACCCCTGAACGTTATAGATAATTACATATAGATTCCTGCGGCCGTTTAATCCTTAGATTTCACGTTTTAGCTCTGATTTAACCCGTTCTCGTTGCGTTAGCTTCGTATATACTCAAACTACGTGTTAGCACTAATATTTGTTACATCATATATTTCTGTATTTTATTTAATATTAATTTGACTAAAGATTATTTAAATGTATTTTCCAAACTAAAATCTAATTAAGGTTTAAACTCGGTTTTCATGATAAATATTAATTTGATCTATTATCAGCTACTTTTATAAATAAAAGTTGACTAGGTTGTATCTTGATTTTCATAAATAGTATTACCATGATTAAGTCCTATCTCGGTTTTACAAATTTAAATGGAATTATTTGAAATAATCTCTACTTATGATTTTCTTCGGTTAAAATCAATCAAGCATATAGTTGTGCCATTTAATAATTCAAATCTTCTGATAGTTGTATCTCTTCAACCGTTGCTCCGTTTTCAGTGATTCTTGCGCTCACGTGACCATCGAACCAAGCCATATCCTTTAACGCGCTCTTGTAAATCTTTCCCTCTGATTGGTGTACTGTTCTTAGTTGTATATCGTTTGTTTGCTTGTTTAGCATGTTGTGCTCGATGATTGTTGCGACTAGAAGGAACGCGTTTCGAGAAGAGCTTGAAGATCAAAAGATGAAGACTATGAGTAAATATACTGGATTTGAGGCAAGTTATAGCATGGACAATCCTTGCTACCTCTACCTACACACCCTTTAATCATTTATTTCATCATGCATGTGTCTAATCTTGATGTACCTTTAAGGTTGTACCTAGCTTTTATTTATCATGTCCTTGTTTACCTTGGATTTATGCATATGGGTAGAACTTTGCTATGCGCAGCTACTATCACCTTTACTTAATTGTTAATTTTGACATAATGGTTCACTTCAACTTTAATGTTAAAACTTGCTTTTTAGCAACATGGATCAGTGAGCTAGAGTATGTGTTGTGTGCTTTTCTCTAGTATCTCTCCCTAAGGACTGGTTCTTAAAGCGGCAACCCAGGAGCCTGTCGCCACCGCCAGAACTATAATGGCTCTGGTCTTGGACAAGTAGCTTGTACGGCTCTAGCTTTACAGTGGTTGCCGAGGGGCCAACGGCGTTAGTGGAAGCAAGGTGAAAGGGTGTTTTCCGATTCCACCGAGGACGGGCGATCCGTCGGCTAGGTCCCGTTAGACCCAGTCCCGTGTTGGGAGTCTCAGCAATTGAGAACTCCGCACGTTATGCATTGTTGGGTGGATTCCCGCGCTCTGGACGCCATCGACCCCTTACGGTGGACTCCGTAGGCATACGTCGATCTCGGTGCCTAAGTTCTCATCGCCTTGTTAAACTAGCGGCTACTGTCTTGTTAGGGTGTCTTGCGAAAAGCCTCATAGCGTCCCTATGCCGTCACACCTCAGTAGTGTTGATGTGCGTGGTTGGGTGCAAAGTTCCTTTGAACTTTTACGCGACTGGTGGGTAAAGGGCGAAACCTCTACAGAGTGTAAATCTATCATGATAGCCTTGCTCAGGGTCACGAGCGGCCTGGATCCTTTTTTATTAGAAGATGATGTTTATTTATGCTTAATGTCACTTACACTTCATTAATTTGGGTTACAACCAGGATTCATACACTTGTAGTAACTTGGATAATGTTAAAACGAACCAACTAAAAGTGCTAATGCAGTTAAGCCGTGTCTAGCCCTGTTGAGCCTTCATACACCCGTGCTATACTTGCTAAGTAAGACATTTACTTACGCTTGCTATTATTCAACAAAATCCCGTATGGGTAACAGATGAAGTGTCTTGAGGGTCTTCCGTACTACTGAGCTATGGTCAACCAGTCGGTGTCCCTGTGGACTTGAGGCTCTACCTGTCGAGAGAGTTAGACTTCCGCTGTGTTTTAGGTAAACTCTGATATAAACTCTTTTTATTCAAGCATATGTACTCTGTTTTACCATATTTGTAAGTTGTATGTGTTCTGTGGACTTCCTGGGCACACATACAGTAGCATTTAGATTTTTGGGTAAATCCGGGTGTGACAAATTGCAAACATAGTATGCACATAAATTATTTCCCGACCCCTATTTGGCACACTGTTGACCAAAAGAAATTAAGTAAAATTCATATAATATATTAGTTGAGGCCTACATGTACAAATTACTTGCTTACCGGAAAGCCAATCTTCCATGTCAGTGTTTCATGTTGAATACTCGGGTCTTCTTGATGAAATTGAACCCACGCCCCGTGAACAAAAAAATTGAGTTAAGTCATTGCGAGTGTAAGGGGAGAATTAATTAGGGGAAAATATACACCACCTTGTCATCATGTCAATGATGTTTTGTAGTTTATGTCTTGGAGTGTGCAACGAATCAAAGACATTGACGACACCCCGGTCAGGACACAATATGAGTAGGAACCAGTTGAATCTGTATACATCTATACATTATAATTAGAAATGAAATAGTACATAGACAGTATAAGTACAAGCGTGTATATGTACTCACTCGATGTTGAACGGTATTAGTATGGAGTCGCAATAATGTTGTTTCTTAAGATACTTGTATAGGTTTTGATATGTTTCCTCAGGATTTAGCACTATCATTTGTTCACTTATCCTTCGAGGATCCACGAAACCAATGTCATATATTCCTTCTCTCCAACATTTTTGAATCTTCATTCTGCATATGTTAAGCAATAAAAAAAGCCCGCGCCAGCATGGATTGGAATTATTGTTTTCAAACTATGAATTGTAAACAAGAACAAAGTACTTACAGTATCCAACATGTGATCAAATCCACGTCCATGGCGTCGTGGTGGTACAGCTCATATATATCCTTAAACCTCAGCCAGACCCAATCCTCGTCGCCATTGTAGAAATCATGGTCCTTCACGCCTACTTTGATCATGCGCCTTTTCCTTCTTGATTCTTCCAAGTACCACTGATGGAATCGGCACATCTTCGTCTATAGTTTGCTCTCACTTTCAGGGGGGACCAAAGGCTCGCCAAGCCTAAACGGCCACTTTAACGTTGTGCTTACAGGGACATCTTCTACCCCCAGGACTTGCTCTCTGGATAGTCCTGTCTCGGCCATTTGTCGTTGCACGTTCAGCTCGTGCTGAGATGGCAATCGACCCAAGGACCGCTGAGGTTTCTTGCCGAGCTGAAGAACCTGTTTGGATGGGCCCGCCTCCTCCTTATCCGCTGTCTTCCGCTTACGGCGAGATTTCAGTAATGAGCGGTCATAGTCTGTTACTACTACTTCCTTCTGTTGACCCTTGCTCAAATTACCGAGGAATGACTTGACGACACTGGGGTCAAGCTTTGGCTCCGACTCCGGTTTTTTCCTCCACCCGGCTATTTGCCTCTTCGTGTCTGCTTTCACCCAGGCTTCGAGCTCTTCTGGAGTCTTCTGAGCCGCTTTTTTCTCTGGTGCAGGCTTCTCTTTGGCTTTCCGCACCTTCTTCCTTGGTGGAGTGGGGGCGGAGGCTTTAATGCGGCGCTGCTTCTTCGGCGGAGGGGACGGAGACCTCCGCGGCGGACTTGCATCAGGAGCTCCCAGAGAATCATCATCATCCAGTGGATCTCTTGGAGACGGGGGAGGTGGCGGAGGCTTGTTGGTGGCCGCAGGTGGACCAGTTATGACGATGTCTGCCTTGCTCCATAGAATGAGGCAGTGAGAACACTGACCGAGTTTTGTTTCTCCATCACCTCTGGGGATGTCAAGTTCCAAGTCTTCCCACTTGGCAATGACTTGCTCCACCTCAATCGGTACGTAACCATGTGGAATGTCATTGCAATGGAATTTTTGCCCTTCTTCCACACGTTTGGTCATACCGTATGCGACCTAATAATTTAGTAGTCACAAAGAAAGTTAGTAAATGAATGGTATTGACGGTGAAATGTATGCAGTACGAACCAAAGTCGCATACGTACCACCACAGCTAAGTTCTTATGCCTGACGACAAGCTCGCACGCGGTCCGTTGAGTTATTTCATCCACGGGGTAACAGACTGGTTCGGCGGCCTGTGTGGAAGCGTGACTGCTTTGATATTGTTGTGGAGGGCTAATAAGGGACGCATCATTAGGATCTTGGAGAGGTGCATGCTCTGTGGAACCGGTCCCGCCTACGGCTTGTTGGAGAGGTGCATGCTCTTTGGAACCGGTCCCGCCTGCGGCTTGTTGGAGAGGTGCATGCTCTGTGGAACCGGTCCCGCCTGTGGCTTGTTGTATCTGCAGCCATGCTACCTTCATCCGCCGCTCCATCTCTGACTCCATTTCCCGGATCCTTGAGCCCTGGGCGGCAACCGTTTGCTCTAGGTCCCTCACCCTCTACTCATATTCGGCCTTCTTCCACGAACGGCTCCTATAGGTGGCGGCGTCCTCTTTGAAACCTTTCTTCCTTGAGATGCTTGTGCCTACGTCGCACGTCCGTCCAGGATGCTCCTTATTCCCTATGGCATAGGTTAGCTCATCTTGGTCTCTATCAACAACAAATTCTCCCCTCTCAGATGCCCTGAGAATATCGAGGAGACGCTGAGCTAGTTCTCGTAAGTCCTCAGGAAAAACTAAGGAGCCGTCGATTGGGCTTAGGGTGCCTCCATGACCATAGTATCAATGCTTGGACTGTGTGGGCCAGTCATGTGTCACTGGAGTGATGCCTCTAGAATATAGATCTTCTTCCATCTTCTCCCATTTAGCGATGCTTCCCGTATAACCTCCCGAACCCATCTTATGGGAGTACTTCTTATTTGAGGCGTTGTCAGCGTTTCTAGCGTTAGCCGTTGCCCCCCTCTTCGGAGGTTTTATACTCCAGGAATACTTCCCAATCCTTAGTAGTGATCTTCTTATACTTCTCAGGATCCGGGCCCTCTCTGGTATCGAGAAAATGTTTGTACAACTTCTTCTTGTGATCCTGAAACAGAACTGCCATCTTCTTCATTGTCCAATCCCTCAGTTGCTCTTCATGAGTGCTAGGCCATTCGAATATTCCCTTTAATTCCCTCCATAGCATCTCCTTCTTTGTATTGGGGAGCACGTACTCCTCAGAGGGGTCCGTGGACTTCCATTTTCTGATGCTAATGGGCACATTATCCCGTACAATTACCCCGCACTGAGATACAAATTTCTTGGCCACTTTTGGGGGTCAACTGGCTCCCCATCGTCCTCCACTCTAGTGATGTGAAACTTGACATCCTTCAGCTTCTTCGTGGCCGATCATTTGGATTTCTTAGCTGGACTAGTAGAAGCAGAGACGACCTACACAAATTACATATATATCATACATATTTATGTTAGATATAGAGATGATATAGATAATTGATATATACAGTACAAATTTATATTATATATACACACCTGACTAGATGAGGGCTTATTACCGGCCCTTTCAACAGTGCTGCCCTGGACACGTTCGCCCTGGACATTGTCGCCCCCTTCAACATTGCCGGCCTGGACACGTTGAGGTGGATTGTCGGCCCCTTGAATGGTGGCCATCACTTCATCCATGGTTAGGGGTTGGGTTATGGCACCAAATAGTTGATTAAATAAGAAGGTGTCATTATCCTCTTGCATGGGCGGGTTAGGGTTGTTGTTGTCCGCCATCTATAGAATTAAAAATGATTGGTAAGCAATATATACAAAAAATAGATATTTCTAACATATTCGCTAAGGGGTTCGGTGCGCTCGAACAAATTCGCTAAGGGTGGGTACGCGACACGAAGGGTTCGGGTGCTCGTTCGCTCGATGCGAAGGTGTTTAGGGGGTCTAGGATTCGGGTGCTCGTTCACGCGATGCGAAGGTGTTTAGGGGGTTTAGGGTTTGGGTGCTCGTTCGCGCGATGCGAAGGTCTTTAGGGTTTAGGGTTGCCGCGAAGGAATATATAAATACATTTCAATATAAATATTTCAATATAAATATTTCCAATATACATTTTCCAACATGCATATACATTTCCAATAAAATGAATATTTCCAATATAAATTTCCAAGCATTTTTCTAACATTTCCAATACAATGCATTTCTAATAAAATGAATTTCGAATATACATTTCCAACATGCATATACATTTCCAATAAAATAAATTTCTAAGCATTTTTCTAACATTTCCAATACAATGCATTTCCAATAAAATAAATTTCCAACATGCATATACATTTCCAACATGCATTTCCAACAATTTTCAACATATATGCACATAGCATGGCCGAACGTTAGCGAACGCGTTCGGCCATGCGCATTTGGTTAGCGCATGGCCGAACACGTTCCCTAAGCAAATGTGCATGGCCGAACGCGTTCGCTAACGTTCGACCATGCTATGTGCATATATGTGCATCGTGTACCTGCACGCACGACACGAAGGCCGGCTCACACACAAGCACGCACGGCACGAAGGCCGGCTTCACACGGGCGCCTTCCCGAGCAACATCTTCCTCATCGGCATCACCCATTGCAGCATATGCAAAGGAACCGTAGTATTGAGCCAATAACGGAATGTCGTCATCGGCCTCGTCTTCTTCATCTTCATCCATTAGAATTCCTCTTTCACCGTGCTTCGTCCAAACAGAATAATTCCTCATGAAACCGTGCCTCATCAAATGCACTTGAAGACAACCTCTTTGTTTAGTATGAGTTTGTATTGCCATTGGTGTCTGTCGCGTCGATCCGGACACCACTGTTTTGGTTGGTGCTTTTCTTGTCCTGGGCTCTTGTGTAAAATGTATACCCATTGATGTCGTATCCTTGGAATGTCAAGATCGTGCTCGATGGACCTCTAGCTACAAAAGCTAGCTGCGCATCAATGCCCTCGACACCCATAAGACGTCTTCGCAACCAATCGGCGAAAGTACTATTGTGCAGACGCTGAATAAAGGCCGCAGACTTTGTTGAGTTTTCGTCCCAGAGAATCTGCATGTAGATGTGTATAAGGCATATTAAATTGATTTGGCATAGAAAATCATATAAATTAATAGAAAATCAATATAAAATGCTAGAAATAATAACAAATCCTACAAAATATATAGAAAATCTTATAAATTAATTGAAAATCAATATAAAATGCTAGAATTAATAAAAGTCCTACAAAATTAATAGAAAATTATATAAATTAATAAAAGATCAATATAAAATGCTAGAATTAATAAAAAATCCTACAAAATTAATACAAAATCTTATTAATTAATATAAAATCAATATAAAATGCTATAATTAATAAAAAATCCTACAAAATTAATAGAAAATTATATAAATTAATAGAAAATCAATATAAAATGCTAGAATTAATAAAAAAATCCTACAAAATTAATAGAAAATCTTAGAACATAGGTGGAACATAAATGCAAATATAGTCATTACAACATAGGAGGAACATAGTGCAATTAAATTACATGGCATCATCGTTTACTCGGACACTAATAAACTTCCTCTTGACAAAAGTTCCTTGATTGTGGTCACGTCGTAGATACGGTGTCTCCTCCGCCGCTAACTGGATGCTTGGGTCATCAGCCACCGAGAATGGAGGCAGGCCATCGAGCATATCATAATCTTCATCCGTCTTGTCCTCAACTCCTACGATTTTTCTCTTTCCAGGAAGGACTATATGACGCTTTGGCTCATCTTGTGATGGGTCCAATTGCTTACCCACACCTTTCTTCGGTCTGCTAGCCATGTCCTTCACATAAAAAAACTTGTGTGACAGCTTTGGCCAAGTCGAACAGTTCGTCTAGAAAGCCAATCTTGTTTAGGTCCACTAACGTCATTCCATAGTCATCAACTTTAACACCTCCGCTAGTCAGCTTCACCCATTGGCACTTGAACAATGGGATCTAAAAATGTCCGTACTCTAGTTCCCATATCTCCTCTATGACTCCATAGTATGAGTTTGTATTGCCATTGGTGTCTATCGCGTCGATCCGGACAACACTGTTTTGGTTGGTGCTTTTCTTGCCCTGGGCTCTTGTGTAAAATGTATACCCATTGATGTTGTATCCTTGGAATGTCAAGATCGTGCTCGATGGACCCCAGCTACAAAAGCTAGCTGCGCATCAATGTCGTCGACACCTGTAAGACATTTTCGTAACCAAGCGGCGAAAGTACTATTGTGCATACGCTGAATGAAGGCCGCAGACTTTGTTGAGTTTTCGTCCCTGAGAATCTGCATGTGCTCCTCGATGTACGGAGCAACTAAGGTATATTGTTGCAAAACTGTGAGGTGCGCTTTACTAAATGTCTCAATGTCCTTGATCACCATCGATCTTCTCCCTAGTGTGCCCTTTCCACCAAGTCTCCCCTCATGATGTGATTCGGGCACACCAATCGGCATAAGATCGTCGACAAAGTCAACACAGAATTCAATGACCTCCACTGTTTTGTATGCCTTAGCAATGCATCCTTCTGGATGAGAACGATTACGGACATACTTCTTTAGGACAGCGAAGAACCTCTCAAAAGGGAATATGTTGTGTAGAAATACTGGGCCCAGTATACGAATCTCTTTGACGAGGTGAACCAATAGATGTGTCATGATATTGAAGAAGGATGGTGGAAATATCATCTCAAAGCTGACAAGACATTGCACCACATCGTTATATAGCTGATCTAAATGGTATGGATTGATCACCTTCTAAGAAATTGCTTTGAGGAATGCACAAAGCTTCACAATGGCTTTCCGCACATTAATTGGTAGCACACCCCTGAGTATGACAGGAAGCAGCTGTGTCATCAACACATGGCAGTCGTGAGACTTCAGGTTTGTGAAATTCTTCTCTTTCATATTTATTATTCCGTTAATAATATTGGAGGAGTAGCCAGACGAAACCTTGATACTATTCAAGCATTCAAACATGCTTGCCTTCTCTTCTTTGCTGAGAGTGAAGCTGGCAGGACGCAAGTACTGGCGTCCTTTGTCTCTCTTTTCTGGATGTAGACCAGTCCGTTGGTTCAATCGTTTCAGCTCCTGACGTGCTTTCAGTGTATCTTTTGGCTTCCCATATGTACCCAGGAAGCTTATCAAGTTCACGCATAGATTCTTCGTCAGATGCATCACATCAATCGCGTTACAGACCTCCAAAAGTTGCCAATAAGGTAGCTCCCAAAAGATAGACTTCTTCTTCCACATCGCGGCACGACCATCCTCGCCCGTCGGAGCAGCCTGGCTTCCGTCTCCCTTGCCAAACACCACGTGTAGGTCCTTCACCATATCAAATAGCTCTTCCCCACTCCGGTGTCTCGGCTTTGTACGGCGGTCAGCATTCCCGCCAAAATGCGCACATTTCTTTCGTAGCTCATGCTTCGCCGGAAGGAATCGACGGTGACCCATGTACACAACTTTACGACAATGTTTCAAATACATGCTTTCGGTTTCCTCTAAACAGTGAGTGCATGCTTTATATCCCTGTCTCTTATACACATCTAGATGTGTATAAGAGACAG
>OAMR01000440.1:941095-968423 GCA_900205405.1 Echinochloa crus-galli
GCACGTACCGTACTACCTGTCTCTTATACACATCTGGATCCATCGGCGGGGTGTCTCAACATGCCATCCTGCTTACGTTCTTCTTTGTGCCAGCGCATCAGTTTGGCATGGTCCTTGTTCCTGAACAAACGCTTCAGACAGGGTATCAGAGGGAAATACCACATCACCTTCGAAGGGATTTTTTTTCTTAGAATGCTCCCCCGCAACCTCACCAGAGTCGTCCCGCCTGATCTTGTATCGTACTGTCCGCGATAGAGGATACAGTCATTAGGACACGCATGTATATTCTGCACCTCCAAACCGAGAGGGCAAACAACACGTTTTGCTTCATACGTCGTCGATGACAATTCGCTACCCTCTGGCAGAATTTTCTTTACGAGTTTCAGTAGCTCCTCAAAACCCTTATCAGTAACGCCTTCCACTGCAGAAGTTCAAGTGTGCTACCCAACTTCTTAAGCCCCTCTTTGCAATCTGGGTACAGGTCAGTGTTGTGGTCCCGCAACATGCGTTGTATCTTTTTCAGTCTTTCTCAGCATCACGCAACATTTGCCCGAGTCCATCGGTAGGGCCATTCTCGTGAGCATCATCATCCTGAGCATCACCTTCCTGAGAAGCATCTTCCTCATCGGCATCACCCATTGCAGCATCTGCAAAGGAACCGTAATTTTGAGCCAATACCGGAATGTCGTCATCGACCTCGTCTTCTTCATCTTCATCCATTAGAATTCCTCTTTCACCGTGCTTCGTCCAGATAGAATAATTCCTCATGAAACCGTGCCTCATCAAATGCACCTGAAGAGCTCCTCTTTGTTTGTACGATTGTATATTTTCACAATTGGTGCATGGACAGAACATGAAACCTGACAGCGTCCTGTTAGCCTCGGCGGCATCGAGAAACGCCCTGAGGCCATCACGGAACGCCTGATCGTGGTTGTCCCCGTACATCCATTGTCTATTCATCTACATTAATATATATTCCATTATATAAACACATTTCTAAAACTACATTACTATATTTATTAAATAAATAAATAAACCTTCCGTTAAATAAATAAATAACTATTCCAACTTTTACTAAATAACTAATAATATATATTCCATGGAATTATTATATTCATTTTCTAAAACCAAATAAACCTTCCATTAAATTAATAAATAACTATTCCAACTTTTACTAAATAACTAATAATATATATTCCATTGAATTACTATATTCATTTTCTAAAAACAAATATACATTCCATTAAATTAATAAATAACTATTCCACCTTTTACTAAATAACTAATAAAATATATTCCATGGAATTACTATATTCATTTTCTAAAAACAAATATACATTCCATTAAATTAATAAATAACTATTCCAACTTTTAATGAATAACTAATAAATAAAATACATAAGCCTTATAACTATTCACAAGTCATACAACATAAGTCATACATAAAAAAACACTAACCAGCTTGTCTTCTCTCTCCATTTAAAACACAACATGAACACTCTCTCTCCACCATGAACTCAAGCGCCTCTCTCTCTCCTCCATGAACACAAGCTCTCTGGCTAGCTTTATTTGATTCACAAATTCCTCTATTTCTAAAGCATAGAAGGATTACAAGCTAAATAAAACATTAGAGAATGAAAGAGTGTACCTTGTAGTGCTCCTTAGATGAGTAGAATCTTCACAAATTTTGAAAAAATAGGTAGCACCTCCCCTTCTTCTCTCGGCCGAGCCAGCATGAACACAGCGCCAAGTGTTCAGCTGGCTTGGGCGGGGGAGGAAGATGTCGCTATATAGAAACACATTAGCACCGGGTCGTGGGAAGACCCGGTGCTAATGCTCCCCTTTTAGCACCTGTTGCAGCCAGCAACCGGTGCTAACCCATGACCCGGTGCTAATGTGCTCCCCCAGCGCCGCCCCCGCTCCTAGCCGTTGGACCCGGTGCTGAAGCCCCATCAGCACCGGGTCCAAAAATGGCCGAGGCGGAGGGGGCGGGCGGATATCTGAAACGAACCGGATTCTCGAAACTGAGAATCCGACTCCCCGTACCATTGTGATAGTCCAAGAATCAATAGCTATCACGTACAGAACTCATTTCAGCCAAATATCACATCCATACAACGATAAACATGACTTCAATCATTATTTACATATCAGAGTACGAGATTAGTACATGCCACTTGGGCTATATCGACAAGATGAAAATCTACGCAGCGGTAGCTAAGCCTTTCCTATGCGAGCAGCAGCGATAAACCCAAGTTCATCTCATCTCCAAACACCTTTCCTCACAAGCACATACACTCCCCAAAACCAACCATCAGCCTCACAACCACATCGGGCTCGTCCTGCCACCGCAGGTTCCCGCAAATATCATCCACCAACATCTTTCACTCACTAGTCGAATTGGTGAGCTCCCTCCCCACCTTGTCTCATCAGCAATGCTAGACCAACCTCTCATAGCCCAAATCAAGGATGAGGTAAGAAAGCAGAATCCTATGCTAGTCGGAACTTATCAGAAGCGGGTCGTCCGTAACCATGGACACGACTATACGTATAGTTTACACTCTGCAGAGGTGGCACTCCAGGAATCCATCCGGGCTGCAAGGCTAGTCCGCAACAAACCTAAGACACAGCCCACAGTAAAGACGCTAAACAGTAACGGCGCCAATCCTGTCTCCCTGGGCTCGGGAAACATCCGATCTAACATCTGCCCCAGGGTCGTGAAACCTTCCCACCGGGGCCAGTCGGGGGCCGTGGTAAATCAGGGAGATTACGCCGCAACGAATCCCCCCTACACATATCAAACAATCTCCTACAGTCTCTGCGCCGCACTAGAGTAGGCTTGCTGGAACCCTCCCCATACTGGGTAGATGGTGAGCACGGTATTCCCACGTCCAAAGGTGGAACTCGACTCGGTCCTTAATTGTCGGTAAAGCGAGTATCAGCGTCATAAGCGATCCGCCGCAACGGTCTGCATTCAGCACCCATAACAGGTATTGCCGCCCAAACTCCTCAAGGTAACCAAGTATCCAAGTAACCATGTACCCGCAACAGGTACTCTATAGGGACTGCCCGAGTGCAGTCCCCAAGCACCCCAATCAAACGATCGAGTTGTTATTACTCGCTTACACCGCCTAGCTGCACTACACCTCCAATACCACCCACAACTCACGCCAAGAATAACAGATCACACCCATCCCAACACATGCATAGCATAGCATATTCCATATAGTGAGTAGTAGGTAACAAGAGAACAGGATAATAACAAAGGCAGTGCAGGTTTATCATGCGAGTAAAGTAAAGCGCTAGCATACTAGTTGCATGTCTAATAGGTATTTCAGAGAATGGCTGGGCGTGAACCTGGAGCATAGTCCACTTCTTTCTTCACGTAGTCGAAGACGAGGTTGACGAAGTCATCCGAGTCTTCCGAGGATCCTAACAATCGGATTACAAATAACAATGATAACTAAGCAAATGAACTCCAAAAGAAGAAGCAAAGAAGAACCAAATAACTCCAAACTCTATTCTAACGCGTAGATCATGTTTTTAGAAAAGTAATGAAATTAGTTTCATATCTTTCTGAGCTAGAGTCAATTTATTATGGATTTTTAAATATTGGAAGACCTTTTGGATTTAGTTAGTTACGGAAAAGAAAACATGGACACATGGCTGCAAAGGAGCAAGCCACAAGTCGGCTCTAGGTTAGCTTTGCTGACGTTGGCAATGGGCTCTGCGTACATCAGCGTTGACCGAAAGACAGTCAACAAGTTAGCGATGAAGGAGTTAGAGGGTCCCACATGTCAGCATGTGGATCCCTACATGTTAGTGGACCCTGGATTCATGTCAAGTTAGTTGGTCCGATGGTTAGTGGGAAAGGCTACACGAGCGAGGATCACTTGTGGACAGCGAGGAAGGGTGTAGGTTTGATCCAGGAGTTGTTGGAATGCTTGCGGGCAGGGATGGCCAGCTATAGCCAAGCATGGCCAGCTATAGCCGGCGGTGGCCAAGCAGCAGCTAGCTGTGGCCGGCTGTAGTTAGGCTGCTGCTGGCCGCGGCCAGGCTGTGGCCGGCTGGGAGTGGCAACGGGCGGCTAGGGTTGGCTAGGACATGGCTGTTGCTGGCCAGAGGTGGCCACAACAAGCGGGGAGCAAGGCCGAAGACATCCGAGGCTTGGTTGGGTTAGATAGGTGGTTAGGAGCTTAAACAGGAAGATATACAAGGTGTTCGATGAAATGCCGAAGAGGCATTTACCTCACGGTTTGGCTTAACTTGGCGAGTCTGGGG
Organism: Echinochloa crus-galli; assembly: GCA_900205405.1. Classification (NCBI taxonomy): domain Eukaryota; kingdom Viridiplantae; phylum Streptophyta; class Magnoliopsida; order Poales; family Poaceae; genus Echinochloa; species Echinochloa crus-galli. The sequence goes on from OAMR01000440.1 coordinate 945,377, forward strand.
TTCTCAGCAAGGCGTGGAGTGAAAGCTTGGCTTCCATGACAAGGGCCAGCGGGTTGCGTCTTACACGCGCTTGAACACGCACGCAACGTCACGGCATGGCGCGACGCGCGGTGCATGGCAAGCATGCGGGCGGCTAGCTGCGGTGTGTTAGCAGCACGTGTGCGCGGTCACCAGCTAGTGTTGGGTCGCGCCACGGCTCGGGAAAGGGCGGTAAGGTGGAGCACGCATCACGTACGCAGTGTCACCGTGGTCCGTGTCCGCGGCGCGAGCAAGGCAGCTGGGCAAGGCAGCAGCAGCTCGACAAGGGCAACGATAGGGCTGCAAGATCTTAGGTGGCAGCGGGTTAGCGACGCACGGGCTAGTAGCACACACGCGCAGGGTCAGGGTCATGCCCTGTCCGCAACGTGGCCGTGTCGCACACGCGCACTCCGGGCATCCCCGGGGCACGACTCGCACGGCGGCCGGCTTGGGAGAGCTTGTGGTGGACGGCTTGGCGAGGGCGGCACGAAGGCCGGCGAACGAGTAGGAGAACAGAGACTAGGCAGCGATGACGAAGGCAGCGGCACCTGCAAACGAGGGGCACAGCTTGAAGACCGGCACACAAACGACGGCGGGCTGCGGCGAAGCGAACGGCGCACGGGCGCAAGCGGCTCGAAGGCCGGACAAGAGAGGTTCCATCGGCACATGGCCGGACAGCAAGGGGGTCTGGAAAAGGGTCAGGCGACGGCAGCTCACCTAGGGTCGGCTGGGCTTAACATCGAACAGGTTGGGGGCGACGGTTGGCGAAGGCAGCAGCTCGCGGTTCTGGTCTGGGAATTCTGTCGAACAGCTTGTGGGCGAGGTGGAGGACTTGTGATTCAGCTTGAGGCAGTCCTGGGCGAGGTCGCGGTTCAGGCACAGCGTCGAACAGGTTGCAGACGAAGTTGATGCAGAGGAGGGGCAGCAGTTAGTGCACACGGAACCGAGGTGTTCCTCGTCCGATGCGACCGGCTCGAAGGCGCGGCGCTCACAGGCAGGCAAACAAGGATGGGCGGCGACTTGGTTGGCTCACCGGCGGGCTCGTGGAGGTCAAGATGGCGACGCGCTTGGTGCAGCGCTGGCAGGCTCGCGGTTCGGCTTGGTCATTCCGTCGAACAGGTCGCGGGCGCGGTCGGATGAAGGCAGCAGCTCGACGTTGTCGTCATGGTCCCGCTCGGCTTCCTCGTTCTCGCGGTCGGCGATGGCTGCAGCCTCGCGTTGGCGACGACGGCGGCGCCGGCTTCATCTCCTCCTCGTGGACGTGGTCGTAGTCCTCTTGTTCCTCACGGTGTCCGTCGTCGCGGCTTCTAGCACCGGCGCGGCGTTGCAACGGACCCGAGCTTCTCCGCTTCTTCTTCTCGCTTCCCCCCTTTCTCTCCTCCGGTTACTCAGTGGTGTGGTTGTGTGGTGGAAAGAACGGGACAAACCCATGGCGGCGGCTGCTGGAAGGTAAAGCAAGGAGAGGGAGATGGGGTGCGGCGCAGCGTTGGGGTTTTCCTGGGGGTTGCTTGCGGCGGCGCGGAAGGGAAGAAGTGGATGGGAGGCAGGTGTTGCTTGGCTTTATAGGGCGGCGAGGAGGCTAGGGTTATGGGGTAGTTGGGTGCGGCGTTGGCGTGGCACGGACACCGAGAGGCGACGGCCGCTGGAGCGGTGCGTGCTGTGGCTGCTCTTGTCGCGGAGCAGGAAGCTTCGCGAAGCGAGGGAACCCGAGGCGAGGCGGTTTCAGCGTGGGCCCTGCTAGTGCGGGAGCAGCGATAGCGTACGCGCTACGCGTTCGGCAGCAGCGGCGCGATCCCTCGGAGCGGAGAAGCGTCTGCGTAGCAGCTGCGGCGCTGGGCGCTGCCGTTCCCGTCCAAGGATGACGACGAACAGCGCTTGTTGTTTACAGGCCTGGGCCGGTCAGCAGTAGCATGCATGAGCGGTGGCAGCAAGGATGGGCCACGGCATGCAGCTGGGCTAGAACAGAAAAGCTGGGCCGGGCTTCTCGTAGGGAAACGAAGTTGAGAAAAAGGGGCAGCATGCAAGAGCGGTGGATGGGCCAGGCCATGCTGAGCTTCTCGTGAAGACAGCAAGGAGAGATGGAAGGGATTTTGGAGATTAATCGAGAGACAAAAGAATTAGACATGGTTTGGTAAATTAAGTCTTCTCGTGCAAAGAAAAGACTAGCAGGAGAGATTGGGTTGGGCCGATTAATCTTAGCTCACGAAATAAATTGATAGTAATTTATTTCGTAAACTCTTGATACAAATGAATTAGACTAATTTTTTCTGGAAACGAATTAATTAAAAAAATAATTAATTCGAGAAGACAGAAAAATATAGCCACAATTCAAATGAAGCCCATAGAAATTTAATATAAATGAATTAGACTATTTTCCGAAATCAAATAAACTGCATGGAGTTAATTTGAAGAGTCGGGAAACTATGTCGTAATCCATTTAATCAATTTCCAGAGCTCTCAGAGATTGAGATGGCTGAAAAGTTAGCGGGTCGAGTTAGTTGATTAATTAGCAGGCTTCAGATAGCAAGCTGAGTTAGAGGGCTGATCGAAGTTAGATAGGCTAGTTAGCGGTTAGAGCCCAAGTTAGTAGGGGATTAGTTGTTAGCTTTAGATTTAATTTGAATTCTAAATTCAAATTAAATCACACACAAGGAACCAAGAAACCAACTAAGAGCCAAATCACACTATCATTAAATTGTCCTTAGCACACAGAGCAATTTTATTAGTTTATTACTAGGAATTTAGAGAGAGCACAAGAAGACAGCCTTATGATTACGAGCAAAGCACATCAAGCACGAAAAAATTTTGAAATCCACATTTTTAACATTCCAGAAAATCTGGGATGTTACAATATCGATGTTTGACTTGTCCACCTTATTGTTCTTTAGGCCTCCAACTATCCTGACACAATCAGATTCTAATATGTTAGGTCCTTCGCACCATTGGGCTGCTAGGCGAAGACCTTCTACACTAGCAAGTGATTCTGCCTCTGCCGCATCTGCACATCTGACCAATACCTTCCAGGCTATGAAGGTTATTGCTGCATTAGTATCTCGTGCTACAACTTTTCGAAAAAAAGTATCTCGTGCTACAACACCCACCCCAGCCTCACCAGATGATCCAACAAAGGAGCCATCGACGTTTACTTTAAAGCAGCCCTCGGGTGGTAGAGCCCATGTTCCAGGGGTCCTTCCTGGATGACGTGATGAGTTTTGCATATTGTTGGGACCCCGGCCTGCATCTTTCCCTTCCTGTCTTCTAAGTTTGGCTGTTGTCGAGTTGCTGCTTTCCCTATAGCTCAACAGGAAGTGCATTGACTCATCAACTAATGTGGGGCCAGCGTCTAATAAACTTTGTGGTGATCTGGACTGCTACTGTTGAGCTTAGGACGAAAGGACCACTGTAGGCACAAGATGTCAAGGTTCACTAGGACAGTACGCTGATAAGATCAACAATGGAGTTCTGGGATCCCATTCTTCCCACAAAGCTGATAATATGTCGATGGAAGGGTACCAGAAAGCTACTGTTCCGACACGTTTGATCAAGTAGCCGTCCATGAGAGCTTCCTTTTGAGATTGACATAGATTAAATAGTGTTGCATATATCTTGTGTGGCTGCTGTTCCGACACACTTCGTCAAGCAGCAAGGACATGTGTGGCTTCGTTAGACAAAAATCTGAAAGGAAATAAACATTCAGTGGATCTAAAAATCATATGATGGAGAGAGCGAGGCGTTGTAGTATAATGGAGATACGATCGAGGTCCTTGTCTAATTCGTGGCTCTATAGAAGGAGAGACGTAGAGAAGGACATGGTCTATTAAAGTACACATAGACAGTGGAACGGTTATTGTTAGATGCAAACTTCTACCCCTCCTCCAGAAGCAGACACTGCTACAAAAACTCACGCGCCCACCGCATCTAGTACCGGACATGAATTATTAAAGTAGACAGGGACAGTGGAACAGGTATTGTTAGATGCAAACACTTAATAAATGGGCACAACACTATTTCTACCTCTACAACAAAGACTCACATTCGTTTACTGCATTTAGTACCCCAAATAAACTATTAAAGTACACAGGGACAGTGGAATGGGTATTGTTAGATGCAAACACTTAATAATTGGGCACAACACTATTTCTACCCCTCCGACAGAAGTAGACACTACTACAAAAACTGACATTCATCCACTGCATTTAGTACCGGCCGACATGAACAGACCCGATACTAAAGTGGTACAGAGCCATTTTAGTACCGGGTGTAAACTTGAAAGCCCCTGGAGCCACTTTAGTACCGCCTGGTAACACGAGCCAGTACTAAATGTCACACTTTAGTACCGGCTAGTGTCACCAACCGGTACTAAAGTGGCGCAACCGTGGGCTCGGGGCTACCGGGTACTTGAATTTTTTTTATTATTTCTTTGGGTGCAGACCATTTACTACCGGTTAGTGTTATCGACCGGTACTAAATGCCAATGTTTAGCACCGGTTAGTGTTATCATGCTGTTCTTGGCCGCGAGCATGGCTGTTATAAAAGTTTTACACTCTGTTCAGGATGTACATTTTCACCATCGCGATCCCAATTTCCAAAGGCATGCACCCTCTTCAGACCACATGAAAAGAATATTGGGTTTCGTTATGAGATCTTTAGAAAGATACTCTGATAAATGTTAGTCCCCTAAGTATTCCGGGTCTGCAGTAAAGTATAACCCTTCCAAATAAGTCATATATCTTAACAAAGTATACTCCCTCCGTTCTCAAAAACCTGACGTTTAGGGCAACGACACGGTCTCCAAAACACAATTTTGACCTCTTATTATTATAAAAATATTTATCAAATTAAAGAGTGATATATGTATACTTTTATGGAAGTATTTTTCAAGACAAATCTATTCATATAGTTTTCACATTTATAAACTGAACTAAAAATTATTGATGAGTTATATTCCCAATGTTTGACCCAAACCTTGTCCTAATCGTCAGGTTTTTCAGAGCGGAGGGAGGGAGTATTACTCAAGAAGACTGGCCTATACCCCAACAACCGCAGCCCCTATTATGCTTGCAGTTGTAAGTTATTTGTAGAAAGTCATACCAAGACAACTTTATGTCAAAATATAGAACATGATGGGACCTAAAATTTTACAGTTGACAATATTTTCATGTAGTATAAGCTATCACCGCCTGTTTGTGGCTCAAAATAGCACTGTTCGTGTTGTCATCACAACGGATAACCTATTCGTAAAAACAAGCGGTGATAACTTGTTCGTATAATTACTCATAGAAAGTAGGATGCGGACTAGTTTAATATAGTTTAGATGTCCATATATTTTATGTAAGTTAATCCGACCTATTAGATGAAATTAGATGCAAAACAAGGTAGTATCAAAATTGTAGTACTCCATGAGTTCTAACTTTTTCATTTGAGATTGTTTCACTGTCCAAATAGTAACTATGTAGTGGTATGGATGAGACGAATCCCCGATGATGTACACTATGCATATTTCGTGAAAAATCGTCGGTGTCGCATGTTATGATATAGACCCATAGTTGCTTGGTTAAATAATTTTTGTGACGCTGTTATATATTTCTAGTAGTGTTTTAAAAAGTTATCACCGCCTGTGGCTCAAAATGATGATGACGATATTCTCATCCCAACCGACCACTCACCGGCGGTAATACATAGGGAGTGGGGAGTTACGGGCAAGCGGTGAATAGCTTTTTTGTACTATAGTAGTTAAACTACGTATATGTGTCCAATTTCAAAGTTTTTGATGGAGGCTCCAGAAATCTTCTGTCGTATATCTTTGAGAGCTTCTAAACATTGTTGTGGGTGATCTGGACTGCTACTGTTCAGCTTATTAGGACGCAAAGACTGCATGTTGGCACATGATGTAAAGGTTCACAACTACATTATGCTGATAAGATCAATAATGGAGTTCTAGCTGTGACCCCCTTCTTCCAACTAAGATGATAATATCTCGATAGAAGTGTAACAGAAAGCTGCTTTTCCGACACATTTGATCAAGTAGCCATCCATGAGAGCTTCCTTTTGACATTGACATAGTGCTGCTTCTTGTGTGCCTTCTGTTCTGACACACTTGCTCAACCAGCTAGAGATGGGAGAGGTGGCTTCGTTGTAGACTATTCTAAACATTCATTCGGTATTGATGGAGAGAGGCGTTGTAGCATAATGGAGATCGAGACGAGGTCCTTGTCTAATTCCTGGGTCTATTGAAGGAGAGAAGAAAACAGGGACAGTGGAACGGGTAACGTTAGATTCAAACAACTAATAATTGGTCACAACACCATTTCTACCACCCCTCCGACATAAGCCCTTGCACTTGTTTTTCTTTGTCTATGTTCACATATCACTTTAAGAGTTACCTAAATTTTACACCTAAACTCCTAAAGTCATAATTTACTGCATGGATGGTTGGCGTGCACATATGCTTAATGTTCTTCCTTTGAAAAGATATCAGCCAGCAGGATATTCTTGAAGGGAACAGCTACGTGAGCCTAACTGTTAGGTCGTAGTTGTTGAGACAGGGCGCTCTCATCGAAAGCTCACTAGTAGATAAGGGAGCAGATCATTAACGCTCCGGTTAGGCAAGGTTACTTTGGCAGTCTAGTATCAGCTATGACTTCAAGTGAAGTCTGACTGCACTAACGCTGGGAATTCAAAACCCAGTCCATTCTCCAGCTGCATGAAGATGAATCTTGTTATTCTAGGTGTAAGTTCAACCCATATGGGACTTATGCTAAAATGTTGGTATATTAACAGTATTACAGCACATTGATTCTTTGATCCTCTTATTCTTACTTTGGCATTGGTGGGAGATTGCTGGAAAAATGGCCCATGTATACTCCCATTTATAGAATCCCAAAGCAAGTGTGCATGGCACATATGGTCCCATACCGCTAATTCAGGTTCGTGAAAGCCAATTTAAATAGAAGAGCTCTCTCGTGCTACCGAATAGCAAAGAAAGAAGAGAATGGGGCCGATTTACACAACGCGCGCATATTCGCGTACCTTTTCGCATGAACAAATGCGTGACTTGTGACTTGCGAGACACAGCGGCCAGCCAAGACAAGTTGACGAAAATCTTTTGACAACGGATGAAGCCAGATCTGTTTGTTCAATTCAATTTCCAACATCCAAGCCAGACTCACCTTTGAGCTTGAGGATATAAAGTTGGAGCCCAAAGCACATCCTCTCTGCCAAATCGCAGCGTAACCCTGTGCCGTGCATAATTACCACCATCTGCCGTCACTAGGGGTGGATGTGGAGCGAGCTCGGCTCGTTTTGGCTGGGCTCGTTCGAGCTCGTTAGCCAAACGAGCCAGCTCGGCTCGGCTCGTTAAGGAAACGAGCAAAAATTCTGACTTGTCTCGGCTCGTTAAGCTCGCGAGCTAGCTCGTTAAGCTCGTTGAGCTAGAGTTAAATTTAAAATTGTCACAATAATATATATAATATAAAAAAGTATAGTATTTATATGGTCTTAATATATTTAAATCTACTCTATCATACTGTAACAATAGAATATAACCATAACATCATCTATAACTACGCATATAGTATACATATATTATTATTAATTAATAATTTGCTCATTAGTCTATTAAACATTCTAGCTCGTTTGGCTCGCGAGCAGCTCGCGAACCGGCTCGAACTCGCTCGTTATACTAATGAGCAAAAACCCTGGCTCGGCTCATTAGGAATATGCAGCGAGCCGAGCCGAGTCGAGCCGAGCCAACTGCGATCCGAGCGAGCTAACGAGCTTCGAGCATTTTGTCCAGCCCTCGCCGTCACTCTACTTGGTCCGTCGTCCGACTCCTGAGCACAAAACAGTTTTCAAACTTTCAATTCCATGCATCACCAAGGGGATAGAAATCACGTGTGGCCAAAACAAATGGATACCGTATAAAAACTGATGTTGACTATTTATTAGATGGAGTGTCCAAAAATCCTAGTAAGTGGGTCCCCAATATAGGAAAAAGTCCAAATTACTACCCTCCTCAAGTATGGACAAAGTCCGGATAACCCCCTAAAGTATGTTTTGGTCCGTTTTACACACTCCACTATCCCAATCGGTCCAATCTACCCCTTTATAAGACTTGCTTTTATTATTTCTCCATACACAAGTGGTGTTTTAAGTTAAAATTTTGTGGGATGGTAGAGACCCACATATAGTATTTTTGAAAATATAATATGAATTTTTTGTCATCATTTCTCATAAAATTTAGGTTGATATAATTAATTTATTATTATATATCATAGCCTTTCAAAATAATAATGAAAAAAATCATAATATATTTTCTAAATATAATTTATGATCCACTCTATTATACCATAAAATTTCAACTCAAAATAACATGTGTACATGGTAAAACAAAAAAGATAAATATTACAAAGGGGTAAACTGCGCCGCCCGTCGTCCCCGCGCCGCCCGTCGTCCCGTCGTCCCCGCGCCGCCCGTCGTCCCCTCGTCCCCGCGCCGCCCGTCGTCCCCGCGCCGGTGCCGCTCCTCGTCCCCTCGCCGCCGCCGCCGCTCGTCCCCGCGCCGCTGTCGCCCGCCGCCCATCACAGTGAGCCTCTGTGAACACTCTTGATCTCTGTGTAACAGGTGAACTCAATCATATAAGTAATGTTATATTTAATGAATGTAGTAATGTAGTTTTAGAAATTTATTTATATAATGGAATATATATTATAATTTGTATTTATTTATATATTAAATTTTTTTATCTTTAAATTGTATTGTATATTTGTTATTGGTTAATAATGCAGATGAATAGACAATGGATGTACGGGGACCCCCACGCTCAGGCCTTCCGTGATGGCCTTAGGACGTTTCTCGATGCCGCCGAGGCTAACAGGACGCCAGAGGGAAGGATGTTCTGCCCATGCACTAATTGTGAAAATATGCAATCGCACCAAAAAAGAGGAGTTCTTGAGGTGCATTTGATGAGGCATGGTTTCATGAGGAATTATTCTGTTTGGACGAAGCACGGTGAAAGAGGAATTCTAATGGATGAAGCTGAAGAAGACGAGGCCGATGACGACATTCCGTTAATGGCTCAATACTACGGTTCCGTTGCATATGCTGCAATGGGTGATGCCGATGAGGAAGATGTTGCTCGGGAAGGCGATGCTCAGGAAGATGTTGCTCAGGAAAATGAACCTACTGATGGGCTCGGGCAAATGTTGCGTGATGCCGAGAAAGACTGCGGCAATGATAAGGAACTAAAAAAGATACAGCGCATGTTGCAGGACCACAAGACTGACCTGTACCCAGATTGCAAAGAGGGGCTAAAGAAGTTGGGTAGCACACATACAAGTGGTGTTTTAAGTTAAAATTTTGTGGGATGGTAGAGACCCACATATAGTATTTTTGAAAATATAATATGAATTTTTTGTCATCATTTCTCATAAAATTTAGGTTGATATAATTAATTTATTATTATATATCATAGCCTTTCAAAATAATAATGAAAAAAATCATAATATATTTTCTAAATATAATTTATGATCCACTCTATTATACCATAAAATTTCAACTCAAAATAACATGTGTACATGGTAAAACAAAAAAGATAAATATTACAAAGGGGTAAACTGGACCGATTGAGAAACAAAAAAGTGAAATATTATAAAGGGGTAAACTGGACCGATTGAGATAGTTGGGGTGTAAAACGGACCAAAACATATTTTAGGAAATTATCCGGACTTTGTCCATATTTTAGGGTAGTAATTTGAACTTTTTCCATACAGGAAAAAATCAAACTCATTTGTTATACTAATGTAACCTATTATCTTTATCTTATCTTATCTTACTTTATAGATCTTTATCTAATAATAAATATAGATTGATTGAGTAATACGTCATAATTTTTTTTAAAAACCCCTAATATTTTTTCAAATCAACCCACCATCCTTACTCATTCATATCAACTTTTGCAAAAAAAAACCCGATAATTTTATGGAACGGACGCACATCCATTTGTCTTCTCATACCGTCGTCACACGCTGCCAAAATATTGGTACATCTAATTAACCAAGTGCCGATACGTGGACCATGCTTGTATCAAGCCGTAGAAGCGAACAGCAACTCCACAACCACGCTTACTGCGGTATGGTGGAACCTTGAATATGCATGCATGCTTATGATCGATCAATATGGGAATCCAAGAGAACGTCGAGTGGCACTCCACTCCACTTCTTCACCCAAAGCTAAGCAGAAGGGGTAGAAAGTGATGGAGGCACGTCGTCAGCGGCACCAGCCGCATAAACGGATCAGAGAGCTCCGAGCTCGTACGTGGACTCAAGACGACGGGGGAGCAAAGATAAGAAGCTAGCGGTGGAAGCGGATGGAGAAACAAACGTGAGATAAGGTTCAGAGTTAGAGCTTGAACGATAAGTGCACCAACACGTTGAGAGCCATGCCTGGCCGCGTTACCATCATCCGCGTCTGCCAATGCCACGCACGGGCATATTTGATAGTAATGACCTAATAAAAGACAAAAACAATCAAGCATATAATTATTTTGTTTAATACTTTAATACACAAACTTGATTTGATGATGCAGTATGATGATGCCTTCTACACACGTTGTCTTGGAACTAAGAGGAGCTTCTCCTTCCGGTGCACAACCAGCCCGTACACCTCGGACATGTCCACATCACACGCCGACATCCCCGGTGGCAGCTCCCAGTCAAACTGGTGCACGAGGTTCGCTAGCATCGCCTCTACTGCTGCAACCCCAAAGTTCATCCCGAGGCACATCCTGCGCCCAGAACCGAAGGGCAGGAACTGGAAGTCACTCCCCTGAACCCGACGCCCTCCGCTCCGCCGCCGTCGAGGAACCTCTCGGGGATGAAAGCCTCCGGCTCTTCCCAGAACCGCCCGTCCGTGGTGATGGCCCAGACGCTCACTACCAGAATACTTCACATCCGCGGTGCTAATGCTCCCCCTTTAGCACCGGGTGCAGCCAGCAACCGGTGCTAATGTGCCCGAGGCCATTTCGCACCGGTTGCTGGCTGCACCCGGTGCTAAAGGCCGCGCATTAGCACCGGGTCTTGCCACGACCCAGTGGTAGTGTGTTTGAATATAGGGGCTTCTTCCTCCCCGGCCCGAGCCAGCTGAACACTTCGCTGTGTTCATGCTGGCTCGGGCACCGGGAGGGGAGAAGAAAGAGGGGGGGTGCTGCCCAAATTTTTTTCAAAATTTGTGAAGATTCTACTCATCTAAGGAGCACTACAAGGTACACTCTTTCATTCTCTAATGTTTTATTTAGCTTGTAATCCTTCTATGATTTAGAAATAGAGAGATTTGTGAATCAAAGTAAAACTAGCTAGAGAGAGCTTGTGTTCTTGGAGGAGAGAGAGGAGAGAGCTTGAGTTCTTGGTGGAGGGAGTGTTCGACTGTTTTCTATATGATTATATATATGCATCGTTCAGCTACACAAACAAGAAACCAATATGTTCATACCTACTAACAATACCTTTTAGGAGTGCGGCATAAATATTTTTTGGAGACTCCTGTACTTGTTTGAAAAGAGAAAATGAGCCAAATGAAAAGAAACAAATATGGTTTTTATACAGTTGTTGAATACATAAGTAGAAGCGCATAAAAAAAATCACATGGTCCCTCTCTTCATAGACTTCAGCCTTTTGGTTATGCTAATGGTTTAATTCTAAAAATTTGATTGAATTTGGACTAATGAACAAGTAAGTTGTGTACAAAGTTGAGAAGCAACCGTCTAATCACGACCAATAGCTTTCATGTTTAGAGGTCCGTAACGCGATTGATGTGATTCATCTGACGAAGAATCTTTGCGTGAACTTGATAAGCTTCGTGGGTACTTATGGGAAGCCAAAAGATACACTGGAAGTACGTCAGGAGCTGAAACGATGGAAGCAACGGACTGATCTACATCCAGAAAAGAGAGACAAAGGACGCCAGTACTTGCATCCTGCCAGCTTCACTCTCAGCAAAGAAGAGAAGGCAAGCATGTTTGAATGCTTGAACAGTATCAAGGTTCCGTCTGGCTACTCCTCCAATATTAAGGGAATAATAAATATGAAAGAGAAGAAGTTCACAAACCTGAAGTCTCACGACTGCCATGTGTTGATGACACAGCTGCTTCCCGTCATACTCAGGGGTGTGCTACCAGTTAACGTGCGGAAAGCCATTGTGAAGCTATGTGCATTCCTCAATGCAATTTCTCAGAAGGTGATCAATCCAGACCACTTAGATCAGCTACAGAACGACGTGGTGCAATGTCTTGTCAGCTTTGAGATGATATTTCCACCATCCTTCTTCAATATCATGACACATCTATTGGTTCACCTCGTCAAAGAGATTCGTATATTGGGCCCAGTATTTCTACACAACATGTTCCCATTTGAGAGGTTCTTCGCTGTCCTAAAGAAGTATGTCCGTAATCGTTCTCGTCCAGAAGGATGCATTGCTAAGGGATACGAAACGGAGGAGGTCATTGAATTCTGTGTTGACTTTGTCGACGATCTTATGCCGATTGGTGTGCCCGAATCCCATCACGAGGGGAGACTTGGTGGAAAGGGCACACTAGGGAGAAGATCGATGGTGATCAAGGACGTTGAGACATTTCGTAAAGCGCACCTCACAGTTTTGCAACAATCAACCTTAGTTGCTCCGTACATCGAGGAGCACATGCAGATTCTCAGGGACGAAAACTCAACAAAGTCTGCGGCCTTCATTCAGCGTCTGCACAATAGTACTTTCGCCGATTGGTTGCGAAGACGTCTTATGGGTGTCGAGGGCATTGATGCGCAGCTAGCTTTTGTAGCTAGAGGTCCATCGAGCACGATCTTGACATTCCAAGGATACGACATCAATGGGTATACATTTTACACAAGAGCCCAGGACAAGAAAAGCACCAACCAAAACAGTGGTGTCCGGATCGACGCGACAGACACCAATGGCAATACAAACTCATACTATGGAATCATAGAGGAGATATGGGAACTAGAGTACGGACCTTTGAAGATCCCACTGTTCAAGTGCCAATGGGTGAAGCTGACTGGAGGAGGTGTTAAAGTTGAAGCGGACTATGGAATGACGTTAGTGGACCTAAACAAGATTGGCTTTCTAGACGAACCGTTCGTCCTGGGCAAAGCTGTCACACAAGTTTTTTATGTGAAGGACATGACTAACAGACCGAAGAAAGGGGCGGATAAGAAAGGTGGGGGTAAGCAATTGGACCCATCACAAGACGAGCCAAAGCGTCATATAGTTCTTCCAGGAAAGAGAAAAATCGTAGGAGTTGAGGACAAGACGGATGAAGATTATGATATGCTCGATGGCCGGCCTCCATTCTCAGTGGCTGATGACCCAAGCATCCTGTTAGCGGCGGAGGAGACACCGTATCTACGGCGTGATCACAATCAAGGAACATTTGTAAAGAGGAAGTTTATTAGTGTCCGAGTAAACGATGATGCCATGTAATTTCTATTGATTTATAGGATTTTCTAACATTTTATATTGATTTTCTAGTAATTTATAAGATTTTCTAGCATTTTATATTGATTTTCTAGCATTTTATATTGATTTTCTAGCATTTTATATTGATTTTCTAGCATTTTATATTGATTTTCTAGCATTTTATATTGATTTTCTAGCATTTTATATTGATTTTCTAGCATTTTATATTGATTTTCTAGCATTTTATATTGATTTTCTAGCATTTTATATTGATTTTCTAGCATTTTATATTGATTTTCTAGCATTTTATATTGATTTTCTAGCATTTTATATTGATTTTCTAGCATTTTATATTGATTTTCTAGCATTTTATATTGATTTTCTAGCATTTTATATTGATTTTCTAGCATTTTATATTGATTTTCTAGCATTTTATATTGATTTTCTAGCATTTTATATTGATTTTCTAGCATTTTATATTGATTTTCTAGCATTTTATATTGATTTTCTAGCATTTTATATTGCATATATATTCCATGCATTTCTACAACATATTCCAAGCATACATAAAAAATTTTACAACATATATATGATTGGAATATTGTTATTTATGTATTTGTTTGATGTATTGCTATTTATGTATTGGAATGCTTTGTAAAAATATAAATAAATACATTATAAAATATATTTATGTTTTATATTAGAAATGCTATTAATATTTATGTTTAATATCGGAAACCCCTTCATGTCGCACAACCAGAAACAAAACTCGGTCAGTGTTCTCACTGCATCATTCTATGGAGCAAGGCAAACGTCGTCATACCCGGTACACCTGTGGCTACCAATAAGCCTTTGTCACCTCCAAGAGATCCACCGGATCATGATGATTCTCCGGGAGCTCCTGATGCAAGCCCGTCTCCTCCGCCGAAGAGGTCTCCGTCTCCCTTAGCGAACCCTTAGCGAATCATATTGGGAATATGTATGCTTTGTATATATTTCTTATCAATTATTTTTAATTCTATAGATGGCGGACAACAACAACCCTGTCCCACCCATGCAAGAGGACAACGACACGTTCTTTACGAACCAACTATTTGATATTGTAACACAAACAATAACCATGGATGAAGTGTTGGGAATCATTGGAAGGGACAACAATATCCAGGGCGACAATGTTGCAAGGCCCGAAAATGTTGAAGGGGCCGCCAATGTCCAGGGCAAACGTGTCCAGGGTAGCACTATTGAAGGGACGTCATTCCTCGGTAATTTGAGCAAGGGTCAACAGAAGGAAGTACTAATAACAGACTATGACCGCTCATTACTGAAGCGGAAGGCTGCAGATAAGGAGGCGGGCACATCCAAAAAGTTTCCTCAGCTCGGCCAGCAACCTCAGCAGCCCTTGGCTCCATTGCCAACTCCGCACGAGCTACGGATCCAACAATTTGAGGCCGAGACTAGACTATCTAGAGCGCAACTCCTGGGGGAAGCAGAGGTGCCTAATGTCAAGTTTCACATCACTCAAGTGGAGGATGACGGGGAGCCAGTTGAGCCCCCAAAAGTGGCCAAGAAATTTGTTTCTCGGTGCGGGGTAATTGTATGGGACAATGTGCCCATTAGTATCAGAAAATGGAAGTCCACGGACCCCACTGAGGAGTACGTGCTCCCCGATACAGAGAAGGAGATGCTATGGAGGGAATTAAAGGCAATATTCGACTGGCCTAGCACTCATGAACCAGAACTGAGGGATTGGACAATGAAGAAGATGGCAGTTCTGTTTCAGGATTTCAAGAAGAATTTGTACTCGCATTTTCTCAAAACCGGAGAGGCCCCAGATCCTGAGAAGTATAAGAAGATCACTGATGACGAGTGGTCATGGAGGAGATGGAAGAAGATCTATATGCTAGAGGCATCACTCCAGCGACACATGACTGGCCCACAAGGACCAAGCATTGGTACTATGGTCATGGAGGCACCCTAAGCCCAATCGACGGCTCCTTAGTTTTTCCCGAGGACTTGCGAGAACTAGCTCAGTGTCTCCTCGATATCCTCAGGGCATCTGAGAGGGGAGAATTTATTGATGATAGAGACAGAGATGAGCTAACCTATGCCTTAGGGAACAAGGAGCATCCTGGACGGACGCGCGGCGTAGGCACAAGCATCTCATGGAAGAAAGGTTTCCAAGAGCACGCCGCCACCTATAGGAGCCGTTCGAGGAAGAAGGCCGGATATGAGCAGAGGGTAAGGGACCTAGAGCAAACGGTTGCCGCCCAGGCCTCAAAGCTCCAAGAAATGGAGTCAGAGATGGAGCGACGGATGAAGGTAGCATGGCTGCAGATACAACAAGCCACAGGCGGGACCGGTTCCACAGAGCATGCACCAGGCGGGACCGGTTCCACAGAGCATGCACCAGGCGGGACCGGTTCCACAGAGCATGCACCAGGCGGGACCGGTTCCACAGAGCATGCACCAGGCGGGACCGGTTCCACAGAGCATGCACCAGGCGGGACCGGTTCCACAGAGCATGCACCAGGCGGGACCGGTTCCACAGAGCATGCACCAGGCGGGACCGGTTCCACAGAGCATGCACCAGGCGGGACCGGTTCCACAGAGCATGCACCTCTCCAACAAGCCGCAGGCGGGACCGGTTCCACAGAGCATGCACCTCTCCAACAAGCCGCAGGCGGGACCGGTTCCACAGAGCATGCACCTCTCCAACAAGCCGCAGGCGGGACCGGTTCCACAGAGCATGCACCTCTCCAAGATGCGGCCCTTATTAGCCCTCCACAGCAATATCAAAGCAGTCACGCTTCCACACAGGCCGCCGAAGCGGTCCGTTACACCGTGGATGAAATAACTCAACGGACCGCGTGCGAGCTTGTCGTCAGGCAGAAGAACTTAGCTGTGGTGGTACGTATGCGACCTTAGTTCATACTGCATACATTTCACCGTAAATACCATTCATTTACTAACTTTCTTTGTGACTACTAACTTATCAGGTCGCATACGGTATGACCAAACGTGTGGAAGAAGGGCAAAAATGGCACTGCAATGACATTCCACATGGTTACGTACCTGTTGAGGTGGAGCAAGTCGTCACCAGCTGGGAAGACTTGGAACTTGACATCCCCGGAGGTGACGGAGAAACAAAACTCGGTCAGTGTTCTCACTGCATCATTCTATGGAGCAAGGCAGACATCGTTATACCCGATACACCTGCGGCTACCAACAAGCCCCCGTCACCTCCAAGAGATCCACAGGATCATGACGATTCTCCGGGAGCTCCATTCGTGGATCCTCAAAGGATAAGTGAAGCAATGATACTGCACAATCCTGAGGAAACATATGGAAACCTATACAAGTTTATTGACAAACAACATTATTGCGAGTCCATACTAATACCGTACAACATCGAGTGAGTACATACACACGCTTCTTCTTATACTGTCTACGTACTAATTCATTTCTGATTATATAATGTATACATGTGCACAGATTCCACTGGTTCCTACTCGTATTGTGTCTTGACCGGGGTATCGTCAACGTCTTTGATTCGTTGCACACTCCAAAAAATAAACTACAGAACATCATTGACATGATGACAAGGTGATGTATATTTTCCCCTAATTAATTCACTGTGGCCCATATACTCCTTCACAGTAATCTAACTTGATCCTAGTTAATTTTAGCTCAAAACACTACTAATGAAACCATCATTCGTCCGACAAATATGTTACGGCATCCTATTGGCTTTCCGGTAAGCAAGTAATTTGTACATGTAGGCCTCTGCTAATATATTATATGAATTTTACTTAATTTCTTTTGGTCGACAGTGTGCCAAACAGGGGTCGGGAAATAATTTATGTGCATACTATGTTTGCGATTACATGTGGAATTGGGCGCATAAAAAGATTACACATCATGATATTATGGTACGTACACATTTCCATTTTTATTAAGTGTATAATTATTGTCTCCAATTCGGCGGATGAAATATCTTTCACTTATTTGTAAATTATAGATGACGCGGCTGAAGGAAGAGTGTCTATAGAAAGAAAGAGTCGACGCAATTTCAGAACAGCTCGTCGGATGGCTCTGGGACGAGGTCGTCAATCCCCGAGGAGAATACTTCTCGCCAGTACTGGAGGACGTGCCGGACAGTGCAACAAGATAGTCGTCAATCTTAATTAAGTAGAAAATACAGTTTAAATATATATAACTCGAGTTGAGATGCATGAATATCTACTTTTGTAATATATATGTCTTCTATTTTGATGAAATGTCAGCTAGTATGAATATAGAGTCGGCCGAATACGCATTAGAATACACGTATTAGAATATATACGTATATAGACGTGCACGCATGGCTACTGAAAAAAGCAAAAAAAAAAAAGAAATCCGGGGTCTTTAGCACCGGTTTCAGGCAGCAACCGGTGCTAAAGGCAGGCCCTTTAGCACCGGGTGCAGCCACGACCCGGTGCTAAAGGGCCTGCTACCGGCGCTGCGGGGCAGGCCCTTTAGCACCGGGTCGTGGCTGCACCCAGTGCTAAAGGGCCCCTTTAGCACCGGTTATTCAACCCGGTGCTAAAGGGGTACCCCTTTAGCCTCGGATTAGTTGCACCGGGTGGGAAACCCGGTGCTAAAGGGCTTTCCCACCCAGTGCTGATTTCGATCATTCTCGTAGTGTATATTTCAGGCAGCAACCGGTGCTAAAGGCAGGCCCTTTAGCACCGGTTATTCGACCCGGTGCTAAAGGGGTACCCCTTTAGCCTCGGATTAGTTGCACCGGGTGGGAAACCCGGTGCTAAAGGGCTTTCCCACCCGGTGCAGATGTCGATCATTCTGGTAGTGAGAAATACAAGGATGAGCAAAGGGATCTAAACTCTCGGGTTGATGATTTCACGTGGTACTAGTAGATATAAATGTCAGCAAGTCCACGTTGAAGCTCCACCCGTGATACACTTCTGAGCTAACATTCTACAAAAAGTCCGGTCAAGTAGATGAATGTCACCAATTTAAGTCCACGTTGAAGCTCCATCCGTGACACACGTACTTCTGAGCTAACATTCTACAAAAAGTCCGGTCAAAATACTGTCGTGCACATCTTGCCATAGTTGAATAATTCCAGGGCCTTGATTTCATCTCCTACTTGACGGTTTTGCTGTCGCATTGTCCGGCGCTCAACAGCTGTTGAATGTCCGGCGTGTAGATCTTTAGTTTCTCCATGCCTTGCACAAGTCCAAGCTCCGGCGAAGCCAGGTACAGGAGAAAGATGCCAGGTACCCCTATACATATGCTAATTCACCACTGCGTAGACAACTTTTTTTACCATATGTATACTCGATCACCTAAACATTCAAATTTAGCCCTACTAATAGTTCATATATGCTATCTGTCTTCGCTCAAGGACAGCTTCCCCCTTGCAGGCTACATGCCAGCTTCAGAGGCAGTGTGGCCGTGGGTATCTTGGCTGTGGTCTCATCGACAGACTCCGACTCCCTAGACCTGAACGCACACACGCACACACGTTCAGCTAACAAGCTAACAGACACACCCTGACATACGCCATGCACGTACACGACGTGGTTTATTTTCTAACAATCTCCCCCTAAACCACGACGACGAGCTCCCCCCGAACTCGCCGCCGCCGCACCTGGCGACCTACAGGAGTGTCGCCTCCTCCTCGGCGTCGCCATACATCGCCTGCTCCTTCCTCGGCTTTGGGCACTCCCTCAAGAAGTGGCCACGAACACCACAGTTGAAGCACCTCCCCTTGCCGGAGCTCCGACGACGCCCGCTTGCGCCCGAACGCACGCTGCTCGCCCCATCGTCGTCGTCGTTGTTGTCTTCACGGCCGCCGCTACAGCCTTCCTTCTTCTTGCACCCGCCGGCACCGCGCGCGCGCTCCAAAAAAAAACAAAACCCAGGGCCTTTAGCACCGGGCGTAGACAGCAACCGGTGCTAAAGGCCCTGCCAGCCTCGCTGCGGAGGCAGCCCCTTTAGCACCGGTTGCTGGCTGCAACCGGTGCTAAAGGGCTGCCACCCGGTGCTAAAGGGCTTACCCTTTAACCCCGGTTTAGTTGCACCGGGTGGGAAACCCGGTGCTAAAGGGCATTCCCACCCGGTGCAGATATCGATCATTCTGGTAGTGGCTGACCACGACGCTCACCCCTGCCGGGACGAGGAACCCGTCGACGCTGAAGCTTGGGTACGGCACGTCCCGGAGGTTTTCCTCGCTGACGGTTTCTTGTCCCTTGGGTACGGCCGTCGTTACCTCGGCTTGTAGTTTCTTCATGAGTTGTGGGTTCAGGATGAGCTCGGCCACGGTGAATTCGAGCACCGAAGCTCCTGTGCCTATTCCCCCGAAGAACACGTCCTGCACGCCAAAAAAAAAGATCAGATATACTCGCTGAATGTGTATATACAAGTACATACTGCGCTTAATTACTTACAAGCAGGATGGCTTTCATCTGGTCTCTTTTAAGGCCGTACTCGTGTCGAACGTATAGCAAGACTTGTATGAAGTCACTGTCGTCTTCAGTTGCTTCCACAGCCGCCGCCGCCGCTGACTCGAGGTTGCTCTCGTGCTCCTGGATCAGCCTCTCCAGCTGCTCATCCCACCGCCTCCTCAACCTCTCAGATTTGGCACGGACCACCCTGCCGAGCACGCCGAAGCGCGCCAGGAATGGGAAAAGCTCCTCGACGTTGAAACCACCCAGGAGCGGCGAGGTCTCGCTGACGAGCTCCCGGAACAGCTTGTTCAGGCCCTCGCCACGGAAGGACTTGCCCATCACGGCGCGGCACGCCAGGTCGTTCGCGAACGAGCCAAACAGCTCGCCCATGTCCACCGCCTTCGCCGCAGCAGCAGCCTCGCCGATCCTGGCCATCACCTCCCTCACCTGCCCATTACAGATGTCACACTTTCAAAAATTCCAATTTCAATACTAATTTGGACACAAATTTTCATTTCAACAATATCGAAAGATTGTAAAAGTTTTAATTTCCGTTCACTCTCTCGTTGTTCCCCTTACAAAACACGCATCGGCCGGTCATACCTCTTCTTGGCGCGCGAGGCGGAACACCTGCACCCTCTTGACGGTGAGCAGGTGGGTGGTGACGAGCTTCCTGACCACGCGCCAGTAGTCGCCGTACGGCACGAAGCCGACGTCGGAGGGCCCATACATGACGACCTCGGCGACGACGGAGCGCGGCCGGGACGCGCACACGCGGTCGTGGGTGCGCAGCACGGCCTCGGCGGCGCGGGGCGACGACACGACGAGCACCGGCATGGCGCCGAGGCGGAGGAGCATGAGGTCGGAGCCGTGCTTCCTGGCGAGCCGGCGGAGGGAGACGTGCGGGAGGGAGCCGACGAGGTGGTGGAGGTGGCCGATGACGGGCAGTACCACGGGTGGCGGCGGCGTCGTCGTGGTCCTCGCGCCCACGCCGCCGCCACCCGTGGTACGCCGGATTCGGAAATTGAAGATATGTAAATTCCTACATTCTACTTTCTTTCATTATTTGTTGACACTTGACAGCACTGATTAATCATTTTTTGTGAGCTCTGATATGCCTTAAACGTTGTAAACCACATGCCCGGCAAAATCAGGCATGATTTCTGGTTAGGCCAGGCAGGGTCCATTGGCCAGGGTAATAAACAAATAGTAATTGCCACTGTAATAACTTACATAAGCTCTTAGGTTTAGGCTAGCGACGTGTGCAGTGACGTCATCATTTCCAGTCCACTGCCCTTCTGGCACAGTGACAGTGGCACTCTCAAATCATACAGAACTATGTTTTAGCTCCCCACTATGAACTCTCAATTGTGCCACGTCATCCAACCCACCGCTCTCGCGTCCCCACTGGGGCACCCCCTCGCCTCCCCACCGCGGCAGCCGCACCACGCGCCGCCCCTTCCTTCTCCACCTACCGCGCCCGGAAGCCCGCTGCGGCCGCGCCTCGCCTGCCCACCGCCGGCCCCTCGGCTGCCCACCCACTGGCCGCCTTTCCACCGGCTCCACCCCTCGACTACCCACCACCGCCCCCTCGGCTGCCACCCACCGGCGCCACCCCTCGCCTTCTCCACCTACCTTAAATTGCGGCAGCACGGCGACGACGAGCGCAGGCGAGCCCTCCGTTCGTCTCATTCCAAGGCAGTCGGAATCGAAGGCGCCATCGGAGCCCGCAGCAGCAAAGGTATGCCACGCCCCCATCTGAAGCCATGGAGTCGAGAGTAGAGCAAAGAGAGGGAGGGTACTGAACCTGTAGATCCGCGTCGCTGCCGTTGCTTGCTGTCCGCCGCCACCCGCGTGGGGCCAGGCGCCACCTGCTGCTAGGGGCCGCGCCTGCCGTAGGCGGGTCGCTGCCGTCTCGCTGCGGCCGCCGGTGACTCTTCCTCGCTCTGGTGGCGATGAGCGTGGCCAGTGCGTAGCGGGCGAGCAGGAGGAAGAGAGGGGAGAAGAGGAGGAGCATCCATGCTGGAGGACCGCTGAGCTCATGCATGAACTGCATTGTTAGGTTTGCCATGGCAATGGGATTTTCGTCAGATGTTTGGAGGTCGATCCGGAACGGAACTATAATGTACCTGGTTTAGCAGCACACATGTTCCTAGAAGATATATAGGTTTTTAAAACCAATGGGTGAACATGGGCATGCAGAAAATTAAAATTGGTGACTCAACATTTTTTTAATTTTGAAGGAATTAATAAGATCTAACTGTTTTCTCTACCCTGTGCATTAACTCAGAGACTCTAATTGTGCTCCATCAAAATTGGACTCATTCCTCGACACACGAGGATGAAGCCGGAATATTCCTTTATCTAAAAGGAAGTGGTAGTAATAAGACCTTTGATGATCTAAGTGGAATCTACAGCGACCTAAACATATTACATGGAAACAAGAGAAAGATCTAATTAATTCAGAATGCTCCATTATATTTGTATGCATTACTAAACTAGGAGTCAAACGTCAAAATGGTTGATAATATAGGCTGATAATATAGGTTGATAATATTTGCATGCATTATGGTTTGTGAGCAAACGTACAAAGCATGTGATAGATTACTATCAACGAAGGTTTACCATCCCAAGAACAGTGATGTTTTTACTGGCTTCTATTTATTGCACCTCTTCCAATCATACAAAACTATGTTTTAGCTTCCCACTAAGGAATTCTTTGACCCCTCGGCTGTGCCACGTCATCCAACCCACCCCTCTCGCCTCCCCACCGCGGCACCCCGTCGCCTCCCCACCGCGGCAGCCGCACCACGCGCCACCCCATCCTTCTCCACCCACCGCGCCCGGAAGCCCGCTGCGGCCGCGCCTCGCCTGCCCACTGCCGGCCCCTCGGCTGCCCACCCACCGGCCGCCTCTCCACCGGCTCCACCCCCTCGACTACCCACCACCGCCCCCTCGGCTGCCACCCACCGGCGCCACCCCTCGCCTTCTCCACCTACCTTAAATTGCGGCAGCACGGCGACGACGAGCGCAGGCGAGCCCTCCGTTTGTCTCATTCCAAGGCAGTCGGAATCGAAGGCGCCATCGGAGCCCGCAGCAGCAAAGGTATGCCACGCCCC
>OAMR01000440.1:970559-1018701 GCA_900205405.1 Echinochloa crus-galli
ATTAGACAAGTGGCAATCATACTCTTAAAAGACTACAAAAAAGGTGGAGAAATGAATTATTACCACATTAATTAACTACCAATGAAATATTTGAAAAACATACGTGTATACTTCTTCTCCTTTGTGTTATGAAGTGATGGAGGAGCATGTTGCAACGTCATGAGAAAGACCTACATTGAATTCATAAATTTCATTTAGTCACAATATCATTAGCAATACTAAATGAAAGTAATACCTTTGCTGGAGGTTGACTAGAAAATGGAGCATGACCAATAGCAAGTTCAAGTGCAGTTATGCCAAAAGACCAAATATCGGCCCTGTCATTTTTTTAGACTAAGAAAATCAATAGCAAACATAGTGAATTTGTACATGATATTATTATAAGACAATTCAAGATGTACTTGAAATCGTAATCCTTTTGCTCCATAACTTCAGGGGCCATCCTTGAAAAACAAACATGGAGAGCAATGTTAGTATGTAAGGTAATATCAATTAGTACATCACCTCATAATTCAATAATTAATAGAAATAAGAAATATGCAATAGTTTCATGACGATTACCAACAAGGTGTCCCAACGAGTGTCTTCCTTTTGCCATGTCTGCTAATTATTGAATCATAAAGACTAGCAGTAACTCCAAAATCTGATAGTTTCACTCCCTTTTCTTGATCAAGCAGTATGTTTCCAGCCTGTTTCCATTCATGAAACATATGTTGGAATCTAGTCCTAATGCCTCTCTCTCTCACGCCGGACGGAGGTAGAAGACGATGAACAGTGAACTCGCGATAATGGCGCCGAACGCCCCGGCCGCGCACACGGCCTGTATGTTGGCACTTTACTGCTCAAAGTGGACTCGACTCAACCTTACAAACAGGATGTACATGGCCTTTTGTAGCCTACACTTGACGACACAGCGCCCACATGATCGACGAGCACCTGCGCACGAACGCACTCCTGGCGACCCGGACTCTTCCACGTTCTGGCCATGAACGCTCCGTGAGAATCGGTCTTGCTGCTCTCGATCCGAGCCTTGCGCTCTCCCGTTGCCGCCAACCGCCACAAGCCATCCCTGCACCTGTAATCCTAATAGACTACGCGCCAACAGGCGCCTGACTTGGCCACGTACCCGAACGCGAGCTCGAACACGCGCCGTCCTGGCCGGACACGCCTGGAACGTGGCCACACCAACGTTCCGGCCTAAACGCTGTCCCTGGTGCGACTCTGAGCCCAACTCGTGCACCATGGACACCACAGACTCCGACTCCCTAGACCTGAACGCACGCACGCACACACGTTCAAGCTAACAGACACACGTAGCTTGCCTGCACACGCGCACACACACGTTCAGCTAACAAGCTAACAGACACACCCTGACATACGCCATGCACGTACACGACGTGGTTTATTTTCTAACAATCTCCCCCTAAACCACGACGACGAACTCCCCCCGAACTCGCCGCCGCCGCACCTGGCGACCTACAGGAGCGTCGCCTCCTCCTCGGCGTCGCCATACATCGCCTGCTCCTTCCTCGGCTTTGGGCACTCCCTCAAGAAGTGGCCACGAACACCACAGTTGAAGCACCTCCCCTTGCCGGAGCTCCGACGACGCCCGCTTGCGCCCGAACGCACGCTGCTCGCCCCATCGTCGTCGTCGTTGTTGTCTTCACGGCCGCCGCTACAGCCTTCCTTCTTCTTGCACCCGCCGGCACCGCGCGCGCGCTGCACCTCAAGATCCTTCTTGCGACGTTCCCGCCGGCGCGCGTCCCACTGCTCCATCGTGAGCAGCAGCTTGCCGTCGGCGCCTGGACTCGGAGCATCGCCGTCTTCAGCCTCTGCTTCATGCGCCGCACGCAGCCGCCCGCTTGCATCCTCCAGAGACAATGTGGCCAGATCCGCCATCACTTGAATCGCCACGGCCACCTGCCGGAGCGATCTGGGCACGATGCGCAGGAGCTTCTCCACCACCCTCCGTGGCGGAATCGTCTCCCCCACCGTCTCCAACGCCGCGACGATGTTCTGCAGCCGGAGCGTGAAGTCATCCACGCCCTCGCCATCGTTGAAGCGGACGTTCTCGAATTGCCGAAGAAGCCGCTGCGCCTCCGTCTTTTGCACTTGCTCGCTGCCGACGCGCCGATTCTTCACCGCGTTCCACGCCTCCAACGCGGTCTCCTTCGATGCCAGCGACGCCACCATCTCCGACGGCACGCCGCTCATGATGGCGTCGAGCGCCATGCGATCCTCCTGCAGCGGCACACCGCCTGGATCGATTGCGCCCCACAGATTTCGGGCCTGCATTTTTACCTTCATGACCAGCGCCCACTGCGTGTAGTTGCTCTTGGTCAACATGGGCCAATTCGGCGCACCGACGCCGAACTCTCGAACCACGCGCACGATCTCCCCCTTCCTGCTGCTCTCGGCGTCTTCTCCGCCCTTACCGCCGAACGGCTTCTTCAGAGAGCCTGGAGGAGTCTTCTCGTCGCCGCCCGCCATGGCCGTCGCCTTCGCAGCTCACCGCGGAATCACGCGCTTCTTGTTCGCCGGCTGCCACGGTGGACTCACCGAGCCGTCGTAGAACATACACCAGGGCAACGCCCTAACCACGCTCTGATGCCACTTGTTAGAGTGGCGCAGCGGAATCCGGTCCAGCCCGCTATACCCACGGGCCAACGCCCCATCGAGCCCAGGTCCACCGGAGCAACAACCAACCAAGGCCCAGGCCTAACTCAACCCAAAAGACCAGTCTGATAGGTGAGGACTGCCCCCGCCTTATATATCGTGCTCCACCCCCATCAATTTCTGATGTGGGACTAAACCTAACAATCTCTCACGTCACACATCGGGCCCAACTCTTCCATCACACCAACCCATGTGATCTCCCGGAAGACGTTATCCCAGGCCCCGAGTCCAAGTGACCCTGAGATTTTCCAGGCTTCCCGACCTTCGGCTCTGATACCAATTTCTCCACCTACCGCGCCCGGAAGCCCGCTGCGGCCGCGCCTCGCCTGCCCACCGCCGGCCCCTCGGCTGCCCACCCACTGGCCGCCTTTCCACCGGCTCCACCCCTCGACTACCCACCACCGCCCCCTCGGCTGCCACCCACCGGCGCCACCCCTCGCCTTCTCCACCTACCTTAAATTGCGGCAGCACGGCGACGACGAGCGCAGGCGAGCCCTCCGTTCGTCTCATTCCAAGGCAGTCGGAATCGAAGGCGCCATCGGAGCCCGCAGCAGCAAAGGTATGCCACGCCCCCATCTGAAGCCATGGAGTCGAGAGTAGAGCAAAGAGAGGGAGGGTACTGAACCTGTAGATCCGCGTCGCTGCCGTTGCTTGCTGTCCGCCGCCACCCGCGTGGGGCCAGGCGCCACCTGCTGCTCACCGCTGCTAGGGGCCGCGCCTGCCGTAGGCGGCAGGCTAGGGGCTGCTCCTGCTGCACGCGCCGCCTGCGCCCCAGCCCTCGCTCCTGCTGCCTCCGTTCCCCCACCTGCCCTCGCCGCGGCCAAATTGAGGCAGAGCCGAATAGCAGATGCAGTGGCTCAGGCCAAATCGATTTGTTGGACTAGCGAAGTAGGGGGATTTGTTGGACTAGCGCTTCTACTTGGTGTTGCTGCTGCTTGCAGGAAGATGCAGAGAGTGAGGAGAGGCCGAGTGTTTGTCAGATAGTGCGTGCGTACGTGAGACAGAGCTCCGCACTACAACCGTATCTTGACTGTCATGCGCATAGGGTTAGCTTTGATCTAATAATAACGATTAGTGGTGCTTTCTTATGTTCAATCAGGTGATCTTCTTCACTGACAAACTGACTGCATGAGAGGAAACTCAAGGGGTCACCGTTGCTGCTTACAGAACCAATGGATTCCATGCTTTCATCTCAGAGATTAGTGGATGTCAGGTAAAAGAATTTTTCATCTCTAACATATTTCTTTGGTTGGTACGCATTTTTTTCCGGACACATTAAAATCATTTATAATCTAACAATCAACTTTTAGTTTCTGTTTTTCAAACTTCAGCTTAAAATTTTGTTTAAAAATTCCCGCAGCATCGCGCGGGGTATCACCTAGTTGATTATTATTTCAATGCTTTAAGGACGACGAAAGCACTGGCGATGCCTTCACTAATACTCACCGCAAGTGACTGTGACTGTGACTGTGATGCAGAGCAGCAAACACAGCACTGTAAAACCAAATAGCGGTTCGTACTGAACCTTCCCTCTTTGTGATAAGTTATTTCCATCGGTGCTTTGTTTCATCGGTACTATACTGCATTCGAAACGTTCTTGTCTGGCTAGCTGGGGTGTGGAAATTAAATGAGATACAGACGAGAACGTAAGGCCGCTTCATAGCCTACTGGATTAATATTGTAATGGTTGATCAAAGAGCTAATTAACAACACCTCATTTAAAAAAAAACTCGGCTTCTGACGTACTTCTTATGTTCTTTTTAAAGAATTACACAGCACAATGCGCCGGTAAATCCCGGAAAAGGTGCGAGCACCAGGATTTGAACACTGGTGGGTAGCGTCTCACTATATCGTCCTACCATTGGACTGCGAGGTGATTTAGTACAATTTATTGCCATGGAGCACAACTAATATTTTATAAGTTCAATAAAACTTGACATGCATAGGATATAAAAACAATCCCTTCTTTCATGCCTCTCGTACAATATTAATGTGTGAAAAAATAAGATTTAGATGTGAATATATAGGTTTGAATAGATTTAAATTGAATTTTAAAATTCTAATTTAAATTTTAAACCCTGAAAATGATTATTTTGCACCGATACGCTATCTTAATTATTTTCATCTCTTCTTTCTTTCTTCCTCTCGGCCCACCTTTTGTTCACATGGGCTGAATCCACTAGCAGCCTGCAAGCACCCTCCACCCCCATTCTCACTGTTACTTAGGGAAGGTACATTGGTGCCGTCTAATAGGCGGTCTCATGCAGTGACACGTAATCTTGAGACAACTTATCAGACAATATATACAATAGGTTGTTTTAGTTGTCTCATAGTAATACAAAATCCCTTAATTTATAGGAAAATAAAGGGATATTATTGGTTGTATGACAACAAAACTCGTACAATGGTGGGGGAGTTGTCTCATAATCCTAAAAATTAGCTCATGAGGCGTTTGCTACGCGAAACAACGACCACATTCTCTCACCTCGCTCTCTCCTCCACATAAGCAAAAATCCTACGTGGCTCTCTGCATGAGACGACCTATGAGATCGCTGACGTGTACCAATATACCTGCCCTTAGAGTCTGTTTGGTTGCTTGGCTAATCGAAGCCTGGCTAGAAATCTTAGCCTGGCTAGCTCAAGCGTCGCTTAAGCAATGCATCTACTTGGTGCCTTGGTGTTTGGTTGCTTTTACAAACTCAGCCCGTATTTGATTTTTGTTGTTCGGTTGGGTGGCTTGGCCTGAATAAGTTCACCTTCTCTTCTTTCTCTGCTTCATACAAGAATTTCCTCATCCATGCTACGCCGGCCCCATGCAATTAATAAAATGAATACAGGATTGATCCAAACTTCAATAAACTAATATAAATAAGACCAATCACACTCGAGATCGAGCATTTGGAAATAAAGAGGCAGACAGATTGCATATGGCGAAGATGGAAGAAGCCAAATCGAGAATCATGGTCATTGGGTTCATGGGACAATGCACCACCTAGTTGCCGATGATGTGGTTGCCGAGGTACTTGAGCACCAAGACCAACCCTCTGATCCACCACTCTGGCGACTTTGTACGACGAAGCGCATCTACTACAGTTCATTCAGTTCGCACAAAAGGCGACGCTGGCGCCATGTCCATGCGGAGAAGCTCATAAATTGTTTGGAGGCTGTGCCTGTGCCAGCCAGCTGCCGCCGGTGCTTGCGGAGAGGGCGAGAAGGAGCATAGCGTGGGCAGGGGCAAACTGTGGCTGCGCTGCTTGCAGATGCGTAGGAGGCGGCGGCGGTAACGGGAGGTGAGGCGAACAGGTGAGTGTTGGCGGTCGTTATAGCCCAAATTCGACCGCCAATACTCGGGAATAAAAGAGGTTGTACGCAACATTCCATGTACTTAGGTTTATTTCTAATAAAGTTCCACGAGTTTTGGTGAGTTTCACTTGTGCAGGTACAATGACACGAAATACGCGCTATAGGGAGCGGAATCGACCAATCGGCCGAACAACACCGTTCGGCCGGTTACCCCCCTTAGCCGTACATGTCACCGGGAGCCGTCCACGTCAACGATGACCAAGAAACCACAACATACGACACGTGGATGACTGCCACCTCATCTCGGACCAGTGCCACATCACCTTTGGCCCACACAACACGAAGACCATCAAATCAATCCAGCCTAGGAGGTCCACAAGGAAGAGGTGGTGTTGGGGGGCCGGCCATGGGCCAGGCCCAGTTCGGCCGAACTCAGGGCTTCGTCCGAACCGCCCCCAGCTGCCAAACGGACCCAGGGCTCAATCCTGGCCCTTGGGAGGAAAAGGCGGTTGATCCTCTGGTTCGGCCGAACCAGGGAGTTCGGCCGAACTGCCTCACCTCTGGTTGCCTTGGCGGTTACCCAACCTCAAACTGCCATGGAGCATTATAGATAGGAGTGTCACTTCACTTTGAACACACACCAAGCCAAGGAGCTCATATTCCATTTTGTTCTAGTAGAGTTAGTATAGTTTAGTTGGGAGTTAGAGTTGAGTCGAGCTGTGCCTCGGAGGTTCCGGATTCATCTTCAGAAGCTCTGGTATTAGCTCTTGTATCTTTTTCTTTATCCTTCTTCAAGACTTTAC
The DNA here is from genome assembly GCA_900205405.1 of Echinochloa crus-galli. Lineage (NCBI taxonomy): Eukaryota > Viridiplantae > Streptophyta > Magnoliopsida > Poales > Poaceae > Echinochloa > Echinochloa crus-galli. The sequence continues at coordinate 977,342 of OAMR01000440.1, forward strand.
TTTATCAATATAGTTATCTTTGTCTCTTTTGTGAGTTATTTATATCTTGCTTCTACTTTACTCTAGTTGCAAGTATTCCGGGTTAGACAATAGTTGTTGTGCTCTTACTTCTCTCAAGTCTAGATTCAAGTCTTTGTCTTGGCGGGTTCTTCGTTCTGTTCAATACTTATGGTGAATTGTCACTGGGGTATTGATAGGATTCCTTGCTTCTACTAATGGAGTAGGTAGTCGTAGTCTAGTGTGGGTGTGGTACCCAGACTAGTCCGTGGCCTTAGAATATCCCTGAGCTGGCACGGAGGTGGTAGTCGTTAGGTGGTGACAGCCCAATACGGCCTTCGTATCCCATCACGCCTGGCTTGGCCTGTAGGATCCCCAAACGTACAGGGAAAGAGGCACTCTTTCTCATCCATTTATGAGTGTCTCGGGCTCTGTGTCCCGAAGTCGAGGTCTTAGCTTATCTAGATCTGTAGAACTACTTCTGAACCCTTGTATGCTAACCCAAGTAACCCAGATAGACAGTACCTAAGAATCCTTTATCTCATCTCGTTGTCCTCCCAACTATCTAGTCCTTCTCTCTCTTACTCGAGTCTCCCTTGAGTTGTGTGTCACGGTATATCCACTCCTATCCAGTACCGTTATACCCTGTCTTGTCTAGTTGTGTACCCTTCTCTGATAGTCTCAAATATCTGTTTGCTAGTATTCTTGCCGAAGCTTCCCTGCGGAAATATAAATTACGATACCTCGGATTACTCCTTGGTGAAGTGCTACAGCGGTAATTCTGTGCGCTTGTAGAATATTCTCATATTTTACTACCCATAAGGAAAACCACTGAAACACTCCTTGCATCCAGTGTCGGGATTCACAATCCTAATATTGGATCGTAAGAAGTGCCAATAGTGAGCAGGCATCATGGTGAGTGGGCAAAGGAGCTTGTGCAAGCCTGGCTTTGCTTATACATGGGCTCGATGCGTTTCCATGAAGCCAGACCAAGGGGGCTTGCTTGCATTATTGGGGTGTGGCTAAAGGGCCTGTACAGGCAACCAAACATTGGTGGGTTGGCTTATGGAAGCCTGGCTAGGTGTTAGACATGTAACCAAACAGCACTTTAGAACATCTCCAAGAGCCTATCTAAAATATATACTCTCTAAATCGTTATTTGGAGAGTCATTTGAGTAAAAATTATTTTCTATATCTTTATACTTTTCAACAACTTTCCTATATCTTTTCGGCAGTCTAGAGAGTCATCTCACTCTCCATCTTTGGCTATCGAGAAATCCGAAATAAAAGGATATTTATATTTGGATATCCAATTGAGGAGGCTATTGGAGGGTATTTTTCGCCAAAATCTCTATTTCTGTAAGTTAATAAAGAAATAAAGAGTCTCTTGGACATGCTCTTAGAGAGTCGCAGGGCCAGCTCGTCATGTTATCTCCACCACCATGCCTATTCCTTGCCCATTACTCCCATGTAAAAGTGTCACCAAATTCTGTCTCATACCATCTCCACCACTACTCCATATCTCATTGCTCGCCCCACACTCCTTAGCATACAGTATAAGGTAACCGTGTCCATGATGTGTCGGCTGAATTAGTCATGTGCATTTAATTTATCTATATTTGTTCAAAAGATTAATAAACTACCACCTTTGGCCTCATTTGCAGGTGAGCAATTATAGAGTTTACATCAAGACATAATTTCCAATGTTTTATATAATTCAACAATACTTTAAACTTTACATTGACACATTATATGATGGCAATGTATCCTAAGGAAACCAACTTCGTGTGCAGACTATAGAAACTCCAATCACAACCGCTAGATCTCCATCCGAAGGCCAGAAAGAGAGATGGGAAACTTTAGCACCTAAAATCTTCCACCATTAGTTTTGCTAATAACAATTTTCCTAAAAAACCCCCTCCAAACCAAGCCTGGAACGGCAGGGTCCTTTTTACAGATCTGCCGTTACGACTCATGATGCCTGTCCCATCCGTGATCTGACGCCGCCGCCTGGAGATCGCTATGACCCACCAACCCAAACCCACCTGCCAGCAGCAAGGGACAAGTAGACGCAGCACAGGTGGGCGCAGCCGTGGCGGCTGCATGGGAGGGCTCGCCACAGCCGACGACGAGCCGCGAGCGCGACGTAGTCCAGGCAGCAGGCGAGACGAAGTCGAGGCGGCGACGATCTCCAGGCAGCAGCGGCGTTCAAGGCGGCAGCGGCGTTTGGGCGGTGTCAGATCACGGGATTGGAGGGACGTTCCGACTCGTAACGGGATATCCGAAAAAAGGATCCCTCCGTTCCAGGCTTGATTTGGAGGGGGTTCTTTAGGAAAATTGTGATTAGCACAACTAATAGTGGGAGGATTTAAGATAGAAGATCGAATCTTAGTAGGACTACTCGGAAGGAGTCCTACTCCAAGTAGAACTACTCATGTAATCCAACTAGTACTCCCATATTATAAACTGACTAGGATACTTGCCATGTAACCTTGCCCCTGGGATATATAAAGGAGGGCAGGGGTCCCTAGCTCGGCAGACGAACATGCCTAATAGGCAAAGAATACAACCTCACTTGCAATACAATCAAGTACACATGACGTAGGGTATTACGGTACTCACGGCCTGAACCTGTCTAAATCTTTGTGTTCTTTGTGTACTATCATTCCTAGAACTCGGCGAGGCCCACAAATCTACTCTCTAGGGTATCCCAAGAAGACGTGCTCGACATAATTCGTCGACACTTGGTGCCCACCGTGGGTCTGACTCGCCGAAACTCGACATTAGGCACGATGGGATTAACTTTCAAAGCTAGTGGCGTCGAGGAGGGCGCGACCTTCGTTATCGGTGCATGGACCTTCGTGTCCGACGACAGAGGTGGCTTCAAGTCATTCCTAGCGGATCGACCAGGCCCGTACTCGACGATGGCGGATCCACTGGAGCCGTTCCGCGATCTCGTTGAGAATCAGCTCTCGACGATCTCTTCGGTTTCGACTTCGACTCTGACTTCGACTTCAATTCGGGCTCATCAAGTTGAGTCCACAAGGTCAGGAACTAGTCAGCGACATGTCGTGACTAGTTGGCTGCATCGACTCACCGTACGACTACTTCAACTACTCATCACGACTAGTTAAAACTAGTCGGGATCGGCTGCATCGACTCGCCGTACGATTACTCATCTCGACTAGTTAAAACTAGTTGAGACAGGCTACCACGCCATCAGCAACTAGTCAGATTCGACTCCGACTAGTTGACTTCAACAACCGTTGCGGCTCCATCAATGACCGCCACGGCTTCGTCAATAATCGTCCGCGAATAAAGCTAAGTATTATTTAATAATTATTTTCTTTATAATTATTTTCTTTATAATAATTTTATCAGCTTGTTTAAAAACATGATTGGCCATGATCCGACTACTCTAAAAGAGTACTTCCCTTAACAACAATAATTCTCGAGGGCTACACCCTCGCATGACTTCTCGCCGATGGGTTACAATCCCTAGTGCGACCTCTCCAACAGGAGCAAAGTCATAACCGCCACTTCTCGCCGATAGGTTACAATCCCTCGCGCGACCTCTCCAACAGGAGCAAAGTCCTAACAAACTACTTTTTTGTGCATTGCGTATACTCTTGTCGCATGTCGATTACTTTTTGGTCGTTGTCTTGTCTTAACGGTTGCTAAAGTACTCGTGTAGCGTAAGCCTTAATCCGTGAAACCTTGAATCTTCTGTAAGCCCATGTTCCTAAGCGTCAAGAGGCATGGTCCCTATGCCATGGACTGAGGCCATCAGGGATCAGGTGTTTAAACGTAACAGGCCAACTACCCGAAGAAATTACATAACCTAGAAAGAGCTTGGCACGAAGTCTTTTTACGCATTTAAACAATGCATGGATCCGTTCCCTACTCAATATTCTATATATCAGTTACAACATATTTTATGTCTTTTTTGCAGGAGCACTCGGAGCTTGATGCTTGGGGGCTACTCTGAAGATTATGTCTTGACCCTCGGACCGAATGTAAACCATTCGCTTCGAGGCTCGGGGGCTATACTCAAGGGGTACACGTTTTTTGTGCATATTATTGATCAATTCAAGACAAAGAGATTTTTTCAAGACCCTCGACCTGATTATCTTAATCAACTCCAGGCTCAGGGGCTAAGCATATGTGCTTCACATTTAGTGAGCATATTTATTGAAGACGTTGATGAAGCTCTCTACAGCTGACCACAACCACTCGGCAAAAGACTAGAAGACTTTGAAGGATGGTTGCTATTTGGATATGAAGAGCCTACACCATTAAACTACTCAAGTAAAGACCGAAGACTGCTTTAGAACCCCTGACTACTTAAAAAGTAGTCGGAGGCTCAGGGGCTCCAATAAAACTACTCTACAGAGAAGATTTGAGCGTCTTGGGCTTAGCTCCAATTACTCAAAAATGTTAAAGCAGATTCAAGACTTGAAGCAAAGGCGCAAGATGCTCAGGGGCTTGTGAGATATACATCCCCGGATACCCTCAAGATAGAAGATCGAGTCCTAGTAAGACTACTCGGAATGACTCCTACTCCAAGTAGAACTACTCGTGTAATCCAACTAGGACTCCCATATTGTAAACCGACTAGGATACTTGCCATCTAACCTTGCCCCTGGGATATATAAAGGAGGGCAGGGGTCCCTAGCTCGGCAGACGAACAGGCCTAACAGGCAAAGAATACAACCTCACGTGCAATACAATCAAGCACACATGACGTAGGGTATTACGCTACTCGCGAGCCGAACCTGTCTAAAGATTTGTGTTCTTCGTGCACTGTCATTCCTAGAACTCGGCGAGACCCACAAATATACTCTCTGGGGTACCCCCAGGCAGACGTGCTCGACATAATTCATCGATAGGGGGGTTTTTAGGAAAATTGTGATTAACAAAACTAATGGTGGTAGGATTTAAGTGCTAAATTTCCCACCTGTCTCTCCGGCCTTTGGATGGAAATACAACGGTTGTGATGGAAGTTTTCATAGTTTGCACACGATGTTAGTTTTCATAGGATACGTTGCCTTATATGATGCACCTGCTATCGACCGAAATAAGTGTAAATAGTGGTTTATACATGTTTAATTTGGAAAACAGAGGATATGCACGCAGTTTAGGGCCTATGTCAGATTCGGTTATATAAAGAAAACCAGATACATCTCATATGTGTGATAAGATCAAATTTACACAGACATGGTAGACATCACAAGTGAATTTCAATAACCATGACATAAGAAAGAGTATTAAAGTATAATTATTAGAAACTACTAGTTCCCTCAACTGTCATAGTTGAAGAATAAACGAGCCTTTCACCAAAACATAGCAAAATAGCTCCATCTCCACATGCAGATGACTTGGGGACTCATCTAGAAATCCTCAAAATTACCAGTATAATCCTCAAAATTCTCAAAGTATGCTCAACAATCTGGTTGTTGTAGATACAATATAAATAAACAAGCATGGGCAGATATCGTACTCAGCAAAGTTTGAAAATAAATGATATGCAAGGCTTTATAAAATGGATGTTTGAAAGGATAACTGCATTTGGCATGTTTGGTTTGTCAAATTTTATTGAGCAACTAATTACTATCAAATATATGTATACCAAACCATAATTAATTGCATAAACCCATGATCATATTTAGGTAACAAAAAATTAGATGATATTCAAATAAATTAATCATGTGAGGGTCCAGGACGCTCATGACCGTGAGCACGACTATTGTAAAAGGTTTACACTCTATAGAGGTTGTACACATTCAACATAAACCGCGATCCCCATCGCTATAGGCATGTACCCTTCCCCGATCAAATGAAAAAAAATACTAGGTTTCATTATGAGACCTTTAAAAGCCATATTTAATACAACGTAAGCCGCTATGGGTTACAACGTAAGCAGAGCATAACCCTCCCTAGTTAGGGAAGTTTCTCAATAAAGTGTACCGCTTAATAGGACCGATCTATACCCCATCAATGCCTACTCTCTTGCCTTTTTTCCGTAAGGTTATCAAGCATTATATACACTAATTAATCAGTTAAAGACAAAGCCACATGACACTTATAGTTTCACTATCATCGTGGGTGGTGGGTGGCTCCATGTTCCAATTAAAACACTACAAGAAATGTGTTGATCTATGACGTTTTTCTTATGACATTTTAAAAAAACGCTATAGTGGCGCACCATCTGTGACGATTCTCTAGTTTTCGTCATAGATTCGCAGTAATGGGTATTAGGCCCAAAATATAGTGACGTTTTATCGTTTTCGTGACAATCTGGCCCATAACACAATGACGTTTTAGCAAATTGTCACGATCAATAAATTAAGAATCACCATAATCCTTATGACCTTTCCTATCAAGTATGCCCCGAAAATTCTATATATAGGACAAAATAAAAAATAGAAAAGGTTGAATTATCACGAGTAAACAATTTAATTCTTTGTCTATGTCTGAAACATGGACTAAAATGGAACATAAGAGTCAAAATACAATTTTATGCATATGCTTGAATTTTATTAGAGGTACATAGTTTTGAATTTTATGCATATTATTTTGTAAGTTATTTCACAAGATTGCATTATTTTGTAAGTTACTTCACAAGATTGCATTAAAAGAGAAATATATTGCGCAAAAGGCTAAAAAAATATGATCTTTACAGGTCTTAAACAGGAGACCTCAAGCTCCATATGTGCAAGACTTACCAATACGCCATAAAATTCTTTGTACCTAAATCTCGTTTTATAGTTTTTTATATCATTCTTTTGCTGCCACGTCATTTTTTTACCACAGCCATCCGGACCACTGCCGCCAGGTCAACTGGGCTTCCAGCGTAGCACCCCGGCCTGCAAGCCCGCGCGCCAGCCACCTGGGCCACCCGCGCGCGCCAGCCCACCTGGGCCTCCAGCGCGGCCGGCCTGCCCGGCGCCCCGTCACCTGGGCTGGGCGCTGCCCCCCGCGCCATCACCTGGGCTTCCCGAGCGCCAGTTAATCTGGCAAAAAAGGCAGTGCGTAGAGAAGGGATCGAACCCGCGAACTCGCGCTAGTACACCTTGAGCCTTACCGGTTGAGCTAGAGCTTCGGACGTGTTCATACAAGGATGACATTTTCTATATACATTTTGGTATTTCCTGACCACGTGGCACCAGCTAGTTGGTTGACTGCTTCGCCACGGATCCACACATGGACGTTGGGCCACGTGGCGGCCTTAGCTGCTCCCCTCACCATATTTTTCCTTTTTAATCTATAACTAAAATTTGTAATTAGTATTTCTTCATCATACAAACTCCAAATTCGGTGATTCTTTTTCCTAAAATTATATAAAATCAAGATCTATCATATCATATATTTTGTTTGCAAACTTGTATTCAATTTCGTCTTGTTTTTATATTTCTTCTTTTTTTGCACCGAAAGATAGTTGATAAACCATATTTTTTCTAGAACAATTGGTCATCTAACTTCATATTTCGTAATGGTATGGTGTACATAAGGATCTATCCAAGTATGATGAAGAAACTATGTTGTCATATCAATTTATATAAGGGAGTTGACGGAAGTCAAACTCTATTTGACCGAGATTTAAACAACATCTGTATTGAAACTCAAAAATCGGTGAAAACAAAAGTTGCTCAAAATTGTATTCTCTAAAACTTTCGTATTGGACAAATTTTGGTTTGAGCTATAAATTAGGTAGAAAAGATGGACTTTTAAGTTTTGTTTAAAAGAACTTTGAATTTTGAAAAACAAAAGTAGTGATTTGAATATTTGTGGTCACTTCCCATGACCATGATTTCTTTGTTGAATCATTGTTTGAATTTTTGGCTTGATTAATTTTGGTAAAATTGAAGTCAACACTAGGTTTGACTCTAGTCAAACATATGCTTAATGTCTAATTTTGTTTCAATTTGGACTCTAATTCTTGAGTTGTCACATCATCTAACTTCATATTTTGTAGTGTTATAGTGAACATAAGGTTTCTACCACGTTTGAGTTTCATATGAGTTCAAAAATGTAATGCGTTACTTAAATCTCAAAGTTATACTAGAGTTATAGGAAACTATGTGAGAGATGTATCCAGTTGTAAACAATGTATGGTATTACTTTAATAAAACTAGCTATTTTTTATGGTAAGTTGATAGACCAAAAGTATGTTGTAATATGAAATTTTAGAATTTTTAGAGCAAATTTTGATATTATTGTAATTATTATGTGGTATTTTGAAGAAAGAAGTTTGAATTGTCCCTAGAAGATAGTTAAATTTTTTATCTATCTCTATGACATGGACTAGAATCGAACATATGAGCCTAATTTTAATTTTTATGCAGTTTTTTGTATCATATTAAGTGCACATGTAGTTCAATTTGAAATTAATTTTAGTAACCACGTAGAAATTTATTTAACATATAGAAAATAGTAAATTGGTTCCAAAAACTTTTAAACTTGTAGAAGACAACTTATATGTAGTGTATTATATATAAAAAATAAATTAATGTATATAAGATAATTGTTTTTATGTGTTACTTCACAATGGTGAAATAAAATGAAAAAGAAAAAGAAAAAATTTCACAAAGAAGGAATACAACCAGGCCTGTTTCGGCCCGAATGGCCCAACTATTCTGGACCGTCCATCGCGGATCTGATGGCTCTGATCGCACGGCTTTGATATAAAAATAGTTGAAACCGTAGGTCCTCTCCTCCACTCCTCTCAATCAATTCCTCAGCCCCGGCCTCCTCCTCCTCCGCCTCCACCTCCACTCTCGCCCGCTGCCAGGCAGTGACGCCCCTCCTCCCTTCCCACTCGCCCTCCCCACCCGGATCCACTGCGACGGCCCGTGGGTGCTTGCCACGGTGGGCCTAAACCCGGCCACCGCGAACTCAAATCCGGCGGCGGGTCCTGCAGATGCACGGGCGCAACAGCCTTCGTGCGAGGCCGAGGGGAGTGCGACGAGGGGAAATCCGGCTACGGCGGATCTCCTCCCCACGCCGCCGTCCCTGCTCGAGGTAGGCCCAGTGTCCCGACGATACCGAATCCCGCGGCCACAACACAGATCTTGCCGCCCGATCTGGTAACTGGGCTGAGAGCAGGGGCCGGCGATGAGCGGCGCGCTTGGCGGCGTTTCTTGGCGTCGGTCCGGGAAGCGTGAGCTACGCCTCCCTCATGGCCACCGTCGACCGCAGCAGTGGCGTCGCGCGATGGTGGTCCGTCCGATGCGCGGTGGTGGCCCGCGTCCTGCAGCCCCGCTCGTTGCGGCAGCGAGGCCTCTTCCAGCATGGATCTAACCCAGGTACGAGTACGACTGGCCCTTCCTTCCTTCCCCCTTCCATTCAGTTCATCTTGGGTAGCAATGCCATGGCCTAATGTAAAATCTTCGTTCTCATTTTTTTTCTTGCGGTAGGAGCAGTGACTGTAACTGCAGGAAAAGCTGGGGCTCTAACTGGTCGGAGGTTGAAGCTGTGGTGGAATAAGGAGGTTTTTTTGTGTATTGACAAGCTGGGACACCCCTGCCGGTGAGCAATCTCCTTACAGTATCCTTGCAGTACAGGCATTCGACAAAATGTTAGGATTATTGGGGCTACTGCAGGTCGGTTTCATTATTTGTCCCATTGCCATGGGTCATTAGCTGTTTGTTGAAATGTCTAGCTGCGATAAAAGTGATATTACAAAGTGTGCATGTTATTCCTTTATTAGCAGAGTATTAGTAATCTATCTGTAGCAGAGCCCTTGTTCTATCTCATCAGCATGCATGCCTGCAAGCCATGTCACCAAGTGATTTGATAGAAAGTTGGATTGCTTGTTTTACTGTGAAAGCACATTGAACTGTAACCTTAAGTGTTGCAGCAAATTATGCCAAAACACTAGAAACTATTTGGATCAAATGTTTTCCAGAATGTTACTTTGTAGTGTCGTGCACAGTTTGTAGACTTGCATAATTGTTGATGAATAGTAGCACAGATGGACAGAAAATAACTGTGTAGTGTCGCGCACATACAAGCTGCTTAAATCAAAATGGCGCCAAACATTCGGATGAACAGGCACAATGCAAATGCACTTGTCTTTTTCACATTAAGCAAGTAGATCTGGGCAAAGTTGCTTCCTGTTTCACATTACATTTGAATAGCCACATGATTTGAGTATTAAATGTGCAGTTTGTCACATACATTCATGCTTGTTTAAATCCATACTGTGGGTACTGCAAGTTTACAAATACCTACATCCTTCCATTCTATGACATGTTTTCATTCCTAAGTTTTTACTAAAACTGTTGCTTGGACTGTTTGATTTGTTCTGGGAAGTTGGTCATAGCTCCCACCCTCTCTTCTTGTAGATTTCAACTAGCAGATTATAGATCTCTTGCATTGAGACTAATTGTTACAGCCCTTTTCTCACAGATATTGTCCTAAAGACTGAGTCAGGAGGTGAGAGCCATGCAGTTCTTTGATGTAACAATGTATTTGGCTAGTGTTGTAGCAGATGGATAGTTGGATGGATAATATATATGTATGTGATTCTTTATGTTGATGTCATGTTGGGCTTGAAATGATTTCTGTGATTTTTGGGATGTGATAACTTTTGGGCTGAGATTTTATATGGGCTGATTCTTAAATGGGCTGTGCATTGATAGAATAAATTGTCAGCGTGTAAAAACATGTGGGCCAAATTTGGCCCATTTTATGGGGCCCATTTTAAATTAGGCCCTAACATGACATTGCCACGTCAGCTGCCACGTTTTTGCCATGTAAGCTGACATGTAGTTGCCACGTCATGTGCCACGTAGTCGCCACGTCAGGTGCCACATCAGCTGCCATGTCAGCTGCCATGTCGTCACCATCTGTCGCCATGTTAGCTGCCATGTCATTGGCCACATCATCCTCCATGTCATCTAGTTGTGACGTGGCAACCGAATCCGTGACGTTTATTTTCTGTCACAAGTAATGGGCTCGGGCCGGGTTTCATGGGCTTGAGCCTGGTTTATGACAATATCAAATCGTCATGGATTGAGTTAATCTGTGACGTTTTCGTTAAAAACGTCACGAGGTTCAACCGTGATGCTCAATACATGACAAAATTTGAGAACGTCACATGCGCTGTTTTATGACGTTTTTTTAGCGATCTGTGACGAAAACTAAACGTCATAGATCAACAAATTTCTTGTAGTGAAAAGGGATGATCTTGCCAAATAATTGATTAAAAGATAGTATATAGAACATTGAGTAGGAGTTTGTTAACCATCCCAGTTGAGAAAACTAAGCATCATCTACCATGAAATTTAATTAAGTAACCGGGCTGCAAGGTATGGTAAAAAATCTAGAAAATCCATAATAGGACCCAACAAAATTAATGCAAGCGACAAATAAATAGTGTAATTTAAATGGATGTCATTTAGGTACAAAAGGGAATGATCAAGGAATCCTTTCCTTCCTCAAAACCCTGTTGATACTCAATGTCTTCAAAACCTTCTTTCCATTAGTCATCGAACGGGGTACTTCCTATATGCATCACAGAAGCACATGGAAATAAACAATACGATAAATTAAGAAAAGTACGTCAAATGAACATAGGAGTCAAAAAACATTAAAATTACTTATGTGTATGGTTGAACTCAATTGGAAGCTACTTTCTAAATCATATAAAACACAAATAAGTTACTTCCTAAAGACACATAAGTATTGATAAGTTACTTCCTAATTCACATTAGAGAGGGAGATTAACTAACTTGTTACTTAGTTTAGAAATACTGACCTACAAAGTCACAAATGCTACTTTCAAAATTTTGCCTGTTGCTTCACTAAAATCAATACGTTTGTATTTCTCAGATTTTGTCACACAAGTACCGATCCTTTTTCACCCTAAATTAGACTTTTTCTTACAATAATTAAACAGTGGTGATTTCATATCCAACTAGTGCATTTCACCCAGAGGAAAGCACATGAATATCCTAGAGAAAAATCTAAGAACATTATGTACATGTTTATTTATCACAATGCGAAATCTATTATTTTATTTTGTATCCTAGAAAAATCACCCACTCAGCTAGCTCTACTATCACAACCACACAAAGTGATTGCATGAGGTACACATAACACAGCCACATGCTATACTCTGGGTAGTTGCATACCCCAGAAGGACCACTCCTAACTCACTGGTGGCTTTCATCTACATTCAACACAATGATTACCCTAATTTACACAACACAAAATCAAGCTATATTTCGGTATGTATCTAGAAATATTGGACAATATCTGAAAATTAAAATTGTGAACTTAGGTCACTTTTCAAAAGACATGGGACAACATTATTTTTCATCATTAAAAAAATAAAGATTCACAAAGATGGGAAAAATAGTACATGCGTGATGATTTCCTTCATTGGCATTATCTGTTTCCTGTTCATTATCCAAAGCAGCAGATGGTTGTGGATCTTCAAATTAGATATGTACCTAAAAACAAAGAGTTACTTGCTACGAAATGCAAATTAATGGAAATTAGAGGAAGTTACTTCGTATATGGTGTAAATTAATCCTAAGTTACTTCCTATATTTTGTAAATAATTCATAAGTTACTTCTTATGTGCACCATGGCGGTCATCAGCTCAAGGGCATGGTCAGGTCATCAATTTTTTTTAGTTTGCTGGCGAAGAGATAATTCAAGTGGAAACCATCAAGTACTCAATTGTGATGATACAAATAAATGTGCAAAACTGCAAACATAGAGAACCCATCTTAGTTCAGGCTTGTAGAATGGCCGAAAGAATGTAGGTACAATTCATTTCGGTTCAGATTCCTAAAATGCAGATGAACATGACATAAAAAATTACATTCTTAAATTAGTGATGGTCTCTACAAGTTTTCAGGTAGTTCATATAGGAACTAGCCATCCAAATGTAATTCCTACTGACAAATTCACAATAGGCCACAAGCATCCCTGATAAAACAACCATCACCAAACAAGTACTGTTATGGAGGCATACTATTCCTACAGAACTAAGTAGGACACATGACACCATGACTAACACAAAACAATGGTTATCAGCTCAAGGCTTAAGGCTGGAAAATTACAGCATAACTACCATACTAGTGGTGACTATAATAACTCCAAATTGGTGATGGTGGCTATGGTTGTATCAAATTCCATATTTCAATAGAAGTTACTTCCATTGTGTTTCAAACCAGTGACAAGTTACATTCTACCCCATTAAACCATTGATAGGTTACTTCCTAAATTAAATAAATAATGACAAAATTGCTTCCTAGTTAAAAAATAGAAAAGGGAGGTATGTAACTTTTGTTAAACCAGATGACAAAAAGATCATAAGGAAGCTGCCCCCAACACAGTTTATTTAGCTTTTATCATTTTTAAGCATACATAATCAGAGATTAGGCACAGCAAAAAGTCCACGTGGATCTAAATCTTTTTCAAGTAAATGCAATATCTCATTAGCATCAAAACCGAAAATTCTCTAAGAACTAAACAGGGGTTCCATTTCTTGCAAACTATTCTACCAAGTATTTGGAAATGTCAAGGTTGCATCCCATAATGCAACAATCATATCTGGAAGGTATATGTTTTGGAAACGTTTCAAATAAAGACAATGTCAACGAAGGAAATTTAATAATCGGAGAAGCATATGTTGAATATGATTGGAAAAAAGATAACAGTATCAACATGGTACAATAATAGGGGGGAGGTAACTTCATGTCTTATCTGAATAAATAACTACTTACTCCCTCCATTCTGAAATAACTGACGTTTAGGACAAGGTTTGGGTCAAACATAGGTAATATAAATCATCAATAACTTTTAAATTGTTGAGTTTGTAAATGTGAAAACTATATGAATAGATTTGTTTTAAAAAATACTTTCATAAAAGTATACATATATCACTCTTTGATAAATATTTTTATAATAACAAGAGGTCAAAGTTGTATTTTGAAGACCATGTCGCTGTCCTAAACGTCAGTTATTTCAGAATGGAGGGAGTACTTCTTATGTGACTCAAGATAAGACAAATTACTTCCTATGCAGTATAAATAAAGATTTAGTTAATTACTGGCCATTAAAAATTCAGTGCAATTTAAAGTAGGGGGCAGATCAAGACAACTGTCACAAAGAGGCACGAACAAAAAAAAATATCAGGTACTATATGCACACACACCATAAAGTAAGAATAAGTGACCAAATCATGTAGGCGCATAGTGTAAGCTACCAGGCTATATACCATTGCACTATGCACTTAACACATAAACACCCACAATCTAGAAAGCTAGAAAATACCAATGAGAGCACTAAAAAAAGAAAACCAACAAGCAATACAAAATCATGCAAGCACATAGTGCAACACTCATATAGAAATTCCAACTGTAGGGATCAATCACATAATTTACTTCCCAATTCAAATAGGAGAAAAAAAACTTTAAAATTACTTTTGTGTATGGTTAGAATCAGTGACAAGTTACTTTCTATATCATATAAAACTCCAATAAGCTACTTCAAAAACACGCATAAGTAGTGACAAGTTACTTTCTAGTTAACATCAGAAAAGGGGATAAGTAATGTCATCCACAAGCTATGATTAGCACATAATTTACAAGCATTCATCCAAAAAAATTTATAGAAAAACAACAAACAAAATATCAGATACCATCTAGCCATCTTGTGACTATAGCAAAACTCAGCAACACACACTGGCAATCTAAAACAAAATTGGACTAAGAAGTTACCAGGCTAATATGATTACAACATGCACTTAACACACACACACACATCATTCCATGTTGTTAAAAAAGATAAGTGATATTCCTGATAAAATTAACAAAATGGTCTAGCTTTCCAAAAACATAGAAGGCTAGAAAAAACCAATGAGGGCACTGAAAAAAGAAAAACAAACAAACAATGCAAAAGAGATCAGATAGCAAGATTACAAGACAAACATTAATTATATGATAAGTTACTTCCTGGTAAGTTAAAAGTCAAGCATATTACTGATTAGTTACTATATGTATTATACAAAAGTCTTAGTTACTTCCTATGTATAAAAAATTAGGGATAAACTAATAAATTACTTCATCAGTCACATTATAATGAAGACCAAATTTGTATGTAATCTTTTAGGTTGTAAACCAGTATAAACTGATAAACACTGAACTAGTTTAATGGCCACCTTCACCAAAAATTTTCTCATACATCACCAGGAAATAAAAACTCAAGGAATTGCAAATAAGATGTGGATGTGTTTTAGCCTAATAGGCGTTTAAGTACTCAAATATGTAGGGATGGGTACATGTGCACAAAAATTAAGAGGAATAATTACCCGCTTCAGTCAATAGTGTAGTTTTTTAGCTATTTAATTAGTCATGGTGATAATTGACATCGAGTAATTACTAAAACATAGACTAATAGATGACATGAACTGTAAACCCTAGACTAGTTCGACGATAGATCTTAAGGAACAATTACTCCAGAAACAAAACTCAAGCCCTGTTATGATTTGTCACTCAAACAACACATGAAATCGATGTATGAATACCTACAAGCAGCAGGTGCCTCCTGCTTGCCTCCTCTATCCGTGGTGCACCGCCTCCCCTTAGTGGCACCTCGGCTGCCGGATTGCTAGCCCACTCGCCGGTCTTCGACTCCACCATGCGAGCTGCTCTAATGGCTGCTTCCACGAGGCGCAGAGGGATGCTCGCGTCCGGCCCCGGGAATGGATTGGTCCTCCGTCCTTGTCGCCTCCGCCGAATCGAGCGTGGTGCGCTCCTGCTCCTGATCCACTACCCCGCGATGCCTCCTCCCTCGGAATGGATTGGACCTCTGCCCTGATCGCCTACTCCTGATCCGTTACCCGCACCTCCGCAAGATTGAGCGTGGTGCGCTCCGGCCCGTGATTCGCTACCCCGCGACGCTCCCGCCCCCTCCGCCGGATCAAGAATATTGGGAATGGATTGGGGGAGAAGGAGATGAGGAACTCCACCGGATCGAGAATATTGGGAATGGATTGGGGAAAAGGAGATGAGAAACGAAGAGCCCTCTCGCTCCGCGTCCGCTCATTCCATAAACGATAAGAGTTGCATCACCCATATATGGACCCATGATAGAAACATAGAGACACGTGTGCACGAGCCTCCGTTGAAAAGAGATGGTGATTAGGAGGGCTCTCGTGATAGCTCTAAATGGATAGCCCTCTCCGAATAGATTTTGGGTTTTATATTATTGTTGGGTAGTGATGCTAGTTGATTTATTTGGGTTATGGTTGGAATATTCTTTATATTAATTATGATGATGAACATCTTATACCTGGATATGTCATCTTAATTACAAGACCACTTGCATTAATTAGAGCATGGAGAATTATAAACTTTAGTGGATTGTAACATTACCGGAAAAGGGCATGGGAGGCCTTGATGGGGTATAGCCCGGTCCTCTTGAGCGGTATGTTTTGCTAAGATACTTCACTCACTAGGGAGGGCTTTTATCTACCTGGATTGGAAGCCTTAGCGGGTTACTGCTTACTAAGGAATCTTTGTAAAGGCCTCATAGCGTCCGTATGCAGTCACACCTCGGTTATGTGATGAGTACCTGATAATCACAGTGTGGTTGGGTTTAGAGTTCTTTGGACTTTTATGTGACTTGTGGTGAAAGCGTACTACCTCTGCAGAGTGTGAAACTGATAAATTGGCCGTGCTCATGATCAAGTGTGGCCTAGACCCTAACATGATAATTAAACTCATATATGAATTAAATTATGGTTTATGACTATGCTTTATGATCTTGTTATTTATTATATGCTCCTGTTTAATTGGGGTGTTATAAACTTACATCTGCTAGTAATTAGGTGCTAATAAAATTTGAGGAACTTAAAAATACTTATTGCAGTATCTTAGCTAACTCTTTTGCCTAAGCCTTGTATGTCAAATTAGAGTCGTTGAGTACGTCATGTACTCACGCTTGCTATTTTTCAAACTCTTTTGTTCTATATCAATAATGCTGCTCGGAAGAGAAAGTCATTATGAAGTTGATGCTGAAGTCTAGGCGTACGCAACCACCAATCGACTGTCTGTGAAGTTTGGAGCCTTTGTTACGATGATACGTCGTATACTCTGATACATTAGTAAATAATTTATTTTTTATTTATGTGATATTGTATTTGTTATACACTACCGGCTTAATGTATGTGTAAAACTTGATCCTGGCACGTATATATGGTACACTTGGTTTGTTTTCTAAAACCAGGTGTGATAGAAACTATGATATTTGTATGTGTATTCAGTGGTACATTGCATATCGTCTAAACGTATGGCAAAGTAGTAACACATTATTAGATATAAAGGAATATGTGTCTTGTGTTCCAATAGATCAGGTTGTAGTAACACAAGGAGACTTAGTAACACTTCTATTAGCATAGAGTAACACAAATTGCTATTATGTAGTAGTGTTAATTTGTCGTCTACATTGTTTAAACATTAAACCAACGGTGATCGATCGACCATCTAGCGTTTAGCGTGTAGGAAAACGGTGGATACAATAGATGAGTAATTTCACAATATGTTTTTGTCACATCTAGTTTATTAGGATTGGTTGGCTATAGACGAAATGAAGGGAGCAATATATGCCAGGTTATTAGAATATTTAAAAGAAGTGACATGGATATGCTAAAATGAAAGGGGTTCGATGGCCCAAAGATGGGTGAATTTGAAAGAGCAATATATGCCTGGTTATTAGAATATTTAAAAGAAGTGACATGGATATGCTAAAATGAAAGGGGTTCGATGGCCCAAAGATGGGTGAATTTGAAAGAGCAATATATGCCTGGTTATTAGAATATTTAAAAGAAGTGACATGGATATGCTAAAATGAAAGGGGTTCGATGGCCCAAAGATGGGTGAATTTGAAAGAGCAATATATGCCTGGTTATTAGAATATTTAAAAGAAGTGACATGGATATGCTAAAATGAAAGGGGTTCGATGGCCCAAAGATGGGTGAATTTGAAAGAGCAATATATGCCTGGTTATTAGAATATTTAAAAGAAGTGACATGGATATGCTAAAATGAAAGGGGTTCGATGGCCCAAAGATGGGTGAATTTGAAAGAGCAATATATGCCTGGTTATTAGAATATTTAAAAGAAGTGACATGGATATGCTAAAATGAAAGGGGTTCGATGGCCCAAAGATGGGTGAATTTGAAAGAGCAATATATGCCTGGTTATTAGAATATTTAAAAGAAGTGACATGGATATGCTAAAATGAAAGGGGTTCGATGGCCCAAAGATGGGTGAATTTGAAAGAGCAATATATGCCTGGTTATTAGAATATTTAAAAGAAGTGACATGGATATGCTAAAATGAAAGGGGTTCGATGGCCCAAAGATGGGTGAATTTGAAAGAGCAATATATGCCTGGTTATTAGAATATTTAAAAGAAGTGACATGGATATGCTAAAATGAAAGGGGTTCGATGGCCCAAAGATGGGTGAATTTGAAAGAGCAATATATGCCTGGTTATTAGAATATTTAAAAGAAGTGACATGGATATGCTAAAATGAAAGGGGTTCGATGGCCCAAAGATGGGTGAATTTGAAAGAGCAATATATGCCTGGTTATTAGAATATTTAAAAGAAGTGACATGGATATGCTAAAATGAAAGGGGTTCGATGGCCCAAAGATGGGTGAATTTGAAAGAGCAATATATGCCTGGTTATTAGAATATTTAAAAGAAGTGACATGGATATGCTAAAATGAAAGGGGTTCGATGGCCCAAAGATGGGTGAATTTGAAAGAGCAATATATGCCTGGTTATTAGAATATTTAAAAGAAGTGACATGGATATGCTAAAATGAAAGGGGTTCGATGGCCCAAAGATGGGTGAATTTGACATCTTCTCTAAAACTATAATCTGATTTTGCAATACAAAAACATTAGCCTATTCCAGTGTTGCCCAATCTTCTACGAGTACACTAATAAGAAAGGATTTAAGTGATCAAATTAAGCACATTAGGGAAGAACAGTCTGGTTCATATCATGCAACAAGGTAGAACTAGCAAATTAATCTCTACTCCTAATAATTCCTTGTTGGGGAACCGCGACCGCACCTCTCCTTTCATCTGCCTCCAGTTTTTCCGCCGCTGCGAATCAAATTTACAGTCAAAAAACGAAGGGAAAAGCTAAGCAACACTCGAGTGTTTTGGAGCTCACTAACACCTTCTTCTCCATCTCCGGCTAGCCATCAGCGAGGTTAGGGCCGCCGGGTTAGGTTTTCGGGGTTAGGGCCGCTGGGTTAGTGTTCGGGGTTTGGAGGGATCGGGTTGCCGGGGGCTGCTCATCGCCGCCGAACATAGAGGGAGGTCCGGTGGCAGCAGGCCGGCCCCGCGGTGGAGGCGGGGCGGCGGAGGCTCCGCGCCGGCCTAGTCCGTCGGCGCCGGCCGGGGCGACAGAGAGGCTGGGCAGGAGCGGCAGCCGCGAGGAGGCGTCTGGTGGTGGTTGGCACCTGGGGGAGGTTGGGTGGATGGATGAGGTGGAGGTTGACTCGATCTCGGCCGTTTATCTCAGATTAGACGGTGCAAAAATTTGAGTGCTGGAAGGCCCCTCTAACACTCGAGTTTTAGGTAGACAGCCCCACCTCCGTCCCCACCCCACCGCGACCTCGGAACGAGATCCTCTGCACTTCTACTCTCTACCTCCGAGGGACGTAGAGCTGGCCCTTCGTCGTGCAATTAACGACGCTACAAGAAACGTGTTCACAGCAATTACTTACCCACAAAATAACACAGTCCAATTGACTACAAAGGAAAACAAGAGCTACCGATGGCTTGTTTTTATTGAAAAAAAACTAACACGGCCGAGTAGGCCACAGGAAAAGACAAGAGTTAACATTGATGTATGTAAAGAAGGTGTTGAAGTACTTATAGACTAACAAAATAGGGATCAATGGTACTACATACATTTTTATTACTTTAATAATCAATTTATATAAAAAGATATCAACATTTTTATACCAAATAAGTTAAATTACATTCGTCATGAAGAATATTTGCATAACTATGTTATATTTTTTATGTCATATACATTGGTACCTTTTATTACCAGTAAGAAAGCACGCGCGGCACATACATTAAATAAAGAATAAAACTGCATAACAAATAGTCAATAAAGTCCAAGGAATTAGAAAGTTTAACGTCAAATCAGATTAGAAAATTTATAGCATGAGCAGGTAGGAGAGTAGATACATAAGTATTTGTGGCCGGTGAAAAGACTAGTCTCTAAATATTGGAAACCCTCTTAAAAGTGTTATTTTTTGTTTGACGTTTGCAAATTCATCAACATACTTTTTCCTACGGACTCGACATGTGGATCCTTCGAGGAGAAATTATTTTCAATTCTACTGTATTTTTATAGTATATAGAAGATACACTTGGTAAAATTTGAAAAACGAGACTTAAGACAAAACTGAAACAACTGATTTTAGACCGAGAGAGTAAGCTGGAATAACGAAGATCCACCTATCAAACCATCTTGCATACAGTGCTCGCAAAAATATTTATACCCGAATAAAATAGAAAGACCATTGTATTTTTTATAATAAAATTGGCCATTGTGAACTCTTGTTTTCCTTTACAGTGTACTGAACCGTGTGTTAGTTTTGTGGGCAAGCGATTGGTGTGAGCACGTTTCCCAGGCTGCCGTTGGTTGCGGAATGGACGGCTCTGGCAGCTCTACGTCCCTTGGAGGTAGAGAGAAGAACTGCAAGGATCTCGTTCCGCGACCTCCACCTCGTGGGCCACGGTCGCCTCCTCCTCAGAACGTCCTCCTCCCTTCCCCGTTCCCTCTTACTTCTCCCCGAGACCCCGATGCAGCGACGGCGAGCAAATCCCGCTCCTCCCTTCTCTAGATCTCCCATGATTGCAGACGCCCGAGCGGAGCCCATGATTCGTGCCCGTGCCGGACTGGGGCGTCGGCACTGCTGCATTCACACAGATGCCCGAGTGGAGCCCGAGGTTTGCGGCGATGGCCGACTGGGGGTCGCCCGCTGCCCTCCACGCCGGAACAGGCGTCACCAAACGTCAACTCGTCAAGGCCCAGCTGTTAAGAGGTAACGCGTGTGCATGCATGACAACGCAGTTTAGGCTCCACTTATTGGTTGCTTCAGAAATCAAATCTTTTTCGTTCCGCCATGTAGATTAGTGACAGGCTAGGAACATATCGGACAGACTGCAAGCAACAAGATTACTAGCATTGGGTTCACTATAAGACCAAATTTCAGCTTCATCTGAAATAGGATCTGATCCCCTATCAGGTCATGTGAATGGTTTGATTTCTGTAAAAAAGTCTCCGGAAATATAAACGACAGTTCAGAATCGTTTACTGCATTCCATCAATACAAGGTTCCCCAGCTCTTGAACCCATATTTTAGACTTTTCTGTTCATTGGTCCTTGAATTAATCTTGCATTGGTATATCCAGTTCATGTCTTTTCTTTTTCAAAAGGGCTTTCTTGTTCATGTTCCGTTTATCATTGGCTTGTATCAGGTTCAGGCGTTCAGCTGTCCAAGAATTCCTTGTAGTATGTGTGCAGAAAAACACAATTTTTTTATTTTAGATCATTTTGTGCTCCGATAAATCATTACAAACTCACAAAAGAAGCACACACGACCACGTCAGCAATCCACATCAACGAAATTGCGCCCTCTCATTGGCTCTCCCTATGCACCAGCACCACCGGGCACCGGTCCAGTTCCCTCTCTCTCACACCTTATCCCTCCTCTTCTTTTATTATTGTTGGATATGTTCTAAATTCACATCCACGATATAGGCCAGGCTTGGGCCAGAGCGAAGCGGAGGCCCATCGTACTGTGGTTTCTCTTAGAAGTGCACAATTTAGTCCCACCTTGGTAACACAACCAAGCACAGGGGCATGAGCCGCCTATATATATATGTAAGCCTATGTAGACGGTAGGGTAAGACAGATAAGCCATGTATCATCCATACTTGTAAACTCTCCTCAATAGTGATTGTCTTCCGTGGTTTTTTCTTGCAAGGGTTTTTTCACGTTAAATCGTGTCTCGTGTTCGATCTTGTTTTCATATTATTTGCTAACAAGTGGTATCAAAGCTTGGTACGAGATCACGTTGTGAAAAAAAATAATTAATTAAGGTTTTGTTGGTTCCTCATCGCGCGCCGCCGCTGGTGGTTTCCGTACTTCAGTCGATCGGAGTTCTCTGCTTGGTTTTCCGTTCCGTTCAACGGCGACGACGATTCTACGTCAGTCCAAGGTGGAGTTGCAGGTGGAATCGTTTTTCCGATGTCGAGTTCGATCGGGACACACGAAAAGCTACCAGAAGCTTTCCAGAGTTGCTCGCTGGACGTACACAAGAGTTGTACACAAGGCTGCAGGTTATTGCTTATTTACTTCAGATTATTTTCTTCCGGTTATTTCATTCATATGGCTTCTATGATATATGATTTCCGTTGCTGAGACATATTGAGATTTAGAGGAGATATTGAGATTATTATTGGATCACTTTGAGTTAATACTTCTTGATGTTTTGACAACATCGTTCAAATCAGCCTAGTGGTTTATTTTACACCTATGGAGTTGGTTAATTGAAAGTGGAGATTTTGCTCTGAATTGAGTTCGAGGTGGAGGATTCTAAGTGCAATAGAGGAGGTATGTTTGACTAAATACTACAGTGTTTTGTATTGTGAGAGTAGTACGTTTATTGCTGTCTTTGCTCTTGTTGAGGGATTTAGTCAAAGTTACTGCATAGATACTACAATGTTTTGTATTGGCATTCAGTACGTTTGTTGTTCAAGGTGGAGACGCGAAAGTGCATCTAGGCACTTAAGTGTTTTGGTGATTTGTATGACAACATGATTTGTAATCTAACTTGTTTGCTTAAGTATATGAGCAGGGATTTATTCTTATCAATATTCATGTTCTGTAATTGTTAATAAGAATATGCGCTCTATTGGTTTAATATTGTGAAAGCAAACAAGTGGATGTGGTCCCATGTGTCTAAAGTGGACAATGACAAGTAAATGGAAATAACAAATGAGACAAGAGGACTATGCTTATGGATAGGTCTCATTTAGAAGAAGCTTGTCAAATAATATTGGGACAACTCAATTGAAGATATTGGATATATCTCGTATAGTTGAAGACATGGATTTCAATGTGGATTTCATGTGGATGCAAAGCAAAGCAAAACTTAAAGCGGCTAGATAGGATGGAAGGGATCAAACTAGATGGCTAGTGACGAGGTACTAAGCAAGTGAAGGACAAGGTAGACTTGGGACCGAGGAACTTTGCTAAGGTGAAGAAGCTAGTATTGTAGTTTGATCCCTAAGACATTAATCAAGCCTCATCTAGTGAAGCAATGCAATACGTCCAATCTTTGTTGAACCATATGATGAAGTGGCTTATGAATTGGTATGGATTCGTGATCATACACTTAGAAATTCTAAGTCACTAGCTCAAGTGGGATTCGCTCAGCAAGAATAGAATGTTGAAGCCCTCAAGTTGATATTGGACGATTATGGCATCAATGAAGACATAGAAGCTCAAGTGGAGAGTTTATTTATTATTCGCAATCTTGAGTATAGGAATGCCGTACTATCAAGAGGGATGCAACATTAGTTGTTTGACTACACACCAAAAAGTGCTCATAGGTCAACCCATGTGAGATAGCCTTTGAGAGGAGCGTTTTTGGACTTAGTGTGCTGGCTGGTCCAAAACCAGTCTAACCGGTTTTAGAAAGAGGTCTGACCGGTTTTACTGTTCAAGAGTGTAACGGCTAGTTTTATTCAAAAACTGGTGTGACCGGTTTTGGAAACCGGTGTGACCGGTTTTCCTCGGGTATAACAGCTAGTTTTTGTGTGGGGTATTTATACCCCTTGGCCTTCTCCTTTGAAGGCCGCTGGTTCATTTGGGTCTCTTGGGCGACCAGAAGCATTTCAAGCATCAGCAAGCTCTCCCCAATTACATCTCTTTATGAGAGTTGGTTGAATTTGTTCATATCTTTGGATTGGGTTGAGAGGGATTGATTGTGTGAGCAATAGAGAGCTAGTGTGAGCTAGCTAAACCAGTGAGGAGTGAATCCATAGCTTGAGCACTCGCGGTTGAGGTCTAGCATCTATTTGAAGCATTTGTTCCTCTTGGAGGTGAAGCCTCCTAGACGGCTAGGCGTTGCCGGTGAGCCACCAAGGTGTGGTGTGCCACGGATTGTTTGTGCAGGGGTGGTCTTGCCTCCTTCGGGGAAAAGATCAAGTTAGTGGAACCGAGGAGATAGCTCGACCTTTGGGTCACTAGGGGCTTCCTCAACGGAGACGTAGGATTCATTGTGCTTTTGTGGTAGCTTTAGTAGCAAGCAGTGAATCTGAACTTCGGGAAAACAACTCCAAACGTCTCTCTTTGGTTTGCCTCACTTTGTTCAATTCTAGCACATATATTTGCTTCCGCTTCGATCTACTTGGTTGTGCTTTACTTGTGTGCAGGAGCTTGGTGAACCTGCTAGAAAACATCTACAGAAGCACACCACCAAGTTTCATTTGTGCTAGAGCTCGAAAGGGGGTCAACTTGCATTATTGTGTTTCTCAGTCAGAAACTGGTCTGACCGGTTTCCCAAACCGGTCTGACCGGTTTTGGTCCGGAGATTCCGGAGGTTTTTGCGGAGTATCCGGACCTAGTATGGAGTTTCCGGACAAATCTCCGGAGTATCCGGAGTTTGAGCTGACAATTTGTTTTAAGTGCTGAAATTTGCAGGATCACCTATCCACCCCCCTTTAGGTGACATCACGGTCCTTTCAATTGGTATCAGAGCTTGACCTCACATCCAAGCTTAACCGCCGTGAGGAAAGATGTCAAATCATTGTGAGGTAACCATCGAGCCACTAGTTAGTGACGGCTCTAATTATGCTACTTGGTCTGCTCATGTACTTGATATTGTTAGGACCATGGGTCCTCTTATTGAGCAGGTTGTAGTTGAGGGAATCCATACTCCAAATGTTGATTGGAACAACATGTCCAATATGACACAAGAGGAGATGGATTGTCTACAACTCAACGCTCGTGTCGCTAACTTCTTGTTTAGTGTTTTGAGCAAGGAAGTGAAGGATCTCATCCTAGAAGGTGAGATGATTCAAGTTGATGCTCATCTTATTTGGGCTCAACTTGAAAAATTGTTCTTAAGCACACAAAGCGACGAGCAAGAACAAACAAGAGCCAAGTCACATGAGAAGTGCTCAACATCATCAACTAGGAGCACTGAGCCTCATGTGACTATCACCAAGGAGCAAGAGGGCCAAAACAACGCAGTTGTATGCTCTCTGCCAGAACCAGTCCAACCGGTTTCTGAAACCGGTCTGACCGGTTTGGGCAGAGGAGCTGCACAAGGCCGAAGAAGGAGTTGTCGAAGCCGCACAAGCAAAGCCTCAAGCACAAGAGCAAAGACAAGGGCATGCTTCAGATGCAAGGAAAAGGGACACTTGATTGCCGAGTGCCTAATTCCCCAAAGTGTTGTCTGCCCAGCCAAAACCGGTCTGACCGGTTTCAGGCAGCAGCAGCCCAACCACCTTTGAATTCAGGTGAAACCGGTCTCAAGTCAAGACATCAAGCAAAAGGCCAAGAACTGATGATGGCCACAAGAAGAAAGTCAGAAGAGGTTCAAGAGGAGTCCGAAGCCATATTTGCTACACGTGCCGGACCAAGGGACATTTGGGTAAGGATTGTCCAAATGGTAAAGTCCCCAAATCAAACCTCGTACATTATGACTTTGCTAAGCTTAGGAACGGCAAAGTGAGCACCTATGCTACTAGGGTGATTGACTCACCAAAAACTAGCATAAGGGCCATTTGGGTTCCTAAGCAACTTGTGACTAACCTTGTTGGACCCAACAAGAGTTGGGTACCAAAAGTTGCTTGATGAGACAGCAGGGACAAAGAGATGCATTGGAAGCTTGGCTTGAAGGCAATCACTCGTGATCAAATGGCTAGCCAAGGAAGATGCTTCCGCTCTACAACTCGTACCCAATGTCATCTAGGTAACATTGCGCTTAATTTGATTAAGTTTCAGTCACTCATGCCTTTGGTAGGATCAAGTGTCTCAAGTACTTGAGTTCATGTGACATTTGATAAGTGACTAAAACTATATTCATGAATTTGCTTGATATATATGCCATATGGTGCTTTTAATAGCTCTATTGTGGAGCAAGGTCTTGTCATTTGTCTTGTATAGGAAGGTCAACACTCTGAATTTTGG
The DNA here is from genome assembly GCA_900205405.1 of Echinochloa crus-galli. Lineage (NCBI taxonomy): Eukaryota > Viridiplantae > Streptophyta > Magnoliopsida > Poales > Poaceae > Echinochloa > Echinochloa crus-galli. The sequence goes on from OAMR01000440.1 coordinate 1,003,601, forward strand.
AAGACAACATGACAAGACACAAGAAAACACACTCAAATGGCACAAGTCTGGAGAAACCGGTCTGACCGGTTTCCCAAACCGGTCTGACCGGTTTGACCCAGAAAAGTGCTATTTTGCGATCCAAAGTGGTAAATTTGTATTGTCCCATATCTTGGATCTTGCTTTTCATATATGTTTTGGCAACTCACCATAATATAGTCTAAATTCCTTTATTTGATCTTGATTGATTCAAAACTAGTGCATGTGAGCCTCTCCTACACAATACATCACATATGCACTAGAGAGAAGGAATTTGGTCTGTATTGTGAGGTTTCATATTTAATGACCTATTTGTCATCCACATTTAAAGGTCATTGATATGAAACTCGTCGTTGTGCAAATTAATGTATTGTTTCTTTTGTCAAATGGCTTATCTCATAGGAGAATACACATGGCTTAAATTAATTATATTGCACGACATATTTGGCTAGAGGCAAAGGTATGTTCTCTTTTGGCTAATTATTACCTTGTGCATCTAGGCCCTACATCATGCTAGTGTGTGCATTTGCATGCAACTATATTGAGTGTTTCTCTTGTGTACCAATTAGATATTTGGTTGACATCTTCTCATCAAACGATGAAAGATGTGAGCCAAATATACTAACATGGTCCTTAACTCTATATGTGCATGTTGCTTATGTGACATAGGATAAGTTTTTGAAAAATCCAACTAGCATGATAGGTTGTGTGCTATTTTGAAAATATTTGTGTTTTGGTCTTTTGACCTTTATCAATCCATTTGTGACTATAGTTAACTTTGCTTGATTGATGGCTAGTCACAAATAGTGAGATATTCTCAAGTCCATAAATCCTTATCTATCCATCCATCCTTTTCATCTCTCTTGGAAGAAACAAGAGATAGTGGAGCTTTTGGAATTTACATATCTATCTCTTCCAAGTGCACTCAAGATCATAAGCTGTTCTGCTGTTTTTGGATACCCTGGAGTATCTGGGACCGAGCTGCAACTTTATTGTTCCGAGAAGCCCCTCTGTTTTGGACATTCCCGGATATTCTGGAAAGCACCCGGAGTATCCAGGGTCACTGAATTTCTTGTAGCTGAACATCTGAAGATAATCATGAGAAGCTAGAGATCAAGACCACCATACAATCTCAGATCAAGTGAACAAAATTTGGAGCTCATATCTGCAAATATTTGGACAAGTCCCAGCTGCCTGGGAGAAACCGGTCTGACCGGTTTGGCCCAGACAGCTGGCCCACGTGGATAAGTTACCCTTTCAGCCTTTCTCTCTCCTCTCTTACCCTTTCACCACGAAAACTCCATCCCCTCCTCAAGTTTCACCGCAAGAAGGCCCCCAATGGCGAATTCTTGATTCATCCAATGAAAAGGAGGATTCTTGGTGGGATTGGAGTGCCCCAAGGCAGCCTGACCAGCACCGTGTTTGGCCTCCATAAAGTGTAGGGATATTTTATCTTGCAGTATATCAATCAGATCTTGATCATGCCACTGTCTAGATTGACTCCAGCTCGGTTTGGTTCAGCTCGGGTGAAACCGGTCTGACCGGTTTCTGAAACCGGTCTGACCGGTTTGGCTCTGAGCTGTCCAAAATCTTGTTGATTGCTCTCTTGTTGATCAAATCGTTATGTCAATCTATTCCTGGGTACTTATTATATATGTTCCATCTCTTGTGAACCCAGGAAGGGCAGTATAGAAGATGCCGGGGGGAACCCATGCGGAGAGGATCAAAAAGAGTCGCCAAGACCCATCCATTGGTAGCAGCTCGCAGGCAGCAAGAGGAAGATCCTTGAGGCCTCGACGGCCCAAGAGAGCGGCTGAGCAGCAGATTGAGGATGTGGATGTAGTGGAGAACACCACCAGTGATGATGATGAGATTGAGGATGAGAATTATAGGTTTGAGTTCTGACATAGGACTGGGGCAGCAGGTGATGATGATGACGACAATGATGATATGGCAGCAAGTCAGGGAGAGGAAGAAGAGGAGGAAGAAGGGGGCAATGGTGATGATGATGATGGAGAGCCGCCATTCCCTAGAGTTAGAGAGCCAACCGCCCCTGCCACATGGAGGGTGGTAAACTATAGAGCTCTAGGAATGAGAGATACAGCTATGGATTAGAGGAGAATAAGCATTATTGGTGCCCCGAGGACAGCCACTGACTACAGGTTTCACACGGCTTTTCAGCAGGATTACTATCAGTCGGCTGTGATTAAAGGGAGGATAATTTGTGAGCAGTAGTGGATAGACTGGGAGTATATGGAGAAAGCTAAAAATGTAATCTTTGATCAAATCATTGAAATATGCAAAGCGAGAAAGATTTACTCCATTATGGGCTACCGGTGGGATTGGAACACAGAAGTAATAGCTCAGTTCTATGCCACAGTCTACTTTGAGGGAGATGAGCTAGAAACCCGAAGGATGCATTGGATGATAGAGGGTACATCATATAGCATCACATATCTAGCGTTTGTAGAGTTACTTGGCTTCAGGCAGGCTGACAGGAGTTGCCATAGGTTGCACCTAGATGGAGTATTCCCAGCGGTGGACATGAAGTTCATATATCCTAGCACCGAGACAGGAAACTTTGAGAAGGTCGCTGGACTTTACACGATTTACACATATTATTTGGTGTTCAACCGGATGCTTAGAGCGACACTTGCTCCTAGGGGTGGCAACACATCTGATATATACTTGTTTGCCAAGAACTTGCTTGCTAGGATGAGACCGGGGGAGGACAAGTTCTGTGTGGGAGATTACATTTGGGAGGAGATCAAGCATATTTCTGAAAATCCTCAGAAGCTTTGTGGTTATGCACCTTATCTCATGAGGGTTATAGAGAAGGTCACGAACATCACTTTTCAGTGTGATGTATCTCATGGGAGACTTCATGTACCCATTCCAAAGAAGATCAGGCTTCCATCTCCATGAGTAGACCCACCTACAGACACATATGCAGCAGCAGTAGGTGATCATGAGCAGCATGGGGAGTAGCCGCAGCAGTTTGAGCCTTCACAACACCAGCCTGACCAAACCGGTCTGACCGGTTCGGCAAACCGGTTTGACCGGTTTGTCCTAGGAAGCTCTTCACATGGTGAGCAGCGGACATCTCCCATTAGAAGATTCATATCCATGTTTACAGGGATTTGCAAGGGTCAGAGGGATGTCCGAGTGGACCTCAGGCAGCAAAGAATTGTTAGCAAGAAGACTCGTGATGAGTTCAAGAAGATTCGTGCCGTGTTGAGTCCGGATAACCCTCCATCTCCTATCTCTCCACCTCTTGAGTTGCCAGAGATACCCCCACTTCGAGACATTATGACAGATCATATGAATGCAGGTTACTTTGAGGAGTTTGGAGACATTTTTGGATTTGGACCCGTTGCATCGAGCTCACAGCCTCCACCACCAGTTCCACCTCAGTCAGATGGTACTCCTGGGACATACACATACATACCCACTTCGGAGGGTGACACTTTCGGGACATCTTTTGTTTACCCACCGCCTGGAGGTCCGTCCTTTGCTGCTGCCACATATCCGTCCTCGTCATATGCATATGGTGGCACATCATCTTCTATGGCAGGAGTTCAGTTTTCTAGTGCACCATCTCCATCTCCCGGAGACTTCGCTTCACAGACAGCGGCGTCTATTTTTTGATCTACTTCTGCTCCTAGTCATGGTATGTTTAGCTCATCTATATCCTCTTCCATGAGTAGCACATCTGATTCACTCTATCACACATATACATTCAATTGAGTGAAGGTTTTCATTGGACTTCACCTTCTTCGTCAGATGATCATAGCCCGACTTTCTAGTAGCGGCGAAGAGCGGATGGACAATGGGAGCAGGACTACAAGCTTCTCCAGGCCCTTTATGGATGATTGATGACAAAGGGGGAGAAGAATGGATTAAAGCCTAGTTTCTAGTCTTGTAGTCTGTCAGACAAAAGCGGTCTGACCGGTTTTTAGAACCGGTCTGACCGGTTTCTGTCTGTGTGTGAGCAGAAACATGGATGTAATAATTTGATTTTATCTCATTTGTGGACTTGAGGACTTGTATTGTGTGCTACTGAGTGTGTTGAACATGTTTATATGTTCTAAGTGACAATTTGCTAGTGTGATATGCATGTATTGGTTGATGTACTGTTGTGTACATGTGCTGACTGGCAAAACCGGTCTGGCCGGTTTTGGAAACCGGTCTGACCGGTTTCTGCTGTGACAGCACATGTACATCTTTTTTTTTTCTCTTTTTGAGTAAGATACATGTCATATGCATCACATGTTATTTTATCTTGTCACACACACTTGTTGCACATGTTGGATGCTGAGATATAGGGGGAGCTCTTATTTTCTTCTTTTTATGTGCATTTGGCATGTCAGGCCAAATTTTGATATTCCACTCTAATCACATAAGCTCATGTTATATCTCAAATGTTTAGAGCTTTAAATTTCATATCTTTTTGTAAGCTTTAATCATGTTGTCATCTATCACCAAAAAGGGGGAGATTGAAAGTGCATCTAGGCACTTAAGTGTTTTGGTGATTTGTATGACAACATGATTTGTAATCTAACTTGTTTGCTTAAGTATATGAGAAAGGATTTATTCTTATGGATATTCATGTGATATAATTATTAATAAGAATATGCGCTCTATTGGTTTAATATTGTGAAAACAAACAAGTGGATGTGGTCCCATGTGTCTAAAGTGGACAATGACAGGTAAATGAAAATGACAAATGAGACATGAGGTTATGCATATGGTTAGGTCTCATTTAGAAGAAGCTTGTCAAATAATAATGGGACAATTAAATTGGTGATATTGGATATATCTCGGTTAGTTGAAGACATGAATGTCAATGTGGATTTCATGTGGATGCAACGCAAAGCCTAACTTAAAGTGGTAAGATAAGATGAAAGGGAACAAACTAGATGGCTAGTGACGAGGTACTAAGCAAGTGAAGGACAAGGTAGACTTCGGACCGAGGAACTTTGCTAAGGTGAAGAAGCTAGTGTTGTAGTTTGATCCCTAAGACATTAATCAAGCCTCATCTAGTGAAGCAATGCAATGCGTCCAATCTTTGTTGAATTATATGATGAAGTGGCTTATGAATTGGTATGGATTCGTGATCATACACTTGGAAATTCTAAGTCACTAGCTCAAGTGGGATTCGCTCAGCAAGAATAGAATGTTGAAGCCCTCAAGTTGATATTGGAAAATGATGGCATCAATAAAGACATAGAAGCTCAAGTGGAGAGTTTATTTATTATTCGCAATCTTGAGGATAGGAATGTCGTACTATCAAGAGGGATGCAACATTAGTTGTTTGACTACACACCAAAAAGTGCTCATAGGTCAACCCATGTGAGATAGCCTTTGAGAGGAGCGTTTTTGGACTTAGTGTGATGGCTGGTCCAAAACCGGTAAGAGGTCTGACCGGTTTTACTGTTCAAGAGTGTAACGGCTAGTTTTATTCAAAAACCGGTGTGACCGGTTTTGGAAACCGGTGTGACAGGTTTTCCTCGGGTATAACGGCTAGTTTTTGTGTGTGCGGTATTTATACCCCTTGGCCTTCTCCTTTTAAGGCTGTTGGTTCATTTGGGTCTCTTGGGAGACCAGAAGCATTTCAAGCATCAGCAAGCTCTCCCCAAGCCTCTCTTTGTGAGAGTTGGTTGAATTTATTCATATCTTTGGATTGGGTTGAGATGGATTGGTTGTGTGAGCAATAGAGAGCTAGTGTGGGCTAGCTAGACCAGTGAGGAGTGAATCCATAGCTTGAGCACTCACGGTTGAGGTCTAGCATCTATTTGAAGCATTTGTTACTCTTGGAGGTGAAGCCTCCTAGACGGCTAGGCGTCGCCGGTGAGCCATCAAGGCTGTGGTGTGCCACAGATTGTTTGTGCAGGTGTGGTCTTGCCTCCTTCACGGAAAAGATAAAGTTAGTGGAACCGAGGAGATAGCTCGACCTTTGGGTCACTAAGGGCTTCCTCAACGGAGACGTAGGATTCGCTGCGCTTTTGGGCGGCCTTTGGGCAACAGCGAATCTGAACTTCGGGAAACATTTGGTCCGGAGTTTCCGTACATATTTGCGGAGTGTCCGGACCTGGTCCGGAGTTTCCGGACAAATCTCCGGAGTATCCGGAGTTTGAGCTGACAATTTGTTTTAAGTGCTGAAATTTGCAGAATCACCTATTCACCCCCCCTCCAGGTGACATCACGGTCCTTTCAAGACATCCGCTCAGGTCTATTGCAGAGGTTTATACTCCGTTGATTGCACATTTATGCCTACATCTAAACTGTGTTTACTGGAGCAGTAATTGAGTTCTTCACTGGATATTTATACCACGGCTGATATTGCGACTTTATGTCATTTCATGATTGAGCGTTATTGCCATTTGCTTTCGAGGTCAGTTGCACAGACTCAGACTTTTGCTGGGATTATGAATTTGTTGAAGGCCCAGATTGTTCATCTGCTTTGTTGATAGCTGTGTGTGTTTGGACCTATTGGTTATTGGCTCAATTTTTGCTTCCTATGAATTGTTGGGAAGAATACTCAAGTTATCTTACTCATTGGTTAGTCTGATGGGCATTGGTATTTAAGATTTGAATACGAAGGTTTATTATTCGTCTACAAGAGGGAATTTGTCTCAAGGTGGAGTTTGTTGGATATGTTCCAATTTCACATCCACGAGCTCTTAGGGACTGCATATACAATAAGCCAGCTTCATTTGGTTCTCGTGGTGGGTCGGCAATGTATCTTACCTGGGATGTGAAACACAAAGATAATTATGATCTTGGAGCTTGTATTTTGTTAATATAAATCTTGAATACATAGGAGAGGCCACCAAAAATTTGGCCATGGTTTGGCAGTCAGTCGTCGTGTGTACCATTACCTTGTCTCCCCTCCTTATCTTTCTCTTCTTGATTGGCCATATCCTGGAGATGGAAACAGAGATGCGAACTTGATATCGAGCATATCAATTTTAAGCATATGAAGCAATGCCTTTGATTGGAAAAGTAAAGAAGATGGCACTACAAAAGGCCATGCAAGCTAAGGCAACGATTTTCCTCCATGAATCTCTGGCATGCCAACAGACATTATAAGTCAATGCATGGTGACAATTCCACAGCCCAAGACGTCAGCCGGCAACATGCTCGCGCCTGTACGTGGATCGGTCGTAGTGTGCGGCCTCCATGCGGTGCAGGTACCATCGCTAAGATGCAAGTGTGCTAGCTCTTTGTACTGACGTAGAACAAAGTGAATGCTCTTGAGCGCCCTGAAACCACGTTAGCAACATGGCAAATCTTGTTCCGAAAATCTATGCTCACCTTTCGGGTCTCCTTTTGCTTGGCTTCCACTAACAAATTAACACGAATGCTGCAACAACTTGGAAGACTAATTGATGTAAGTGCCTGGTGAACATAATTATCCTCAACATCCTGAAGCAGAGGGGCATGGACGTCCAACGCCTCGAGGATATATTTGAGCTGCGATTAACACGAGTGCTTGCATTACCTTCATTTGCCTCCATGCAGTTTAGCTAGTCTACATGCAGTGGCGGAGGGAGGGAGAGGCTGAGGGGGGCCTGGCACCCCCCAATAGTCCGCTAATCCCCTAGCGTAGTAGTAGTATTTTACTAAAAGAAAGTTGATGGAAGTTAACTAAATTATTATAGCCTAAGCCCACAATATTTGTTTAACCAGAAGCCCTCATTAATAGTACTAGTCTGTTTTTGGCCCACCACTCCACTAAGTTGTTGCTATTAGTTCAAGGTGAGGTTAATTCAGTATGAGAAAATGTGAGTTTAATTAAATACATAACTTTAATTGTAATAACAATGTCAACATCGATCCTAACTTCTCCAATTTTACCTTTAGATGTTTCTACTAAGAATAATCAAATATTATTTGTGTATATGCACTCTATAGTTTTTAAAATCTAATTCCCCTTCATTTACTTTTGATGAGAAAGAGAGCACTAATTAAATATACCATCTAATATATTTTTTTCCTGGTCTATGCTAGGTTGGAGCAAAATTAATATACAAACATTGCTAATTTAAAAAAATTGCCATTAATAGCCAATGGGTTGTAACTAAATAGTATTATATATATCCAAACGATTATCTACTATATATGATAACCGTTATGCATGTTCTTGCTTTAGCTCTCCTTAGGTCGTTGATGTCGCCCTTTGTCCTCAGCCCCCCTATACTGAAATCCTGGCTCCGCCCCTGTCTACATGTTGAATGAAGTGTTCTCGCCGAGCGGATTGATATGATACCAGTATATATGCTTCAGCGAGGCTTCCGGCAGCAGTACGGATCAGATGTGATGGGGGGAAACACCAAGGAACGAAGCAGCAGCACACCCTGGGTTTTGTCGATAGGTGATTGTCGACGAATTATGTCGAGCACGTCTAACCGGGGATACCCCAGGGAGTAGTTTTGTGTGGGTTTCGCCGAGTTCTAGGAACGAAAGTACATGAACAACACAATTTAGATAGGTTCGGGCCGCGAGTAGCGTAATACCCTACGTCCTGTGTGCTTGAATGTATTGCACGTGTGGTTGTCTCATGTTTTGAGGGGGTCCCTGCCCCGCCTTATATAGTCCGGGGGGCAGGGTTACAAGTCGGTTTGTACAATCCTAGTCGTATACAACATGGATAACTACAACAGAATATTTTGGGGAGTTTCCTATTAGTACACGACTAGTTATTTCAATCTACTACGCCGTCTTGCACCATAGCCGACTGGTTTGGAGTAGTCGGATCAGACTCTCTCTGCCGAGTAGTTTAATCCTCTGGATAAGTGGCCCTAGGGATCCTGGTCCCACAAGCCCCCGAGCATCTTGCGCCTTTGCTTCAAGTCTTGAATAATTGGAGCCAAGCTCAAGACGCTCAAGTTTCTCTTGACGAGTAGTTCCATTAGAGTGCATCTTTTTATGCACCCAATGGGTGTAGCCCCCGAGCCTCCGAGTACTCGTGAAGTAGTCGGAGGTTCAAAAGCAACTTTCTGTCTTCATCTTGAGTAGTTCAATGACGTGCACCCAGTAGGTGCACCCATTGTGTGTAGCCCCCGAGCTTCGAGTAGTTTGCTTGAAGAAACCAGTCGAAGGTCCTCGAGTAGTTGTTCCATAAATGTCAGAAAATCAAATCCCAGAATATCCGGTAACAGCCCCCGAGCTTTAAAGCAAAATATCTTTTTGATTTAAAGGTCAGAATAAATCTTTCTTGATCCGTTGTAATCTTGAATGTCCGAAATTCTCGCCGTCGTCTGTTAAGGAAAGTTATCCCGAAAAAGTAGGTGGGAATGTAGAATGCCATGCGCCACCGCACTGTAGTGTACAGTAACCCTAACGAAGGGTTATATAGATCTGGCCAACAAACTCGAATCACGCACTGAGCTTTTTCATAGCCGCCACCCTCAGAGCGCACTGCGACCTTGAATCCTTTGTCAACTAAAACCCCGCAGCCCCCAAGCCTGAGATTTGGTTGAGGTAGCCCCCGAGCTTCGGAGTCAGTGAATGCTAGAGAAGTCCAAGGTCATAATCCGCTCCAATATGTCTGGATCGAAGCGAAGTGTTGTCTCGAAGAGGGGCGGGAAGAAGAAGTCATTGATTCCAGAGTCATCAGCAAAGCCTGTATTAGCGGATCCACCATCGCCAGCTGTTTCTTGGAAGAAATGTACAGCGAACACCGACGATCTCACTGAACTAGTGGAAGAAGGTTTGCTTCTAGATTCCGTAGCTCTTGAGTGAAAGTCTTGCTACAAACAATCTTTTCCTACTGAAAACAATCAAGAAATTCCTTTGTTTATCTCTTTTTGTGAGCGAGGGGTTGGATTACCCATCTCTTCTTTCTTCAAAGAACTCCTTGCATTCTATAGCTTACAACTGCATCATCTCAACCCGAATGGGGTGCTCAACATTTCTGTCTTTGTCCACGCTTGTGAAGCGTTTTTGGGTATCAAACCCAATCTTGCCTTGTTCAGCACCTTGTACCACATAAAACCACAGCCTAACAATATTCGAACAGAAGTAGTCGGTGGTGCGGGGATTCAATTTCGCCAGAACATGAAGGCCAAGTGGTCTTCCGATCTGGTATCCCCAGTTAGACGTGCTCTACATAATTCATCGACAGTAAGTATACTCAAATATCTTGTTTATTTAAATAACTGGACCCTTATATCATGCTAACCACATGTTTGTATATTGGGATACAGCAGGAAACCACTCTTTGAGCTGTCTACCAAAAGATGGGTGGTTTCACCAAGACAAGTCGAACTGGAACTCGCGCCCAACTGCTGAAGAAGCCAGGGATGTACCCGCCTTGTTAAAGCTAGTACAAGAATTGAAGGAACAAGGACTTACTGGAGTGGGGATCGTGTTCAGCTTCATGAAGCGGAGGATCCAACCACTCCAGGATCGTCATCACCTGGGCTTTGAGTATGAAGGCGACATGGATCAGACCCGTACTGCGCCTGAAGCTATTTCGGATGAAGCGGTGTTGAATCAGCTGAGCCAAATGTTTACTGATGTAAACAACAAGCCAGTCATTGTTAATGAATTGTCCAAAGATAACCCTCCAGCAGAAGTAAGTACTCCCACCTTTGAATATGTTGATAATTAGGATCATATAATGATATGAATTGTCTTGTTGTGGATAGGCAATAACTGAAGAGCCCAAAGAACTCATGACCCAGGGTGAATGGGAAGAGCTGGCCCGGAGTTCCTCAGAGAGGACGATTACGGATAAGGACCAAGAGGCCGCTGATGAAGATGAAATCGTCGAGGACTCCGAAATCAGTGCACCGCCCCAAGTGCTTACCGCAAGTAAGTGTCTTGATCACCCACAAGCAGTTGAATTTGAATGTAGAAATCAGCAATCATGCTTTACTGTATGTAGCAGCGCCAGATGTGCCAGCAGCGGCAGGAAGAAAAGATCCAGCAGAAGCCAGTCCTGGGGAGATGATACCGTACCGTGTGAAGACCCGAGCAAACGCATCAAGTTATCTCACAAGATTACTGCAGTGCAAGGTTCATCCTCCTCGAGTGCTTTGGCAAGCACAACATCTGGGAGTACAACAAGCTCGAAGCGGAGCAAGCCCGTCTTCAAGCTGCAATTTCAGCCGCTGAAAGCTCCAGAACCACCCAAAGAGTAAGTGAAACTACTCAATATAATACTGATATGCCTGAAAATCTTGATTCTGATGTAAAGCTTATTATTTGATAGGGTCCCAGAACAGCCCGTGGAGAAAGTAATGCTACAAATTGAAGGCGGGCAGCAAGCTGACAAGGTTGAAGAGTCTGCTGCGCGTCAAATTGTACAAGCTGAAATGCCAGAACAAGGTGATGCAGCTGAAGCATCAAAGGAAGTTATAGTACTGGAGCAACAGATTACTCCTGATGTAGTTATTGAAGATACTGAAGGTCATGCAGCTGAGAACCCACTGGGAACTACTGAAGAGGTTGTCCCTGCAACTCGAGGTCTACCAGGGAGTCCACTACCAGAGGAGACAACTCATGTTATTGCCTCAACCAGTAATCAGGTACTTGCTATTGTATACACTTAAATGTCTTGTTTTGCATGACACAAGAGTGGTTAACTTGTTGATTCCTGTAGGCCGAAGGTCAGCATGGAGCAGAACAACCCAAAGATATTGGTCGAGTGGTAGCAACAGCCAATGTTGTGGAAAATCTTGAGAATGTAAGTCACTCTATCTGTTTGGTAGATTTATGTGATCCGTGCAAACCACTAACAATTCCTCATTACTGTAGATTGAAATAAGAGAGTCTACCAGCACTGATGAGGCTGAAGAACTACGCAAGTATCTGCGTCTTGCTCTGGTGAGTCTTGTACTCATTGGTCGATGTGTATACTGTAGTATTCTGTTATACTTATTGAAATGATCATGCATATGCTTGTTGATGTGGTGGAGAAGCCTGGTGACTCCAAGTTATCAGATCGTATTCGTGAGTTGGAAAAAGACTTCGTTGATGTCCGCGAACAACTCGAGCAAGAGCGGAAACAACACAGGGAAAATATCCAAGCTCTCCAGAGGCAGAGGGGTAGCCTTAATGGTGTGAAAGGTCGACTGGAGATCCACGTGACCACTTTGGTCAAGGAGAACGCTGGTAAGTACTCATAAACTTGTTCATTAAAAATAGTTAGTTAAAACAAATAATATGTTCATCAATATGCATTGTAGAATTGAAGAAAAAGATCAATGAAGAAAAGGGTAAAACCACTAGTTGGTATAACCTGACCCAGCGCCAGGCTGAGGAAATCAAGAAGCTCAAGGCGTCGATCGAGAAGAAGGACGCTGAGTTCGCCAAGGAGCACCGAATCCGCACCGACATGGAGAAGGAAATTGCGGGATCATTGAAGACGGCTCAGCTTAAACAAGAAGAAGTCAACAACCTGCTGGCTGAGAAGAAAGAGATTGAAGAAGCCGTGGAGCCAATCATGGAATTGCTGATCCCTGAAGGTGCGGAGTCGGGTAACCCTTCTCTTGTCGAGCGTCTTCGCCAAGTGCCTGAGTTGGTGGGGGAATTCTGTAAAACCACTCTAAAGGATTGTACCAATAGGATTCTGGCACTCTTCAAGGCTCACAACCCAACTGCCAAGCTTGATGTGAAATATATGCCGGTTGGGTTGACAGATGAGCAGTATGAAGCATTGGTGGCGGAGACAGAGCCTCTACCAAAATTCGCTGCAGTAGACAGTCAATGCAAACAAGTTTTGTAATAAATAACAACACTTTGGCTTATGATATCTGTGTGAGAAGAATTTGTGAAGCTTTTGTGCCATATATTTGTGTGGAACAAAAGTACTGATTTGAATGAAAAAGTAGTCACCTGATAAATGTCGACTTGTGTGCTAATTTAAACTAGCTCGTGATCATTAAATGAACCTGATGGTTTGGATAAGGTCATGCAAAAGTACATAATGTGCCTAGACCCAAGGTCAAAAACCTGTAAAAGCAGATGCTTGTATGAAAAGATCATTGCTTAAACAGATATAATGAATGGTTGCTGATGCAGAGCCGTAATGCTACAAAAAGTAATATGTACTTATAATTTGCATGAATATATAAATGCATTGTGTAAAAGGTGAATCTGTTGATTTTCTGTTAGGCGCAAATACTAAAATTGGATGCAGTTGGCACAAGACTCAGAGCCAGATTTCAGTAATAAACAAAAGACTGTAGAACTAACAGCAACTACCAAATATAGGCAGGTGTAGTTTAATCAAGACTTCTGAAGCTTGGTGTTGCTTTTGTGATAAAAGCAGTCGTGGCGTCTTTTGAGTCGTTGTTAACACAACTATCCCTGATACTTGAATTTAATTGAACACAGGGTTATGCGCAAGTGAAAATATAGCTTTATTGATATCTCTGGAATCAAAAAAGTACATGGTATGGTTCTGTAATCCACTGCTATGGATAGAACTTTCGTAGATGCTCAATGTTCCAGACATTTGGCAAATCTTTGCCTTCCTGAGTTTGTAGGCGATATGTTCCAGCCCCAATAACTTGTTTGACGAGGAATAGACCTTCCCAACGAGACATGAGCTTATGCAAGCCATCTGTCTTCTGTATTTGCCGTAAGACCAAGTCTCCTATGACAAAGGAACGAGGCTGGACAGAGCGTTGATGATAACGCCGTAAGCCCTCGAGATAACGGGTGTTCTGAATGAGAGCCGCTACTCGAGCTTCTTCAATGCCGTCAACATCTTAAAAATATTCCTGTTGAGCGACTTGTTCATCATAGTTCTCTAGTCGTGGAGCATTCCAAAGAAGATCAGCAGATAGAACTGCTTCGGATCCGTAGACTAGAAAATAAGGGGTTTGTCCTGTTGCACGACTTGGCCGCGTGCGTAGTCCCCAAAGTACTGCCGTAACTCTTGAGCCCATTTTCCACCATATTTCTTGAGTGGTTCATAAAGTCTAGGCTTCAAACCCTGCAGTAGCAAGCCATTGGCCTTCTCGACTTGACCATTGGCCTTTGGATCGAGTACTTTTCGCAATATTCTTGACAGAGGTTTTGGCCGCCTGGAACTAGTGGTACTCTCAGAATGTGTGTGTCGACGAATTATGTCGAGCATGTCTAACTGGGGATACCCCAGGGAGTAGATTTGTGTCTTGGTGAATTTGTCGATGGCAACAATGAGCCACTCGAAACCACCAGGGGATTTGGTTAGAGGACCAACCAAGTCCAGGCCCCAACAGGCAAAAGGCCAGGATAATGGAATCATGCGGAGTTCATGTGCTGGGACATGGGCTTGACGAGCAAAAAACTGACAGCCCTGACATCTCTTGACGATATCTTCAGCATCTTTTTTCACCGTTGGCCAGAAAAACCCAGCTCTGTAGGCCTTCCCGACTAGTGTGCGCGAAGCAGCATGGTTGCCGCAAGTACCACTGTGAATTTCCGCAAGCAGGGCTCTACCTCGATCAGCCGGTATACCCTTCATCAACACGTTGACAGATGCGCCCCGCCGATAGAGTGTATTGTTGACTACTACATAGTTTGCCGCCCTGCGCCTGATGCGAACTTGTTCGCTTTCTATGCCCCGCCTTATATAGTCCGGGAGGCAGGGTTACCTCGATGAATGGAGTCATCCAGTCAGTATCGATAATCATGACCTGGAGGTCAGGCCTTGGTGGTTCTGAAATAGAATCTGCTTGGGCTGGTTCTTTGATAGACGGATGATGTAACTCGTGAACAAAAATCTCTGCTGGAACATCTAATCTTTGCGATCCCATCTTGGACAAGGCGTCAGTAGCAACGTTGTAATCACGAATGACATGATGAAATTCTAGTCCAAGGAAGTGGCATTCAAGTTTACGGACCTCCTTGACATATGCATCCATTGTTTCCTTCGTGGCATCTCAATCCTTGTTGACTTGATTGATAGCTACTGCGGAATCTCCATACACACAAAGGCGCTTGATACCCAGTGATGAGGCTAGGCGAAGACCGTATAACATGGCCTCATACTCAGCTTCATTGTTGGTGACTAGAAAAAGGATTTGTAGAACATACTTGAGTTGTTCGCCTTTGGGGGAATGGACGAAGAAGTCATTGGTTCC